>OY986436.1:49753475-50353475 GCA_963920525.1 Dichetophora obliterata | reverse complement strand
AGTATGGAATGTCAAACGCACGAGCTAGTAGAAAAATTTTCTACTAACAACTTTGATCGTTCTTTACCCCTGCTTTATATTTTTACGGGAAGAGGTCGAAGCAAAGTCTAAGGTCGAATTAAGAGTTACTTGGTAAGAACTCGTTGTTCTAGCCAAGCTGTCAAAAGCTGACCGACCTAACGCGCTATTGAGTTTTTGGCATTAAGTTAGTGTGATTTTATAATTTGTGAAATAATATTATTTTAAGATAATTTTTTTTTTTTTAAAACATACTAGATGGGTCGTGGACATCACTGCAGCGCAGTAGAAAGAAGACTGGTGCAGGAGCTCCGAAAACAAGGACACTCTTACAAATTCATTGACAAATGCCCTGAAGCCTGCAAAAATAGTTTAGAGGAGTGGAGCTTCTAAAAAACAACTTCAGTTGCAGACAACAGCAATGTTACTTTGGAAAAACGTAATTCTTTCATGTCATCCAAGGCAATTGCAGCCGAAATTGGAAATATTGTGTCATCCCGAACAGTACGTCGCAGATTGGGGAGTGCAAACTTACCCAGAAGGATTGCTCGAAAATTTTTTTGCTAAGAACGGCAAATTTGAAGCTGATGAAAAACTTTGCATTGACTCATAATTTCTGGTGTGGTTCTGTAGGCGAAAAAATGGCAAAACATTCTCTGGAGCGATAGAACGCAGATAAATTTGTTTAATTATTATGCTCAGAGGAATGTTTGCCGTCCCAAAGGCAAAGAATTCCGTGTCAGATGTTAAAAAAAAACCGTGATGCATGGAAGTGATAACATAATGGGGAGGGGCTGTTTTTCGTGACAGGGGGTAGGTCCAACACATCGGATTGAAAGCATTATGGACAGATTCATATTCAAGGATTTATTGAAGAGTGTCATGCTGGAATTATTGAAAAATATTGAAAAATCCTGGTATAATATCCCAGTAGAGTATTTCCGTAGGCTGAATACCTCCATGCCGAGAAGAATCGAGGCAGTATTGAAAAATGAAGGTGGATAAACCGGCTACTTAGTACTTCTGGTAATAATACAAGTAATTTTTGGTTAAAATACAACAACTCTTATACGATGTAACCATCTTATTATCAATTACTTCATATACACCATTTCTTTGAACAGCTACAAATCGATAAGTGCCTTGAATTAACGAGTTCTAAGATTTTCTTTTATTGTATAGTAGCAATTCGCTTAACATCGTTTTACGTGTCTTCAAGTATTCTTCTTCTTTTAATAAAAAAAATTTTGTATACACACCATGTATAGCATAAACAGCATTAAAAAGGAACTGTGAAGCCAAAGTTCATACTGTAGCTTCCAACACTTTTTGTTAATAAAACTGTTTAAGTTTTCTTACAACTATTATTCGTATAACTGTATTAACTGAAAAAGCCGCATAAGCGTTGTCAATGGTTTTGAAAGTGCTGTAGCTGCAAAAATGTTTTTAAATTCTCCAATGTACTCTTTAAGATTATCACCTTTTTGAGTAGAAAAGCAGCAGTTATCTATCTTGTTCATAGTTTTGAGAGCGTTAATTAACGAAACTAATCGCTAATTTTCTGTTTTTATAGATATATGTCTGGATCATTTAACTTATCCGCGTTTTTTAAAAGGGTTCGGCAGGCATTGCCTTCAAATGTTTCAGAATAATAGTTTAATTGTATTAACTTAAGTTTTGTTGGACAAATCAGTTTCTTTTGTCTACCGAGTATTGGAACTAATCCATCCCAAAACAAGTAATTAACAAATCCCTGCATTACATGTAATTCCAGAATAATACACTTTTGGATAATGCAATCATCATCACTTTTATCTAGGAATGGTGGACTTATAGGGCTATTACAATCTTTAGCTATTTTTGGTACGAACCAAGAGAACAAAATTTATTAAAATCCTTCGCAAGTCTTTAAGATTGTCCTTTTTGATTCAGTTCTTTCAAATGTTGTAAGCTAACAAAACAATGTGGACATAGATATGGAGCAGTTGCTGTTTATAGATCATTGAAAATTAAAAATAATTTAAAGCCGGTAGTAAATCTGATGGGTTTTTCATTGATTTTAATTATATCGAACCCAGTTGAAATATTACTATATTTTTCCGTAATGTTTGGTACAATACACATCATTATTGATCATTTTGCACGTGTCTATTTTGATTCTTTGTTGATATTGCCTTCTTTATTATATTGCTTTTTATACAAGGGATCATAGTTTTCATCTACAACTCTTTGAAGAATAATACGTTAAAGAATAATTTTTTTGGAAGTATTGTTAAACAAATTTTATAGAAGCCCTGTCCTCCGTCAGCCATTATCTTAATCATATATTTTCCTATTTTCCTATACTTGCGAGTTTCTAAATAACTCAGATGCATCGCCCATAGCACGGGTCGAATTTCTTTAGATTTGTTTGAAACTACGTCAAACTGTAATTTATCGGTTTTGTAAGCATTTCTCAGAGTATTAACTTTTTCATTACTATTTTCCGCTGCGTGAAATTATCGCAACATGTTTCTGAGCAACATTTTTTCTCGACAATTTAATTGTACTGGCTATTTATTTTGAAGTGAAAGAGAGAAATCATATAAAATCTCCCAACTTACTGTCTGACCAGAATCACTGTCTGACCAGAATCATGTCGTTGGCGTGTCGGCAGGCAGAGCTCTGACAGAGACAATGCAAACCTTATGGGAGAAAATTGCGGCAGAATACGATTCTGGTCAGACAGTCATGTCGTTGTCGTGTCGGTGAGGGAGAATCGCTAAGAGTTGGCCCAGAATTGTAGCGTTGGCTTTGTCGTTTTGCTTTTATTCAATCTGCCATTGTTGATTTTCTTGAACTTGCTTCAGTGTTCTCATCGTACTCCGATGGAACTAATAATTACTCCACTTCCATTTATTACACTACTTTTTGCAATACTCTTCATATAAATTTACTGCATTTTCAACTGAAGGCTACTCCTATCATAATAAAAGCTAGTAGGAACACTGTTTACTCGCTACATTGGTTGACCGATTCTTCAAATTTTGTTAAAATATGGCAACATTTTTAGAGAGAAGCCGAGAGAGCTATCAAATAAACGACAAAGTCAAAATAGAAATAGAAACATTTCTATCTTGGCGTTTTCGTTGTCGTATTCTGCCGCAATTTTCTCCCATAAGGTTTGCATTGTCTCTGTCAGCGCTCTGCCTGCCGACACGCCAATGACATGATTCTGGTCAGACAGTTATTCTGAGTCTCTCTGAGAAACGTTGCCATAAAAATTCCTTGCAACAAACTTTAAGTCAGAAATTTCACGCAACAAATAAATAGATGTTGCCAGTGAAATTTCACGTAAACGAACAGAGTACTAGGCTTTAAGCATAATACTCTGTTCAGTTTCATGTGAAATTCCACTCAAATCTCCATATAAAAGGTGACAGGTGCAAAACAAGCATGTAAATTTTCACAACATGTTCGTCAGAGCAGTACTATTTTCCGCTGCGTGAAATTATCGCAACATGTTACTGAGCAACATTTTTTCACGACAATTTAATTGTGCTGCCTTTTATTTTGAAGCGAAAGTGAGAGATCATATGAAATCTCCCAACTTATTCTGAGTCTCTCTGAGAAACGTTGCCATAGGAATTTCTTGCAACAAACTTTAAGTCTGAAATTTCACGCAACAAATAAATAGATGTTGCTAGAACTAGGCTTTAAGCCTAGTAATCTGTTCGTTTTTCGTGAAATTTTGCTGGCAACATCTATTTATTTGTTGCGTGAAATTTCTGACTTAAAGTTTGCTGCGAGGAATTCATAGGGCAACGTTTCTCAGAGAGACTCAGAATAAGTTGGGAGATTTCATTGGATCTCTCTATTTTCACTTCAAAATAAATAGGCAGTACAATTAAATTGTCGTGAAAAAATGCTGCTCAGAAACATGTTGCGATAATTTTACGCAGCGGAACAGAGCTCTGACGAACATGTTGTGAAAATTTACACGCTTGTTTCGCAGCTGTCACTTTTTGTATGGAGATTTGAGTGGAATTTCACATGAAACTGAACGGAGTACTATGCTTTACATGTGAAGCGTAATTTTTTGGGATCGACTTTCTAGCATTTCTACTTTAAATATAACTAGCACCATTTCTCGTTTGTCTGACGCTTGCGCCTGAATTTCTCTTTCTACTTAAAATTATCTAAAAAATTATCTAAGTACATAGTTTTCTTCAAGAATTATTCTTTTTGTTCTTTTGGATTTATTATAACAGACGTTTTCTTACCGCGCCTACTTCTAAATTGAATTTTTTCATATCTTAAATTGCAAGTACTTAAAGTTATATAGTTTTTAAATTTTGAGGATATATTTTTTAAGTTGCTTTCTGCACGCCGTGAATAGCATTTAAACGTCTTTTATATATATTTTTTCCTTTTTGTGGTATCATTAAATATTTAAGAATCACGAAATATTCTTCCATCCTCAATTTTTTTTTAAATGCACGGTTTTCGGTTATACAAGCTGCAATAAGCTTATGCATAAGTAAGCAGTTTTCAACGCCTGGACTCTGGCAGCATCTTTCTTCATTAACAAATAATTTTAACGTTTAAACTGTACGTAATTGCCAAAATTGCCTATATTTTTAATGTTGACACTTAACCGTCAAAAAGTCAGATGAGCCTAATGCAAGGCAAACGAGTTTAAATGTCAACGTTAATTAAGCTAAAACTGGTTACGGGATAGAAAAATACAAATAAAAAGGACTGTGTTGGAAAACAATAACGGAATTTTTCGGAAAAAACTTATGATATAAAAGCAAAAACAAGTTTCATATGTACCATGCATCAGAAGATGCTAAGATCAGAAACAGAGCCGTTGCAAAGTTTGAACGATTTAGACTTAACCGATTTCAACAGTAGCTTCAGGTCAAAATGTTTTAAAATGGGGTACAAAATAAAGGGTTGCGCCTGTAAGAAAATACCTAAGGAAAAACAATAGGGATAGGACAGTATAGACAGTTAAGAAAAAAAAAACACACACACACATTATAATCATCTTATATAGAAGACAGACTTAAAAGCAGCCAATCCGGTTAGCGAAAACGGGAAGAGGAAAGATTTCATTCTAATATTAATGTAAAGAAGATAAGGATTTTTTCTCAAAGAACTTAAAAGAACAACCACCCCAAAAATGAGACACAAACGACCTGACCAATCTAAGTATACATGAGTTCATTATACAGTCCGACTTAAAAAAAAAATGCCATAACATATCATTAGATGAAAAAAGTAACCCAAGCGAATACTCAAGCCTCTACTTCTCTTTCCGATACACATAAGCAACCCCTAACAAAAACCGAAACAATAATACAAAAGAAAAATAGAAGAAAATCCACGTGACATTGAAAATTGTTGCTCTTTTTCTTTGTTTGGAGAAAGAATACAAAGCAATAAACACAAAACGAAAAAGAAAAACAAATTTGTATAGCATACTTTGCGGCAAAGCAACAGTTTGTATATGTTTTTTTTAACTCGAAAACTTTTGCCGGCAAAAAATAAACAAGAAATAAATCAAGGATGGTGTTGGAAAGAAGTAAAGACAGATGAGAGTATTTTTGCATTTTCCCACAAAAAAAAAAATGAAATTGTTGAAATTGCTGAGCGCGAGTGAGTACAAAAGAGTGAGTAAGAAATGAGAGGAAAAAGTATGTATGTGTTGATGGTATGAGTGCGTGCAATAATAATAACACCCCAAAAATATGCAGTAAAACTTTCGAGTTTGGAACAGCTTATAAGAAAGGTGGTTGGTAATATTTGCAACTAAAAAAAACGTTAGAAAAATAAAAAACAATTATTTTAATTGAGGTAGGCACGTGATTTGCTGCTTTTTAGTAAATGTCTTGTCACATGCAAACATTTTTTCTAACGATTTCTCATATGATGGTTACTAAAAAAAATAAAAAAACAGACACCCTGAAAGAACATTCAAGCTCTTCACTTCTTGTCTGCTGCAGCAGCTGAAAACTGGTTAAGCTTCCTTTAATGGTTTCTTTTTCGAATTTGTCTTCGAATACGTCCGATCTTGTTGCTATCTTTGGTCCACCCTTTCGTCCGGTAAAACTTGTCTTGATCACTGAGGCTGGACATCAAATATTTCTTTGAAATGATATCAAATGTTAGTCTTTTCTAAACTTTTGACTGCATACGTGCACGGCGCGATCTTTGATTTTTGTTAATTTTATTTTGTTATCTAATTTTTTAACTAGTTTTTAACTTCAAACTTTGTTATATATTTGCTTAAGATTGTTTTGCTAAAACTCTTGTGCTGAGATCATTTTCACTGTGGATACGCTTTCAAATATGTATGTGTTGGTTGCAGTCAATCTTCTTGTTCAAACAAAAGCTTTATATAACCTTGCTTATTTTAGTATAAATGTTAATTTTAAAGATAAAAGCAAAAACATAATAATTAAAAAAAATTATTGCGTCGGATTAAAGCAAAAACATAATTAAAAAAATTGATTGGGTCAGATTAAAGTGTTTGTGTTTTTGGAAAGCTTTTCAGCTTTTTGATTGGATATTTTTAAACTACAGAAGACGTGCTTTTAAGGTAGGTCTCTAGTTTCTTAGTCGGGAAAAAAGGACAATTTTAAACCAATTATATTAATGGCATTATACTACACATCAAAACGCTTCCAAAAAATACCTCTTTCCATATATATTTATCATCTATAATTACATATATGATCAAAAACTTTTACAATTATTTCAAAAGTAAGCAAACGGGTCAAAGAAATAAGAGTGATAGATAAGAGAAAAGGATTCTGTTGGATTAATCATCACATAAGAAACAAAAACGTATGTGATTGGACCATTACATTGCCAAATACTAATTTTAATTTATTATAATAAAAAAAATTCATATTAAGATTCTAACAAATCTTGACTTCACTAATGCTTGTTACAAAACTTATACAAGCAATCAATGCCAAAAAAGTGCTTGATTTAAATTTTCAGTTTAGTGGCAGAACCTTTTTGGTTTATAGAAGCTGTGGATTCTGAACGCAACTAAAATAAGACAAAACTTGTCATCCTTGTTTTTGCATTTGTATTCGAAATAATAACTTTCGTGATCATGTGGTTAGGAAACTCTGAAATGTAGGTTAACAATTTCATTTTATAATGCAAAGAATCTTTTTGCCACTAACTAAACACAATTGGAAAACGCTATGGAAATTACGAAGAACGATAACGATATTGGATAGGGTCAAATCTTTTCTGTCCAACAGTTTGGTTCAATGAATTGACTGCGTAAGCATTTAGTCTCAGTCAGAGTTACATTTTTCAGTATAATTTTACTTCTTCTGTACAATTTTATTAAAAAAGTACGTAAGTACCACGAAGACATTTTTAGTACATTTTCATACACATGATCTTTATAATATCGACTTGATCTTTCTTTGTTTTTTAAAAAATATCATAAAGTTTTCAGTGCCTTCCCTGCAAACCAAAGTTTCCGAATTTGTCTGAATTCCGATTAGTTCGTAACTATTGCGAGAATTCTTAAAGAATTCGTAACGATTTCGCAACACTAATTTCGGAACATTTCCGAATAATTCGAAAGAGTTCCGAAATCAAATTTTCAAATTTAAATTGTGAGGTGTTTTAAATATTTCGAGTTGAAAAAAATTGGTAGGCTTTGAGCCTAGCGGCAATTTAAATAATTTTCCATTTGAAAAACAATTTAATTTTAAACAACTTTTTCTTTAAAATAGATGATACAAAATATGGTTCCATTTTTAATTTTTACAGATGTCAGATTCACATTTACATATTTTCCGTAATAGTAGTTGCAAAGGATCTGTAATTTTGGGCATGTCATTTGTATGAAACATATAGTCTGGGGCATCTTAAGCCCTAACTACATACGGTACAAAAATCATTAAGAGATCGTTGCAAATTTGATGCTTCATTTCGTTACGACTTCGGTGCTACAATTCGTTAAGAAATTGTAATGAATTTGTAAAGAATTCATTACGAAAACGATAATTCAATTGTTTACGAATTTGTAACGAAATCGATACGTCAATTCTTTACGAATTTGTTACGAATTCGTTACGAATACGATACTCCAATTCTTTACGAATTTGTTACGAGTTCGTTACTTAAATTTCTTCCGAATTCGTTACGATTCGTGTCAACCCCTCCATATGATTGTCGTTACGAAATCGGAATGAATTCGGATTACGAACTCGGAATAATTACGAAAAATTCGTAACGAATTCGTTACGAATTCGGAAACTTTGGTTTGCTGGGTTTTTTGTGCATTTTTGCAACCTTTATTACAACACATGCAAACGTACTGCCACCCTGATCAGTTGAAATATTTAATTTTTTTAATACAGGGTGTCCAGTGTAAGAGTACGAATATTTACGGAGGCAAAAAAGAAGGTCGAGTTAAGCAAAAAATCGTATGTGAGAGGGGGATCTATATTCACACCCTTAGGATTTACGGGGTGAACTGGTATTACATGACTTTGATTACTACAACTGTTTCTAGCAGAAAAACTATTTAATGGAAAATTTATTTCAGGAACTCATTTGAAAGGCAATGAATTGACCTTTCTAACGGTGTATCAACCAACGCGCCTGACTTATCGATTATACTGGCTTACACGTAAAATGCACCCTGGACCAAATTAATTTTTTATAAGTAATGAGGATCAGTGCTCACAGAAATGGAACTTTTTTTATTTCGCGTGTTTTCGAGATATCGGTAAAATTGTTTTTTTAGGTAATGAGTCGATTTAAAGGAAAATTTCTCGTTGCTAGTAAATCCGAGAGAGACATAATATATTTTGTTGAAAAGGCAATAAAATTAGGCATTTAGTAATATATAAATCTTTGCAATCAGCAATAAAAAAGGAGAGGTACAGCTGATCAAACTTTAAATTTTATGAGTTTTTTTTTTTTGATTTACCAAAAATTTTTGCCGATTAAAGACATTTTTTTTACGAAAAAATGTTAAAAAATTATTCTTAATTTTTAGTTTCTTGCACAGTTTAATTCCAGAAATGAAAAGTTTTATTTAAGCATGATCAGTTTTTAACATAATGAAGAAGTTATTAACATTTTTGTAAAAGTACAAATTTTTTCTTGATCAAAAATGAGGAGATAATTGCTTTGCTTAGACATAGCTGAACTGTTTTCTGCACTTAAACAAAATTATAACAAAAATGAATGGCATATCCTTATTGACGGTGGTAAAGACAGCATTTAAATGTAACAACAAGCCTTCCATTCCAGTCGGTTATGCGAAATATACAAAGAGATCTATGACGCAATGAGGCGAATTATAGATTAAATCTAATAAAACCTGCATAAATAGAAAGTTTTTGCGTATTTAAAAGTGGTGGTTTACGGATTTAAAGTGGTTCACGGCTTTCTGGGAAACGGAAGAAGTCAAAATTACGTCAAAAATAAAAAATATTCTTCCATTGGTAAAGATTATTATATCTATTGGGTACTAAGACCTATTTAAAAAAATGTAAGCGCTATCAAGGCTTTTGGGACTAGAGCATGATAGCCAACTACTGCTGGTTCTTGATTAGGGAGGATCTGATGAAAAAAAAGGAAAATCTTCTGGCTCATTTGCTGAAAATATTCATGTTAAAAAGTAGAAAGTTTGCATTTTTACAAAATTGTTAATTACTTTTTTACTAAAACCCCGATTAGTCTTCAATGGTCCTTTTATTTATGGTATTAAACTGTATAAGAGGTATAAAAACAATAAAGATATAGTTAATTTTTCCTTAAAAAATGCTTTAATCGGGAAACTCATTAATTTTAATGTGTGTTCAGCTGTACCTATGTTAATTTTTTGGTGATTGCAAAGATTTAAATGTCACTAAATGTGCAATTTTATTTCTTTTTAAACAATATATAAAATATTACTCTCAAATTTATCAATAACGAGATATTTTGGTTTGAGACGACACACTACTTAAAAAAATCATTTTTACCGATATCTCTAAAACCCGCGAAATGAAAAAAGTTGAAGAAATTATTTTAAAATTTAATTAAAAAAATTTTTTTTTTTCAAAAAAATTTCGTGGCCAAAATAGCCCACATAGACAACATACTAATAAATATAAAGAATTAGTCAAAAATAACTCTACACGAAGAAAATAATCACCATTTCTGCGATCACTGATCACTAATTACTCATAAAAAAATACCTGTGGGGGGGTGCAAACACAAAATAATTATTTGTAAACCAGTCCTGTCGTACTGTGTTCGTGTGAAGATGAATAATAATCTCGTTGAAACTACAAAGTTTAAAGTTTAAGCGCAATTTTCATATAATTTTGCGTAATAAGTCACAATTTTTGTCAGCATCAAATTTGTTACTTATATAATTTTCTTTACAAACACATAAAAATTATAAACATATTCTCAAAAATAACAAAGTTTGTTGTACTTTAAAAATTTTACTTAATTGAAAACATAATGGCATTATCTTCTACCTAATTGTATTTTGTTAAAAAAAAATATAAGAATTGTCCAAAGTGAAAATTTTACGGTTCAAATAACTTTGTTGTTTTTGAAGAAAATTGCGCTCATACTTAAAGATTTGTAGTTTCGACGGATTTATTTCATCTTCACACGAACTCAGCGCTCGTTCGTCTTAACAAATAAATCCAGTGGATTTGTTGTTACACCGTTACTAAGGTTACTTCATTGCCTTTCAAATGAGTTCCTAAAATAAGTTTTCCATGAGTTAGTTTTTCTGCTAAAAATACAAGTATGAATCATATTCATGAAATACCAATTAACGCCATAACTAATAATGGTGTGAAAATATACCCCCCTCCCAAACAATTTTTTGCATAACTCGACCTCATCTTTCACCTACGTAACTATTTGTACTCTTACACTGGACACCCTGTATTTGATCGTCTTTTTTCTAGCACGAAGGCATTTACGTGAAATCAATTGAAAAGACTTAAAACGCATTTTTTAGACCGGCTGTCCAGTGAACTGTCTTCAAATATGATGATGCAATTTTGTGTGCTTAGTTAGTTTAAGCCAATCAGGAAAAATTTCAAAAATTGTCAAAATCGGCAAGACCCTAGGGGTACCTCCCTTGGACCTATATTAGTTTTTCACTTGATTTTGTATGGGAGGTACATACAAAAGTTAAGAGATCTTAACAAAAATTCGTCAGAATGGTAGTCATTTAGAGTTATAGATGTGTACTGAAAATGGTCGAAATCGGTTAGACCCTAGGGGTACCTACCTAGGACCTACATTAATTTTTACGTAAATTTTTCATTTTAAGAGTTTTTTAAATAAAAAAAAAAATATATTTGTAGGACGAAAAAGGAAAAGTTATGTTCAGTTCCTGGTTAAATAGAATTAATACAAGTAGATCCAAAAAAAAAAAAAACACTTATTTTTATAAGAATTTTAATTTTTTTTTCATCGAAATTTGTCAATTTCTAAAATTTTTCATTTGATAATATTATATATTAAAATCAATAATATATACATAAAATTTTATATTCTCTAAAATTTTTTAATGCTTTTTTTTCTCTAATATTTTCTATAATAAAAAAATCTACTTGGATCAGTTTTGTCAAAACACAAATTTTTTGACAATTAATTTTTTAAGAGAATCAAAACGAAATGAACAAACATGATTTTCCTTTTAAAATAACTCAAAATTGAAGTGTCACAGCTTAGCCAAAACTGAGTCTTTCCACTAAATATTTTGTTTTTGTCTTATCTACGCAATTATCTGTCGATTGATACCAATATTATTAGGTTTCCAGTCATAAAAATGCAGTTTTTTCAATGGGACAATGCATTTTCCGAAATTTTAAATTTAGAATTTAAACCGGGGCTTAAATAAGTTTCACATATTGAAGGAATATTTTTGACTAAAAATTTAACCTAAAAAAAGTGCAGAAATCGTCATATTGTTGTCTCTTTCTTTTTTAATTTTATTAAAAAAATTGTTCTAAGCCACTGGGCAATGTTGCTATAACATAAAAATTAAAAATGATATGCATTTTTAAAACATTTCTGTTGAAGAAGAGCAAGATGCACATTTTCTTGATTAAATTTTAAAAACTGAATGTACTGGTCAGTATTTATTTAACTATGATGAATTGTTCGTGGCGGCCGTAGCCTAGTGGGTAGAGTGCGTGGCCACTAAGTTAAAGAACCGCGGTAGCCCGGGTTCAATTCCAGCTCAGACAGAAAAGTTTTTCAATTGAATTCATTTTTCTGTTCGGTCGTCACCTCTCTGCAGACAATGGCAAAGCTCAGAGAGTATAAATTGCCATGTAAAGCTTCTTGAGAACATGAGCCGTTCTAAGGAGTCGGCATAAAACACGTAGGTCCAGTTCTCGATAATTTGTGATCAAATATTTAATAACACGCACAACACAATTGACCAATAGAAGCTAGGTCAAAGTCCTTCCAAGGGCTGAAATTGCCAGTTTATTTATTTATTTTATGATGAATTGTTTGAAAATTTTTTTATATTTTTTATTCTAAATAAATAAGTAAATATATCCAAAAAGTTTCATTATTCATGGAGAAGAAAAAATTTTATAATTTGATGCCAAGTACAATTTTTATTTCGGTTTGGTACAATTTGGAAAAAGTCAGTTCCCATCCGTGGTCTCAATAACGAAACAGTTCTTCTCCTTCATGAAATAATTTTATTTAACACCGAAAAGACTTTAGCATATCTTATGATTTTTAAAGCAAAGCTTTTTGACGGCTCGTTCTCTTGGCTTGCATGAAGACTTCGAAAACCGAAAGAACTTAAAATTTTGTTTCATTTTGCTTACCGCTACCGAGATTGGAACTATTGGTTTTTTATAATAAAATAATTTTTAAATTAAAAAATTTAAAATAACATCAAATTAATTTAAAAAAAAAACACAATTTATAATCACACCAGTAGATTTTATTATATATCATAATTATTCTATTTCATTACATAGTATACATATTATACATATTACATCCATTTTAAATTATTTTTGTAAATGTTTTCAATTATTATTATCGAATTTTTTAATGAAATTTAGGAGTTTATGATCACTGAAATAGAAAACGTATGTTATGAATGTTATGTCGGCAATATATCTAGAAAATACTGCATCAATAGTTGTTTCTAATCGTGCTGTAAAAATTTTTGGATCGCTTATTATTTGTAAATTAAATTCATCAAAAAGGAATTGTTAAAGTGCCTATAAGGATTAATGTCTAAAATAGCCATTAAAATCTCCACCAAAAACAAATGGCATTTTGTGATAATTTTCACCCAGTTCAATGGAACCTGCTCGTGTATAACATAGAAGAGATCTGTGAATAAATTTTATTATGTTATCGATTTTGTTTTTTTCGGTCGTATTCTAAGGTGAAATGTAAATCTAAATTATCAAAATATGTTGTCCATTAGGACTTATCATTTCTGCAGAACATAATTCTCCAGTTTTTGAAATATCAGCGGAAAAATTTTGTAGCTAAATAAATATATGGACTGTATTCTACTTATCTTTAATATAATTACGATAAGTTATTATAAGCTACTCCTCCAGAACGACAACTATTTCTCTGAAATTGAGATATACAAGCGAAATTAGTAATATCGATACTTTCTTCATTTTGCATTTTTGTTTCTGATAGCAATACAATGTCACAGATTTGAGTTATAGAATCGGTAAGATCTTGAGAATGCACATGGAGACTCTCACAATTTAAAGTCATAACAGAAAAGAACTGTGTGTTCTCTATCAAATTTTTCATAGTAATATATTTAGTTTCTAATTTGTTAAGATATAATATTTAAAATTCTTGAATTAAACAACATCATCATCAACATTGAATCAACATCAACATCAGAAAAATCATTTCGCCTTCCATGATGAAATATAAATTGTTGAGGGTTGTCATCAAAGGTTGTGATAAAAAGTCCGACAATACTAGTAACACGAGACAAAGCGACGTAGAGTAATTGCATGGAATGCTTTTTGTCATATTCGTAAACAATCTGCGAATGATCCACCCTGTGACTTATGAATAGTTATAGCCATTGCAGGAATTAATGGAAAATGATTTCTTGTAACTGTGATTGCTTTATTTTTATTAAGAGTTATGATACTGTTTTTTCGTAGTATTGGCACAGCTCTTCTTCCAACGTGAATCAATTGAGCGTAACCAGAAACTTTCATTCTTGTTTTCTGACCAACTTTAGACTCACCGAATTCTAGCCAAACTTTTTTAACCTGGTCATTCTGGTCACTTTCAATGTGCACTAGTTTACCAATAGCCCCATTTGCCAAGCCATCGCTAACATTAATATTTGCTGTTATTAGATAATGTTTATTGATGACAAAAACAATTTCAGAAGGTAAACCACCTGTATCGATGACTTTCAAATTATGCAATTTTTTGTTTAAATACTTGTAATTGCTCATTATTTTTACTTCCACTTATGTTATCTATTGCAGAGGAAATTTAGTTGTGTTCTATTGCGCGTAAGATAGAATTATTAAATAAATCTACAGAAGCATAACTAAAAAGTAATTTTATTCTATTTGGACACAGGCGGCTGGCAGTTGCCTTCATAAAAAATCGACTCTCTATTAAATGTAACTTGTTTTGCTGTTTTTACCATCACCAGTCTTCGTTAGCAATGACGAAAACTGCTTTTTACTTTTCCGCATAACTTGTGTCAATTCATAAAACTTATGTTCCAGCAGTTCTTGAAGTTAGTTCGGGAACAGACTATTTTCATGAACAAAAGAAAGCACGTACTTAGCGATGTTAATGACAACGGTAGTAAGTAGAAGCAACATTTGTTTTGTTATATTTTTTGCTGATTATGCTGTAGCCAATAAACAATCCTTTTATATAATAGATTAATGTGATCTGCACCATAGCTTCATGCATTGAAATGTATGATAGCTAATGCACAATCGTTTTATAGATTCTTGTCATTTATGCAACATAGCTTCAGTTAATACTTAATATTAAAAAATTTCTCATAGTCAACGAAGGTTTTTGCATCAGTTGGTAGTCAATCGGAAGGGTACGAGTTCGATTCTCAACAAAGAAATATTTTTATTAAGTTTATATTCTCTTGTTACAATCGACACAAAAAACAACAAAAATTCTAAGAAAAAGGTGAATGGAAAAAAGTGTGGTTTTTTTAGATTTCACTTAAGCAAATCACAAAACGAGGCGTAAAAAGCTTCGCTTCAAAAGCTACGAAAGGAACATCTAGTTAAATGCTACGTGTTTTTTCTAAGTGTGATAGAAAACAATTTCTTTGAAACGTGATTTTTATTTAAGAAAACAGTTTGCGTGTTTTGCCAAAACTGATTCAAATCAAGAATTTATGGATACAAACTGTACGGATTTGAACAAAAATTACCAACCCGTTTTTGATTTGAATGAAAAATTTTTTACGGGATCTATATCGAAAAAAAAGACACGTGTTCGAGAATTTTTTTTTTTAAATAGAGTGGGTTAAAAGCTTGAGATTTTCGTGATTTTTGCCTTGGAGACTCATTTTTAAAAATTCATAACTCCGATTCTTTTTAAGCTAGAGAAAACTATAATACACAGAAAACAGTATGAGGTGTACTTTGCAACACTGCAAAACACAAAATTTTCAGGCAAATCAAAAATGTGTTGGTCAGAATGATGTTGGTTTGTAAAACAAAGACCCATATCTATGTTATGCATCTAAAAAAGTTTCAATTTCCATTTCAATTTCTTTGCAAATTACGTTGGCATTTAAGACATAAGTCTTTTACATGCAGCATATTTAGAATATATAACAACAGAACATAACTTATATAATAAACTATTTGAAATTTTAAAGCTAAAAGTAAGCAATATAACAAAAAAGTCCAATTTAAAAATGAACAACAATGATTAAGAACACAATTCAAATATAATAACTGTATCAAAAAATTTTAAAGGAGAAGTTTATTAAGTAGTTAAAGATAGATTTAAAAAAAAGGAGTAAAAGAGTTAGGAAAAGTATTCGAAAATTAAATGCTTAAAGACTTGGTGTTGGAGATACTTTTAAGGTAGTTTGGAAGCGAGTTATAAAGTCTTATAGCGCTAACGACAAACAAACGGCTAAGGTTTTGAAAGTTGTACTTCGGAATAACAAGATTCATGCTTGTGCTTGACCTACTAAACTTTAACTTTTCAAAAAGATAACCTGGACAGCGCAAGTGGATGATCTTATGTAAGAAAATGCAATTTCTTGCTTCAAGATATCTGAGTAAGCTACAACTTAATAACTGGTTGGTAAAAGGTGAAATGTGATCAAATCTCCAAAGACCGTAAACATAACGAGTACAATTATTGAAAGCCACTTGCATTTTATGTGTAGCTCTTGAGTCGAGTTTGCTGTAAACGACTGCTGCATAAGAAAATATTGGCATAAGCATTTGTAGAACAAGCTTTTTCCTAGTTTCGACAGGTACGAATGCTGCAGTCATTCGGAGATTTCTAAGCACATAGTAGATTTTACTCACGCTAGAATTTACGTGGTCCTCACAGGACAAAGATGAGTTTATTTTTAAACTTAAATTAGTGGGCTTACTTACAGATTTTAGCACAACGCCATTAAGGAAAATTGGGGGGACACAAGATTTTGATATGGGGTTTTAGAGATCAGCAATACATAAGATTTAAAAGGATATAGTTTAAACATATTAGTTCTGGCCCAATTTGCTACTATATTTAAATCTTCATTTTCTCTTGCGCATCAATCTTCAGTGAGACCAATGGGTCTACCAATGGGACATATACAGTTGCAAGTCATCGGCATAAGCATGCATGGTAACATGATTACATTAACTAAATATGTCATTTTTAAACATAGTAAACAGAATCGGGCCTAAAACAGAGCCTTGCAGAACTCCACTTGTTGTACGTTAATAATATGAGAAGTTGTTTTTTATCCTTACTCTTTGAGATCTGCCATTCAGGTAGTTGAACATAAAACGAACCGATGTATGCGAAAAACCACATTTAGACATGAGCTTTTTACAGAGCAGAGAGTGATACACAGTGTCAAACGCCTTAGAGAAGTCTAACAGGCAGAGTTAGCTCAAATGGCCCATATCATATGGCACTATAGTGTCATCTAAAATTTTGAACAGAGCAGAGTGGATTATGCATAAGACCGAAAATGTTTAAGAGGTTCAAAATTTGTTCAGCCATGAGGTGCTCGCATACTATGGATAACGATGCTAATAAGCTTATTGGCTGGAAATCGGATGGCACACAGGCATTTGACTTTTTTGCTATGGGAATGACAGTTGTCACTTTCCATATCTCAGGATAACTAGACGTTGTAAAACAATAGTTTATGATATGAACTAGTGGGCTCAGCACATAAGGTAAAATACATTTTATAAACTTTATGGAGATACCATCAACTCCAGTAGCATAAGATTTAATCTTATTAATGCATCGTGCTACGTCCATTTCACTCACTGCGTTAAATTGAAACTCATGAATGTGATGAGTCGTACTTACAAGTTTATCAGCAAACTCAGATATAAAGGTGGTCGTGGAAGTAAAAGTGGAATTAGCTACAAAATAATCATTTAAGAAGTTGGCGTCAATTTGACACAATTCAGTTTCTTTGTTACATACATTGAGTGTCCTGAGGTTGTTCCAGAGATGTTTTGATGATAAGGTAAAATCTAGTTTTGACATAAAGAACATCTTTTTGGAGAACTTAATAGAATTGGTGGCTATATTTCTAGCTTGTCTATACGCTTCCCAGTTAAATGAATTTGGATTGCGCTTCCACCTGCTATATAATCTGTTCCGCTTTTTAAGTGCCAATTTGACAGAATGAGAAAACCAGGGACAGTTTTTATTGCTGTTAAACAATGATAAGTAATCAATCGACCTGTAGTCGCGGTACTCGAAAAAGGTTTCAGCAGCAGTATTTGAGAGATCAATGTTCAACGTGAACATTCAGTCAACGTTCAGTCGTTCAAAAACGACTCCAAGGAAATGAAGTTTTTTTTTTTGTGTTTTAAAAATCATTCAAGCCCACTGTGAAGAGCTTTAAGCTTATGCTCAAAATTTTAATTCATTCAAATAATTTTTGTGGAATTTGAAGAGATTTTAACGTTTTGGTAAAGTTACTATATATGGGAGGTAGGCATAGTTTTCATACCATTTGGCTCATTTTCGAAGTTGATTTATATTTTTTATACAAAGCTGATATATTGACTATTTATTAGACTTGTTCATAGTTCTATATAAATTTTCGAACTTATCTCCAATTTCGGATCCCCTTAAAAAATCTACATATTTGGACTAAAAAAACAAGACTAAAAACTATCCAAACATAAGAATTTTGAACAAATTTAAAATTGTAATAAATATCACTTTTTATAAAGTGTGTGAAACTTGATTTTGTCTCAAAATTTTTTTCTTTTAATAACTTATTTATTTACTTGTTTCTTTTAATAACTTACCAAATCTGGGATTGGTGCAAAAAAAATTGTAGATTTCTTAACAAAAAAGTGACTTTTTACATTTCTAAACATCTAAAAGTTACAAATTAATAGCAAAGGCTGCAGCGAATTTTATTACCTTTCAAACGAGAAAAAGTTTGGTCCGTTGTACTAACCGTGGCTTTTCTGTAGAAATTTTTGTAAATATATTTTTTTTTTGAAAAAAATACTATATACGACAAAATTTTGGGTGTAATATAATATATAGTTAAATTATGTTTTAATATTGATAATTATTTATTTTTAAAACAAAACTTATATTAAACACAAAAATGTATTATCAGAATTGGTTTTTAACACTAATTCGATAGCGCATGAGTAAAACCCTAGCGTAATTCTGAACGTCGCACATGCTGAATATGGGGAAAAAATATATTTAAAATTTAAATTTCAATTTCAATTTATGAAGCAGAACACGTTACAACATTACAACATTTATTATAAAAATTCAGGGATCAAAAATAACGGAAAAAAAATTGTTGCAAAATTATTTTATATATAGCAGTGTGACACTAGGGAGTTAGAGATTTCATTTCTTACATAATTTTTTTTCATGATTTTAAAGATAAAAATCACCTCAAACCAATTATTTTTTTGTTGATATTTTTCGATCAGAAATAAAAGTTATTTCTTGGTCGTTATTATTTCGTGGTCGTTATTTTTTTCAATCAGAAATAAAAGCTGTTTCTTGGTCATTACTTTTTCTATCAGAAACAACAGTTATTTTTTCAATCAGAAATAATAGTTTTATATTTCCGTTATTTTTTCGATCTGAAATAAAAGTCATTTTTTGAACGATTTTTTTTCGATTAGACCCATGACTTTTCTCTTCTTTTCTCAATTCAACTCTTCTTATAACATAATAGGGGTATTCACAATGTGGTGTATTTGCCCTTGTATAGTGTATTTTTGATGAATTTGATATTTGTAGCAAATTTTGTAAAATTGCAAAACAAAATGTACAGTATTCAAAATATAGCCTTGTGGCAAAAATACAACAATGGAACCCTATTGCATTCTTTGTAAATTTCGCTGTGTATTAGATCATCTGATCGAAAAAGGATTTCTACTCAGCATGGAGGAAGCAACCGGTAACGCTGTGAGCTTATTGAATAAAAATTAATATAATATAGTGTTTCGTTTCAATTTTTGTATGATTTTCTTTAGCTAAATGGTGATTTAAATTAATGTTTCCAAACAAAAGAACATAAAAGACCAGGTGATTTTAAAAAATACTGAATTTGAATAATACAGGGTTGTCAATATTCGAAGCGCCCATCTGGCAACACAGTAACTTTCCACAGTGATGCCAAATCGACTAATGACATACCGCGTTTGAAGCGTCATTCCAAGCAAATGTTTACAATGGAACAGTACACGCCACGCGAACGCTCTAAAATTGTTGAAATTTACATTCAACATAACAAGTCAATAGTGAAAACTCAACGTGCTTTCAAAAAATGAGCGATGAAGCTCATTTTCAGTTGAACAGAACGGTAAACAAACAAAATTGCCGTATTTAAGCCACTGAAAATCCACAATAGATTCAAGAGGTACCTCTTCACGATGCAAAAGTCACTGTTTGGTGCGGCGTTTGTGCTAAAATGCTCATTGGGCCGTTCTTTTTCGAAGATGATAATGGCCACAGAGTTACTGTCAATCAGGAGCGTTATCGCGATATGATAAACAATTTTTTCATACCAATCGTTCGTCGAAAGCGTATCAGGCACTACTGGTTTCAACAAGACGGCGCGCCACCACACACAAGCCGCACTACAATCGATTTTTTGAAGCAATTGTTCCCTGGCCGTTTGATGTCAAAAAATGGTGATTTCGATTGGCCGCCAAGATCACCAGATTTAACGCCTCCAGACTTCTTTTTGTGGGGTAATTTGAAATCAAAGGTTTACGTAAACAAGCCAAAGACCCTAGAAGAGCTGAAAACCAACATCCGTCAAGAAATAACCGCCATTCCCATCGAAATGTTGAAGAAAACCATGGAAAATGCTGCAAAACGGGCACAATATGTCGTAGAGGCCAATGGCGACCATTTACGAGATATCATATTCAAGAAATAATGTAAGCAAATCTACTTGAACTTGAATTAAATGATATTCATGACGAAAAGACAAAAAATTGTGGTTTCTTTGATTTATTTAAAAATAAAATGGGCGCTTCGAATATGGGCAACCCATAACTATGATCTTGTAGATCATAAAACTAATTAACTAGTTTTGTAAAAAAATCGTGAATACCCCTAGTCTCTATTAGCGAAATTACAATGCAATGAAACAAAGCAAATTAATCTGATTGTCTTATTGGTAAACAAACAAAATACAAACAAGGAAAAAGTCAAACTGCTGTCAAAACAAACCAAGCACCGTAGCTATTTTTTGTGTAAGGAAAAACGTGAGAAAACCCCCACAAATATGATTTCTTTAACTTATTAAATCTAGAATACTGTTGTATATTCATAATTGTTTTGTTGAAAATCTTTTTTAGCTTTTTGTAAACAAACTTAAATAAACCCTTTTTTTGCTTAAAAAAAGTACAATTTTTTATAAGTTTTTTTGTATAATTGTACAAGAAAAAAATGTATAATGTAATTCAGGACCGAAAAAATTGAATTAAATTTTGTATTATACGAGTATTTATTATACTTATAAATTTCAAACTTTTGTTCAAATTTTTTACTTATTGTCTTTTCCACTTTTTTTAATATTAAAATTAAGATTAGCTCTCAGCACTTTCATAATATAAAATTTAAACAAATTTTCTCTAATGAATATGATAGTTCTTTAATACAAATTATTTGATTCGAAAAATTATTTTCTCTTCTGTTAAAAGAAATCGATCAAGAAATAACTTTTATTTTTGATTGAAAAAAATAACGACCAAGAAGAAACTTTTATTTCTGAATGAAAAAATTAGCGACCACGAAGTAAGTTTTATTTCCGATCGAAAAAATTTCGATCAAAAAAATAATTGTTATTAAATAATTGTTGAGTTTTTAATCAACCTCTGTATTAGCTTGTGGCTTTATTCAATATATTCAGGCTACAGGTCCTATTTTTAAAAATATCAAAAAACTTAGTTTATTATTATTTATTTTCAATATTTCGACTTTCTTCGAAAGCCATCTTCAGAGTATATTAAAAAATAGAAATTTAAGGCTACATTAAACAATATTTAAAAAACTCATTTTAAACCTTACATTAAACCCAAAATTTAATTTAAAAATGTTAGGTCAGCCATGTTTTTATTGTTTGTTAAAGTTTTTTAAATATTAAAGTTTTTTCTAAATGACCTCTATATTTATTATGTTGACTTTATATGATTTAAATACAAATTCTAAATGTTTGATAGTTTAAATCATACTTGATTTTAAATACAAATTCTAGTTGTTTGATAGTTTAAAATCGTTTATTGAGCTTAAGGTCAAAGTTAGAACAATTAATTGTTCTAACGAATTTTTCCAAAGAAACAACAACAAAGTTTTTCAATATGAAAGGAAAAAAAAATCACTAACATTTGATTTTATTGTTTTTAAATATTGTTTAATGTAACCTTAAATTTCTATTTTTTAATATATCCTGAATATGACTTCCGAGGAATGTCGAAATATTGGTGAAAAATAAAAATAAAAATAGTTTGTAATAAACTAAGTTTTTGATATTTTTAAAAATTGGACCTGTAGCCTGAATATTGTTATTAAATGATTGATTGATAACGATAATCGTTATTAGTGGTCCCTGTAAGAATAAGATGAATGATTTTTTTTTAAAGATTAACGATTTTTTGAGGGAAGCTAAAGCATGTGCTAATATGAAAAACTCTTCTATTTATATTTCGTTACAATAGCTCTAAAATTGCGGCTGTTATCGTGATCACGGACATATCTAAATCGACTCAGGAGGTAACTTTGATCAAGAATATATATATATATATACTTTTCTGTTCCTGCCACGCCTCCTTATAGGCGGTGTGACAAAGTTAATACATGTACCCCTTACACAGAACGCGTGGGGGTATACAAATAAAAAATGGCTTCAGGTTAGGGATGTTGGAAAAGCATCAATGCATCGAAAATTATACACTCGCTGTATCAATGCATCGACTTTTTTAAAACCAGACATCTCTAGTGAATTGAACCACTATTTCAGTTTTTCAATTGTGAACAAAAAGAAAATTTAACCAAAAAATTGATATGACTCTAAAGAGTGTGGCTTGGAGGTTTTTTGAGAAACGCAGCGAAAACAACGCGAATTGCAATTTGTACAAAAAAAATGTTAAAAGTGCCGAAAATACGTTAAACTTAATGGGACACATAAAAAACGTCCAAGAAAACTTATCTTACTCTACATATATAATCTCTTTCAACCAGATTAAGTTTCACAAATGATGCACTTTCCTTCAGTAATTTGGATTTTTTAAGGCTCCTTTTATGATCATCCGCCAGATTTTCTTCATATAAAATTAAGTTACGTTTTAAGTTATATCGGGAAAACATAATATCGAATGAAATCGACGACAGACCTGCAATCTAGAGTTTTTCTAAAAAAACCAGCAAATTAAGAGAGAGTTTTAGGTGACTTGAAAATTAGAATTTTTATGATATATATGGTTTTACAAATATGTTTTTGACCTGGTTCAATAGCCCGTTAGAAACATTATTAGCTCAGTAATTGTAATTAATTTTTAATTTTGTATAATTTTGCTTATAACATATTTTTTTGTGAAATAATATCTGCAAAATCCAATGCAAATCGATTCATCGATGTATGCTCTCCGATGTGTCGGTAATATCAATGTACATTTTGATGCATCGAATCAAAGAATTACATCGATGTATTTTTGGCACTGACATCCCTACTTCAGGTTGCTTTTAAAATTCCTACTAACAAATAACATGCCGGCTGACCAAGTAAGATTAATAGTGATTAGAAAAATGTTTTTTAGGTTATTTGAGTATAATTATACTAATTAAGAGCATTTACGCAAAAAAAAAATAGGTGGCCTCGATAGTTATTGGTACCGCGCTTGACTGTCGCTCAAAATTCCCGGGTTTGAATCCTGGCTGGGACATGGTCCGACGATATAACCTTTCTTTCCTTATTTCTAATCAAAGGAAGTTTAAAATACATCAATTTCTGACAAAAAGTCTTAGGTAGGAAAAATTTGAGAAGAGGAACGCTTAGTAAATTGATTTGACTAAGGTCAAGGCATAACACTTGCTTCAGGTTTTATATCACATGTTTCTATAGCTTCTGCCATATTATGAACATTCTACACAAAAGTTTCACTTTATTACTCCTTTCTTCCATTCTGTGGTATCACAAAGGCCCAATATGTTTTCTAAGTGGAGATATATCTAACCTAACCTCACCTACGAAAGAGTATGTTAAGAAATAATTTTGGCCAGCTTTTTGGGTCAAATACATATTAACTTATATGAAAACATTTATATAGAAAAATTCTTAAGACCAGTTTCACAATAAAAACATAAGTTTCACAATAAAAATAAGTTTTTAGCCATACTTAAGTTTAAGTTAAGTCTAGAAATTTGGCAACTTAAGTTCGACTTAAGTCATCGAATCAACTTATCATTTTTTTTTTTATTTTAAAGTAAAGAATGGAAGAAACAAAAGTTCGAAAAACTTTAAAAGAGCATATAGAAAAAAAAACTTGTGTCTTATTTTTTTCGTAAATGATTTTCTATTATACTTTTAAACTTTTTTTGGGGAAAACAAAAATTCAGGTAAAAACAAACACTAATTAATATCACGCATTTTAACAGTTAAAATACTTTCAACAAAAAATATAGCGTAAATATTAGTGGGAATAACTAAGTCATGAATAATTTATAAATGTTATAAGTAATTTTTTTTTATACAATAGCGAACAAAACTGAGTAGAGTTGCATATTTTTTGTAGTTTATATAAATTGTTAAAATATTGAAATATATAAAATTTTAATTAGGAACAAAAAAAAACATATCAAACACATCAATGCTTTTCCCATTTTTTTTTTTAGATTAATTTTTCGATTTATGCACCAACTTCCGATAGAGGCAATAATATTTGAACGCATGAGAATTCAAATGCTTTGTGTGCGTAAGCTTTCTGCCATGCTATGATTGTCGAGCGGCAGAAGCTATTTGAAAACACGCTACACGACGACAGCGAAGCTCCTACTGCCGCTACGGCCAAAGTAGAGCTACAACAACACAGCAATAATATGGATACAAAGCTTGATGCAGGTAAAAGCTCAGTCAAAGAAGAAACACTTGAGAAACATGAACAGCAACAGGCTAGTGCACTACAGTACCAAAAACAACAAAAACACTTATTGCAATTGCAACAAGGCGAACAACAAAGCAGCATAAAACATCAAATACCCGCAGCAACGTCATTCAGTGCTGCATCAATTGGTAAAAGCTCTGCTGCTGCTACAGCTCGTAAGCCAAAATGTTATACAACCGCTGCTGATGTGGTAAATATTGATTCGGATAGTGCTGCCGATGCGTATGATGCTGATGTTGATGATGTGTTTGATGAAAGCATAAAGATAAGAGGCTCAGCTGTTGCTCAGGATATGCAAGTGAAGGATAAGAAGAATGAACGTGAACATATTTATGAGGTAGGTGATACTTAAAAAAGAGCTTTAATTTTATAGAAGAACTTATGAATGTATGTTCATTATTTTAAGATGACTTTAAATTTAAACGGAAATATTATACATTTTTAGCATAGCTTAATTAATTTTCAAAAATAGATATACATAATGTCAACGTCTTGTCATTTTTCATTCGATTGACAACACTGACAATTGCAAATGACAATGAATTTCAAGCATAACAAAAGGTTTTCCATATCCATATTTATAGTTAATTGTGTTTTAAATCTTTAATTAAATATATTATAAGCATTTTTTTAAATTAAATTTCAGGAAAGTATAAATAAAGCTTAATATAAAATGAAAATAAAAATAAATTTTTAATTATCAAATGTTGTCAAAGTATGTCTTAACGTTACCTTTACTATTTTTTGAAAAAGCTTTTATTCAAACATTTACCCATTTAAATAAATTCAGCTCTTCCAGCCGTGGGCCTTGAAAACTTATGGTGATCAGGCCAAAACTAAAACCATTACTCTACGCAAAAAAGCGCGCATATTAAAAGCTCTAGAGGGTAAGGAGCACAGTCGTCCAGATAGCTCAAAATTTCGGTTTTGGGTAAAGTCAAAAGGTAAAGTCAACGTGACAATCAACTACTCTTTTTTTCTACATAGCATACTATCTATTCTCCAAAAGCTTTTACCACTAAACGTCCCGAAGGCTTTGCTGAAGTGCCCGGCAGTCAACGTAAATCAAAACAATTTCCCCCTGATGCAGTGCTCTCGGATAGTCCTAGCGAGGTGGATTTGTTTGTAGGATCAACGAATAAGGTAGGTGTTAGCTAAGAAAAGTGGTTGAAAGCTTTTCTATAATGATGATTTTTGTTTTAGAACTTTGGTCAACGCACTTTTCGCAAGGTGGCGGTCGTCGAGGAATTCTTCGATATTATTTATAATGTACACATGGAACTGGGTGGCAGAAGTGGCATGCATGCAGGACAAAAGCGTACATATCGCATAGTGAGTAGGAAATGAGCGCAAGAAAAATTTGAGGATAATAAAAGCTTAAGCGACCGAAATGAAAACTAACTTAAAAGTTTTTAAAAAAGGTTTACATTAAATTTAAATAAATGGATATGTGAAAACTTTTGTGAAGAGAGATTTTTACAATACATATCTTGAAAAATTTTGAACATGAAGTTAGTGCTTTCTTGAAAGCTTTCTTGAAAGATTTAAACTAGGGGTGATATACATACACATTTATATGTTTGTGTCATAAAGCTTTCGCTTTTAAAGTTTGCACTTGAAAAAAGCACGAGTTCAACAACGAAACGAAAGCAACAAACTTTTAGTAGCGGTTTTAGTATACAATTATTTTTGATTTATTTCTTGTTGGGACTTAAAATTATTTTTTTAACTCTTAGTTTAGTTACCGGAAATAATATGTATTCAAATATTTTGAATTCTTATTTATACAGGAGTTATTGAACTGAACATCTTAAGAGTTATTTTTGGGTTTTTAACAGTTCTTTAGCCCAAAAAAATTATTTACTTTAATACATTTATTACACTTTATATTTTCATATTACGTTAATATATGCTTCAAGAAATAAAATGAATTTTTATGTTATTTTGTTATAAATGTTATTTTGAATAACTTATGTTATTTTATAAATGAATAACTTAGGCATTTCTAACCTTTCATCTTTGTTCAGTTTCTATCTTGGTCTTTGTTTCTTTTTTTTTTTTAGTGCATAATGAACGTAAAAACAGGAACATTTTAAGCAGCGAGCAACCGCAATCTGCCGGTTTGAAGTCTGTACTGAAAGCTTTTTATTTTGATGTCAACAAATGCGTGTGAAAGCTCACCGCACATGGGCGGAGTGGCCTTTTGCGCAAACCTGATTTAAACGTAAATTCTTCCTTTTAGGCTCTCAACATAAATACAATAACAATTTTCCTTAAATCTCTATAAAAAACAGTTAGAGAAAAATAATTTAAGAATTTAACATAATAAAAGTTTTACAAATAAAAATGCTTTCAATGTACAAAGTATTCAAAAACTTTTAATTCATAAAAATTTTAAAAGTTTTACCCCTTTAAAATTTTGAACAATATATGTTTTGAAAACTTGTAACATTGAAAGCTTTTAACATATCTTAAAAACTGTTTAAGATGAAAGTTGTGTTTTCTTATTACCTTTCTTAAAAGATTTTAACGTAAAAAGCTTTCTTTTAGGCTTTCAACATAAATGCATTTCTTAAAAAACTAGCTAGCTCTAATAAGCTTTCTTAGTACTGTTGACATAGAAGCTTGCTTTAAGTTTTAAACATAAAAGCTTTTTATGAAAAAATCATGAAAAATTTATGAAATTTTGTAATTCTAAAACAAATGAAATTTTTTTTAATAACTTGTTGTAATCACGTTGCTGCATTAACTTATTTGACATTAAGCTCATAAATTAAAAAAACATTATTTGATTATTATTTGTGACCTTGATACTCGTAGAATTGAAACGAATTTTGCTTTGCTAGGAAAAAGTTTTCTTAAAGCTTTTACCATAAAAAGGTTTCAAAAAGCTTTTTACAGATGGTTTTCAAAGTTTTTTTACGCTTTAAACATTACATTCTTCCTTACTGATTTTAACTTAACAAGTTTTCTCAAAGCTTTTAACATAAAAGTTAAGTTGGACTGTTTAAATATGAAAAGCTCTCAATTTTAACGTATTTTCAATTTTTCTTATAGCTTTTAAAATAACAGCTTTTACTGTTAAAGCCTTCTTTATTTAGCATAAAAGCGTTTTTTAAAGCTTTCTTATATAAAAAGTTTTCTTAAAGGTTTTTACGATTACGACTTCACGAAGGTCCTTCTTAAAAAGCTTTATGAAATAATTGAAATTTTTCCTTTACAGTATTTAACATAAGAAATTTCTTCAAAGCTATTAACGTTCATCATTTTTTAAAGTTTCGCCTGGCTAACATTTCTTCAAAACTCTTAAGGAGCTCCGAGAGTTTTTAAAAAAAAAAATTTTTTTGAAGCTGTACTTTATTTTTGACGAAATTTATTTTTTACATTATTAAAGAATAACTATTTAAAATTTATCTTTGACATTTCGGTCCAAAAATATTCTTCGATAAGGAAGAAAAGTGCAATGCCGCGAAAGTTCTTAAATTTGTGGTGAACAAGATATCTGGAGACTGGTTCATATGAAAAATTTTTTCGGTCTAGTAACGAAATCTTGGGTGTTTGTTTACTCGTTGACTTTAGAAAGAAAATGTTCATCTTTTGTGTACAAAATTTAGGTTGTTTTGGGTTATAAATAAAAAAAATTATATTCAAAAAAAGAATCGAACTATTAAATGCTCCTTAATGAGTCCTTAAGTAAGTGTAAAAGATTTGGATCAATCGAATGTAGTAGTAGTAGTAGTAGTAATAGTAGTGGCAGTAGTCTTTCAGCAATTTGCTCACCGCAAATTTAAGTACTTTCGCGGCATTGCACTTTTTTTCCTTAAAAAAATTGTCTTGTTTTTTTTTAAACTGACGGAAGCCCTTAAAGAAAGTATTCTGGTTCTCCGGTCTGAATTTAGGGTTTATTTCGGGAATTTTTATTAATAAAAAATTAAACACAATCATTTAAATTTTTTATGTGTTCTTATGGACTTCTCTGACTGCACAAAAAATAATTTTTTTTTTTCTTACGATATTTTTTAATTTGTGTTACGTCCAAAGTGGACACCTAACAAAAAAGCTGTGTTACTGGCCCGAGTGATAACGGCACATAAAACAAAAAATTTAACTTGATTATCGTTCTGCAGGCTTGTCACTCTGGGAGGTAGTAGGTTTAAATATTATATAAATAAATAACAAAATAGGATAAAAAAAATACGAAACAATTATTAAAAATTAACAATTCTACTGCCTTCGAGAGCAACTAGCATGTAGAATAGCTTATTGTAATTTCAGCCCAATCGGCTTGATAAATTTTTGCAATTATCCGGGCCAATCAAAAAAACGTTGTTTTTAGAAAAACGCTTTTAAAGTTTTAACAACATACAGCGTTCATATCTAATGCACTCTCGACTATGTGCTATAGCTTCGATAATTTTTTGAATTTTGGTCTGAAATTTTTACTCTCAATATATTTTGCTTTAGAAATACATGAAAAATTGATTGTTTGAAACTCGAACACCAGACTACATCCTTGAAATATAATCATTCAGAGCATTTACAAATTAGTGCTTCTAAACAAGAATCTAAAAAAAAATTAAAAATGTTGGGTTTTTCCAGCTTTAAAAATGCCGTTTAAAAACTTTTTATATTATTTTTATTTATACTTGTGATTTCGTGAACAATAGCCTTGGTTTTTGGTTCTTGGTTTTTTTATTGAAACGATGGCTCTGTAAAGTTATTGTTACTGATTTGATTTTATATGAGAGTTCAACAATTTTTCTATCTGAATTACCAAGCCGTTAAATTTTTCGGTCACAATAAAACTGTTTCCGCTGTTCTTAATTTAAGGAAATGTATCCATTCAAGGTATAGAAATATAAAAACCAATTATTTTTATTTATATTTATGACAAATGTCATTTAAGAACTTATTCTGTAAGAAGTCAGAAGAGTAAACATCTTCACTTCAAATGCAAAAAACTACCCTAGTTTCGTTCTTAATCATTTTTGGCTCTATCATTTCATTTCTTAGCTCTAATATCGAACATTAAAATCAAATATTCTTCACTACTTTCAAAAATGTAACTTTTTATTATTTTAAAAGCTATAACAAAAATGAGAATATTGTAGACAGAAGAAAGGAATTTTATAAAAAGGGAAATCATTACAGAAATAGTTTAAAGCTCTTAAGAATTCAAATCTCTTTTCAATTTATCCCAGTTTTTCGTTGAGCTCATTGGAAAACAATGTTCATGTGTAAGATTGCTTATAAGTTATTATTTTTTTTTTAGATCACCGAAACTTATGGGTTTTTGCCACGCGAGGCTGTAACACGCTTTCTTTCCACCTGCCCAGAGTGCAAAAAGAATCTTCGTCCCTCATCACCGTCCACTTCGAGTGGCGGTGGTGGACACAATGAGGAGCCCAATAATGAAAGCTCATCTGAAGTAGATGCACTAAATTATTCGTCGCACACAGAAAGCTCCATTGAAGGCGGCACTATTGCAGCAAAAAGCACAACTCTTACAACAGGAACTTCTACCGCAACAACGGCATCAAAAGCAAAAAAACGACGATTTTCAGCAAACCAGGCTATTGCTATCCAACAACAACACCAACAACAACAACAACAACTACTACAACAAGCAAAACAACTACAACAACAACAACAAGAAAAACAACAAAATCAAGACCTCTCAGCAAAACCGCAACAGTTGAAGTCAGAGGTGGCTGCAGTTGAGCCCTTTGAGGCACCTGTAGAGCCAATGACATCAATATTGCGTCATCTTAATAAAAGCCCATCTTCATTGCCTGGCCCCTCCTCCTTTCCTACGTCTTCTTTTTCTTCTGCTTCTACTTCGTCCTTTTGCCCTTCAAGCGCTGTTGCTCTTGAAAGAACTGATACAAAATTGGCAGCGAGTTTGCCGAAGATACGCATCAATCCACACTTTCAACGTCGTCGTCCATCATCCCCTGTTCCGGTGCCAGCCCATTCCGAACCGGTTCTGCCATCAACAATTGGCGGCACACAATTTAATCCGCTCTGCTTGGATTTTGCCTCCTTAAAGACGCACGATAGTCTTTTTCGTTACTATGAATTTATGCGCCGTTTTAGTTTCGGTGGCAGTTTTGCTGCGCAGTCGTCGCCGATTTCTGTACCAGCACCACTTCCACCACCACCACCACAACCGGTACTAGCTCCACCCTTTTATGGCTCTTCATTGCTGCAAAGCTTACGTTTTCCTACAGGCACTGCTGTGCAAAAATTAACCAAAGTCACACCCACTTTAAGGGCAATGGGTGAGTCACAGTCAGTTACTGACGGTATTATTAAAATGTCCGATGATGATGATGATGATGATGAAGAAGATGATGCAGGTGCGGTTGATGTAGAAGATACAAATATATCAGCTGCGCCGCCAGCGCCGAAGAAGTTTAAGATTTCTCAAGAAAGCTCTCACGATTTGAAGACGCTATCAAAAAGCGTTAGCTCGCTGCCGGTTTTAAAAAGAGCTGCACACCAAGAGCAACAGCAGCAAAAACAACAACAACAACAACAACAACAACAACAACAAAGTAGTGCAATTAATTTGACCAAATCTTTTCATTTCAGCGCCAATGGCGGGACTACAACAAATACTGCTACATCAGGTTCTTCTTCTACAGCTACTGCAGCATCAACAATCATCAAAGTCGAGTGTTTGTCTTCGGCTTCCACTCCACAAAGTTCAAACACGTGCCGTTCGGCAGCGGTGCCGGTACAAAGCCATGCTGCAACACTACGTATACCGCAAATTTCACGCCCAACCACCTTGCTGCCACCTTTGGACTTGGAACGTTTAAAACCGATTACATCGACTTATTTGCAATTGACGCGCAGCATGGGCTTGAGTGATGAGGATGCGTTGCGCTTCGACAACTTGGTGAGTAAAGATTTTAAATATTCTTTGTAGACACCAAACTGAAATGATTACAAAAAATTATTCTATTATCAAAAAAATCAAGCAATATTTTATTAAAAGGCATAGCAAATTATTTAAAGTCCTTTTTTTATAAATTAATATAATAATTTGCTATTAATAAGATTGAGCAAAGGCTTGTCATAGGAAAAAAATGGTGAAAAGCTCTTTCTAAGACTGAGTGGCATGTCAATATAAAGGCATCTTAATATCGATTAAGAATATTATCTGAAAACTATAATTATATTTTAGATAAAAATATAAAAAAAGTTAGAAGGTACTCTGAAGGCTAAACATTTATTTTACCATAAATTGAAGATTAAGAATGCACAATAAGTTTATGAATGAATTCTTATCTTAACAGCTATTGAACATCAAGAGGTGTTAGTCGTTTTGACGAAGTTATAAATAGTTTTTAGTTTTTAAAATTGTTTTATTCATAAATGATCCGAGTAAAAGATGTTTTGGCCAAACATTGTCCGAATAGTGGTCAAACATGTGCCAAACAAGTATCAAACAAGGTTCGAACATGTTGTATAGATAATCAAAAACCAACTCGATCGAACAGCGGCCAAACAAGGAGCGAATAGTGGATATTTTGGAAAAATATTCTATCATCAACTTTACTTTCGAGTTTATTCAAAAATAGAAACATATACGCACAAAAACGCAAACAGCACTTGAGATCCATAGCAAATGCATGCGCAATAACAAAAGAAATCACATTCATTGATCATGATATTCGTAAAAGCGCTTATATGAGAGCATATGCTTGCACATATTAAAAATATTCTTTACTGAACGTTGCTGACTTAGATGGTTCCATTACTTGCGTTTGCTCCTGAAAGAATTGCTCTTGCACATAAGAACTGGTATTATTTGATTACTTGACACCCACTTTTCAATGATTCTGGTTCTTTTAAAGCATTGAGAAATATGCTGTCGCTTGTGGGCAAAGAGCTTTCTCTGCCACCATGTGTTTTTTATGGCAGCGTAGAAAGCTTTCTGCTTGCTAATGTTAAAATGCCCTCCAATATTTTAATGTTTAAGAAAAAGTAAACCTAGTGGGTATTACCACAGTCTAATAAAATAATAATAATCTAATTTAATTTTTTGCTGCAAAAAAAAAAATTTAGAATAAATGGAAAAGGTATATTTCTAGAATTTTTTTTTTTCAATATTTTATTAAATTTTTACGAAAAAAAAAAAAATAAATACTGATTGCATATAAATGCAACTTGGATACTTCAAAAAGAGTAATATTTAAAGAAATATTTATTTTGCTGGAGTGCAAAACGCATTTTTCTTCCACACAAATGGTAGTATGGGAAAGCGAAGAACAAGAAGCGCCATTTCTTTATATTTACCAATTAAGTTTCGCTTATCAAATTGTGTTCTTTATGTTAAGAGAAAAGATTGAAGTTGTGAATATCTAAGAAAAGTAGAAAAAAATTAAATTTTAAGCAATGAAAGGTTACGTATGTAAATATATATTGTTATATACTATGCATTATGCATTATAAACAATATTTATACACATATATAGTTCCAGCCTTGTACGGCCACTGTTCGACCCTTGTTTGGTCAAAAATCTTTGCTAACGCTCGTAGTTACATGCAAACGGCCACTGTTTGAGCCCTGTTCAGCCTTTGTTTGGTCTAACATTTAAATTATTATTCATATTTGGGAAGCTAAAAACACATTTTTTACGAAATATTTATTAAATACAGTTTTTTTACAAAGAAAATTTTCATATGAAGTACAAAAAATAAATGTTTTAAGATTTAAAATTTGTTCACAAAAAAATGTTAGTGTTAACAAATAAAGTTTTCACAAGGAACTTTGCAATTATGTTGTTAATAAATATTAAAAGGAAGCTTTTTAAAGTATTTTAGTCTATCATAATGTCCATTCAACAGTTTTTATATTAATATAAAAAGTTAAATATATAAACGGAATTAAAACTTAATAAAACAATAAGTATTTTCTAATAGCTCTAAAGTTTCACTGTTTTTTTTTTAGAAGTTCACCCTTGTTTTGATGCGTATTACAAAAAAAATAAAAATTAAATAAATAATTGTTCAAATTATTACCACCTTTCATAATATAATTTTCATATTAATATCATCTTATAAAAAGGATTTTTTATAACAGATAGATATTATCACATCTTAAGTATTATAAAAGCTTTTTAACAAATTTACTTTAATGTGACGTTCTTTTTATGTCATATAAGGAAATTCTCTAAATAAAATAAGCTTAAATGAACATTCTTTATTAAAAATAGGGCTTTTATTTCTTATTGGCTAAGTGAAACTCTATCATGGTTATTTTATAATAAAACTTTTACAAACACAAAAATTAAATATATAAGCTTTTCTCAGAATGTCAAAATATACTAAAAATATTATACTCAGATGACATTTCACAATATAAAGTTTTGTTACGTTATTGAAACTATTACTCTTTTTACTTTGTGTTAGGTCTTTTAAATTTGTTGTCGTTTTTTAACAAAACCTTAAAGTTCAGCTGTACAGTTTCGAATCAGCAACTATATATTAACAAAATTTTTATTAAAAAAAAAACTTTTAGTGCTTATTTGCATACTGGTTAGGAGTTTTTTATGAATTACCTTACTATTCATTATATTTGCAATTTTTTTTTATTATTATTATTATTACCTATATAAAACATTTTATATCTACAGTATCGTTTTATTAATACATACAATTTTAACATAATATAACTAATGCAGTTCTTTTTTTCTATGTTTTGCTTGGCTTGAATATAAAACGCACTATCCCACAAACATGCACACACACATATACATTTTTATATATATATATACTCACATATATATAAATGCATATATCAAATCACTATCCACACAAATGCATTGCATTGCCTGAGGACTTGCAATAAAACAACCTGCTAGCATGTGCGCCTGCAAGTATGCTTTGAAAAAACAAACCATACATCAAACATCTGCAATTAAATCAAATGAATGATGCGCGTAGCTTAAGCTTTTGCATTGCGAGCTTTTATTTTAATTATTTTTAGTTTTATTTTATTTTGCTTTTTGTTTTGATCTCGCTTTATGTTTGCTTTAGTTTGAAAGCTTTTTTGCACTATTTTATAATTTTATTTTTATTTTATTAAAAGAAAAACAAAAATTTCTTATTTGAATTTAGCAATATTTTCTTTTACTTTTTTATTTTTCTCTTTTTTATTGCAGTTGTCATTTTGAAGTTTTCTCAAACATTTTTATAATTATTAATTAGCTTAAGTAACATTTTTTGATTAAATAAATTTTAGTTTTTCAAAGCGCTTTTTGAATACTAAGCCAAAATCACGTATGTTTGCATAATAAGCCTTAATTTCATTCCAAATTAATTGAATAAATTTTATAAAATTTTTATTAAACTTATCGTAGTCTTTATTTTACTCTATATAATGCACTGTTTTAAGGACATTTTTCAGAAAATATATGGTAAGTACATTTAAAAATATTTTTACATAATATATATTATTATAAAGAGAGGATTTTACACTATGATTACGAAAAATATTTTTCAACTTCCAATCAAAATGTTTAGGTTTTGTGTATAGTGAATTTACACATAGGTTTAAACCTATACGAACATGCTTTTTGTTATAAATATAAAAGTTAAGATGCCAAGTTTATTTATTGAATTTATATTCTGGTCTGCTTTATATATAAAATGTGTTCCATATTAACACTAAATTTAATACAGCAAAAGTTTCTAATTATGTGACTTCTGTAAAGACGTTTAGCTTACAAACCAATTGTGTGAAACAGTTCAACCCTCTAGAATTTATTTTGAAAATATTTTCAGATCAATTTGTTTATAAATTTCATAATACATAAACCCTTTTCTGAGAATTTCTGAGGACTGAAATGGAAATGAGCAAAAAGTAATATTTTTGTAGAAATTTTGGAACTAAAATAGTTTTTTTTTTAGAAAATAAAATGTTTTTCTATATCTTTTGAGAAGTAAACCGAAACTCTTCTGCTTAATCTAGAATGATCCGAAAATGATGACTCCTGAGCTCCTGATTTTATTAAATTAAACTCTAAGACAAGTTAATTTTCATCTATGTAAGAATTAGAAAACACTGTAATGAAATTAAAAGAAGAATAATTTTAATTGAATATCCATTATTAAAGAACATTTTTTTAATTTAACGTATTTTTAGTACTGAAAAATTAAAATAATTGTAAAATTGATTTTGTTAGAAAAGTTAACGGTTTCATTTCAAACCATTGAGAAAGAGGATACAAATTTTCATTATAATTTATTAGTACTTGTTACAATTATATCCAACACACGTTTACTTGAATCAAGCAAATTGTTCTCAACTCAAGGAAGCAGTCACTTTTTTAAATGGTTTCTTTTTGCAAAATAGTACAAAAACAATACTTTGAAAGGCAAAAAGGCGCAAATAATTCTGTTTTTGAATGAACAGAAGTTGTGCATATAAGCTCATCGAAAAGGATGGACTACAAAACCACAGAACACTCCTGAAGATTTGATGTAGCGTTCAACGAAACAGTCTCTCTAGCCTGCTTGGTGGTTTCTTCAGCAACGAACTTGTTGATTTTGCAATCTGTTTTTTCATGAACTTATTAGGCATTAACTTCAAATATGTTTCTAAAAAAATTATATTTTGTTATAAACAAAAAACAATATGAACACATATTAACCCTTAGTCGGTCATATATGTACATAAATATTCAAAAAGTTTTTTCTTGGCATTTGTTGGTTTTGTAACCTACTCTTTTTTAAAAATGTTTTTAATATAAGGTTAAAATTCCAATACAATTTTAAAACTTAAGCCACAAAATATAAAAAAAAACCTGTGCGTCTATGGAAAAAGAGAGAAGCGAAACCATTCTGCAGTTCCATAGATTTGATAACTTAAGCCAGTGCTGTCTGCACATAGTTTCTGCCGACCAATTTTGTACCAACTCGTTTATGTTTGCAAGGAATACCTAGTATAGAAATTCATACTAAAGTTTTTTAAATAATTAATGAGAGAAACTAACCTGATTCACGCCGGTCTGAACTCAGACCATTTAAAGGTTAAAAAGTTGGTCTGTAGGTGTCTACCTATTCAAACACATGAGACAGAGATGGGAAAAATTTTACCCTTTCATATTAATCATTAGCTGCGTTCCATTCGCTTCAAAATAATCCAGATTATTTTTTTTACATGCAAAGCAAAAACAAAAATAATAATCCTATAACAAATAAGATTATTTTTGCTATCCGTATAAAATTGTGATATAGCCTTTAAAAAATTTGAAGCACAGGTGTCGCACCTGTATATTTCTCTGAGCTGTCATTTCATTTTTTGAATATTGTGTTTGTTTGATACAATGACCATAAGGTAGCCATGACAGCTACCTATTTTTTCACGAGCTGCGACCATCGAATGTTAAACAAAAGAAAACAAAACAAACTGCGTGTGTCACACACACATTGGACGCATTCAGCAGAGCTAACAATTGCACTTAAACTATTTATATAATTGCATAATATTAATAATTAAATTAAATAATGTACACTTTTTCTGACGTTTAGAGCAAAACACATTCAGAAAAAAACATCGTTCACTAAGGTATCGCTACCATAACAGTTCACAACAGTTTTGACCGACACACGTTCTCATGACACCTAATAGCTATTGTATCATGATTGCTTGTTTGAATTGAATTTTGACTGCTACGGTAATGCCCTCTACGAGTCGTTTTTCTTGCCTTTCCTTTGAGAAAATTTGTTATCGCGATTATATTAAGGCGAAAGGAACGCAGTTATTCATTACACACAGGTGAATACCAAAAACCCTGATTGATACCAAAATTTTCCGAATTGAGACCCTACTAATTTTCTCTTACTTCACAAAATTTCAAGCAAAAACTTACGAGTATTTAGTCGGGAACGCCAAAAAAAATAAATGACTATGAAGGGGTGAAATTTCACCCCATCACGCTGGAATGAGTTAATAGTTGTTGCGAATAAATTTATAAATTTTTAAATTAAAAAAAAACAAAGTTAATTAAAAAAACACATTAATATTCACACTACAAATTTAATTACATTTTGAGTGGAAAAGACATAACTTTTTGGTTTTCTGAGATAAATTAAATACACCAATACCTCGCTTTGCGACGATAATTGGTTCCAAAAAAATGCGTCGCAAGCAAAACGTCGCAATTCGAAAAAACTTTTTGTATGGAATTGCACTGAAATATTAAAGATACGTTCCAATTCTAAATCTAATCGATTATTTTACCAAAAACAAAGTAATTTTTAGTTTTTTATAAATTTATTTAATATTATAAAAAATTAAGACTTAAAAAATTAAAGGAATTATTAAAAATAAAATAAAAATTAACATATTTCAATAGTTTTTTTTTTAATTAAAAAAAAACAAATTCATTAAAATTAAAAAACATAGCAATTCAAACAAAAAAAAATTCATTAAAACTAAAAAAAAATTGAAAATTCAGATATAATGATTATGAAGAATCAGAATCTAGCGTTATTGAAGATTCTGTATCGGATGATGCAGCAGTTGTTGGATGTGTAGATGTAGATGGTAATGGCTGCAAATATTTTTCCAAAGTTTGCTGGAACATTTTCTTTTTTTGTTGCAAGTAAATCTCCTTGTAGGAACTTACGCAATCAGTTAAGGATCGTGCCACTTTTGAACTTCTTTCTTCCTCAGGGTCATTTTGTATAAAAATAGAAGCTGCTTCGTCAAGTAGGGCCATAGCTTTGCTAATTTGTTTTGATGTTAGAAATTTGGTTCAGGAGTTTCAATTAAATTTTCTGTTGGATTCTCTTTATAGGCTAATTCAATATCCAAATCTATCTGAAATGATGCAAAATTTTTTTTTCGACGCAATGCGAAATGTCGCAAAATGAAACGTCGCAAAGCGAGGTATTGGTGTACATAAATATGAAAGTGCACATACGTAACAAATTTAACAAGAATTATAGATACCTTGCCGATGTCAAGCCTGCGTTAAATAATTCTATATTAATTGACGTCATCTTTTATTTTTGCCACTTAGAAAGCGCATTTGTCAACGCACTACCAACAACCACACAAACGCATTCACATACAAAAAAAAAACCTACTTAACGATGCTGATGACAACGTGTAGTAAGTAGAAGCAACATGTTTGTTTTGTTTTTGCTACTTTTGTTGTTTAGAAATCTGATGATTATGTAGGACAGCCAATACACAATTCCTTCAATTATTGTGATCTGCTGCAACATAGCTTCAGTTTATACTTAATATTGAAAGAACCACTTTGCTTGGACAATGGGTCTTGGATTGGTTGGCAACGTGTAGAGCTATCTTTATTGTTATTTATTTTTACCGCGAGCTATCAATCGAAGGTGTATGAGTTCGAAACATTTTGACCATTTTTAATTTTTTAACCATGGCTAACCAATTTCTGAAAATTTCCATATGGCCATGAAATTGTCGAAAGGTTTAAAAATGTCGAACTATATTTTTATAAATGCAATGTGAGAAATGCTGGTGTTATAAGTTAAAAACCCACCTTAAAATTATTTTACTATAAATCTGGATTATTTATATTATTTGTTCTAAATTAACAGATTATATATACTTACAATAAAAAGTATAACATATTTAACAATCATTTAATTTGTTGTCATTAACAATTTAAAAATTTTTTAAGTTTGTCCCTCATTTGCCCTGTTAAACGATTATTCACAGGAAACTCTGCCCCCATATTTAGAGTCCACTAACAAATAGTCCCACTGTCAGGCCACCAGTGGCATAAATAGTTACTTTGTTTGCTTGAAGCAGTTGGGCAGCTTTTGTCATTATCTGACGGCTGGCTTTTGTCTTTATTGTTGTCATAGTGAATGGTGTACGTGTTAAAATAGAATTATCCGACATGGGCCAATAACAGACCGAGACAATGGTCTTACCATCAGAAGCTATGCGTATTTCTTTAATCGAATCGTCCAGATCTTGTGTTTGTGGTTGTAGTTCTTTGTTGAAGTCAAAAAAATTATAATTGGCCGGATTTAGAGTATAAGAGGGCATATTGAAGAATTCCTGCGGACTTAAGAGTGTGGGCCGAAAGATTTCAAAGCTGTTTTGATCGTTCGATTTTACCCAATAACTATCAAATATTCTATTCAAATTGGAAAATATTGAATCTGTGATGCTGGGCTGTCTGGCAGTGTTTGTTGTTGCAGTTGCAGTTGTTGTTGGTCGTGTTGATGTTGCTGATGGTGTTCTAGGTGATGTAGTAGTTGTTGTTGTTGTTCTACCTTCACTTGCTCCGCTTGGTGCTTTACGATCTATCGTTTCGTCAGTTTTAACATTAAGACGATAAACACCATGATGCTGAACATTATCATCCTTATACGTTGTATTCACCACTCGCGATCCCTGCAACAGTTGATCTACTGGCACTAAGCCCACACCTGGTACTTGATTACCATTTTTGTTTAAATCATTCAACAAAATACTTCCCGTTTGATCTCTGGTAATTGAACCATCCGAATTTTTCGTATATGTTGCTGTATGATTGTTGCCATTTTCATCAAGATACGTTCTTATGACGGGTTCGTTGCTCTGTTCTAATTCCGCTATAATCGATGGATCTAAAAAGGCAACTTGTGCGCTCTCCTTGAGTAGATTATTTTCTAATTGCTTCGTGGCTCTCGCTAAGTCTGGAGGATTTTCGAACGGACTGCCAAAGTCTATAAACTCCCTCGGGTTTTGTGCTCTACCAGCTGTCAGCTAATAAATGTTAAGGTGAAAGTCATAATTCAAAGTTTTGTTGGTAGTAGGAATATAATTTTTCAATGACTTACCTGTAACATCAGTACTACGCCCAGAAATGTTAAAAACTTATATATACTCATATTTAATTCTATTCTATACACAATGTACACCAAGATGTTGTCTAGTAAAGCTTAAGTTATCAACTGATTTTGTTAAGAATTTTCACAAGTTAATACAGTGCGAATTGATAATCATTTAAAGTTATTGAATATTTAACTTGAATCAATGATTAATTTGTATGTCCGATTCATACTCAAATCGTAGAGAAAATTACGATTTTTTTTAAAAAATTTGCAATAAGATCATTCATTGCTTTAATATAATTTTAAATTGTCTCTCGTTTGCAATGTAAATAATTCTCAAGTTTGCTAACATATTCGCATTCGAAGAAATAGTGAAACAAACATGACGGAACCTCAACTTATATGGAAAAGTGAGATAAGGTAATTTTATGGAAATCCCATGTGATTAGATATGTTTGTGTCTAAAGCGCTAGTAATAAAAATTAGGGTGGCCATTTTGATTAGTTATGATTTTAGCTTGATTTTTTGTTTGAGGAAAAACAAAACGAGTTCCAGTGGTATGTTATAAAAGTTATATTGTATTTGAACTGTAAACTTTTGAATGCTATGCGGCCCCATTTTTTAAATCCTAAGAGAAGACTATCTGAAAATATTAATAAATTAAGTTTGTAAAATGCCATATATGCGCGAAAATATTATCTGGTGGTGCTTTTTAGTTTGCCTACTTTATCCTTTTTAAGCAAAATATTTCAAAATACTTCCAGACTTCATCCCACTTTTAACTTTCGAATAATTTCTTTTTGTATTTATCACAAAGATTAGACTACCAAACATTGGTCACTAATTCTTTTAACAATATTCCCGAAAAATAATTTTTGTCCATACCAAACAACTCAGGCACAAAAGTCCAGAGTAAGAAAGTGGGACTAAATTTTATTTTTAAACGCTAAGAGTAGTAACGAAAAACTGCAAAGTTTATGAAAAAAAATTAATCGCACATTGATATTATGCCGAATGCAAACGATCTTCAGCGAGCAGGACCCAAGAAAAAAAATGTATATATTGTGTCAATAAATTAACTGATATAAATCGAAACTGGCCTGAGTCTTAACTATTATGTACCCGAAACATACCCAACAAGTACCTTGAAAGGCACCTGAAATGGTTCCGTAGTATGTGTATAATATGTCAATAAAGTGTTTAAAAACGAGCGACTACACCGAAAAAAATGTGCGGAGTTAATCCAAGTTTCTTCGTGAGCTAAAAGAGTTTTTGAGAAGTTAAAAACATTTTGTCTCCGTAAAACGCAAAATGAATTGCATTAATATTTTTTTGTTAATATAAAACTTTTTTTTGCTTGATACAACTCATTTTCAAAGCTTGCAGTATATTAAAAGCAATTTCAAATTAACTCTGCATCTTCTTCGAACATTTGTCCTTTTAACTCCATTTAAACTTATCGCAACCATCTATGAAGATCGTCTTTGCATTTTAAACCTGAAACGGAGTTATGCTAACCACAAAACAGAGTCTGCTCGAGCAAATATTTCCGTTTGTTTGTTTTACTTTGAATGAAGAGAAAGCACTCAAATATTTTAACAAGCAAGTGAGCTGTAACAATTAAATGTTGCATTAATTTAATTAATTTAATAAAAAAAGAGCAGTTTTTACTATTACGAGTTATATTTTTTCGTATATCTTTTTTGAAGTGTTTGAAGTTATTTATATAGAGGGTAAAATTTTTCGTATCTCGTCACGAAAATTTTTTTAATCTCATCACGAAAAATTGTGTACACTAGCAACGAAATTTTTTTTGTGTTTTTTGTATGGGGACCCCCAGATGGGAAGCAGATAGAGTGTAGGTGTGTTAAGAAGGAATGTTAAATAAGAAAAAAACAATAGGACCAGCTCATACATTATGCCCTTTAACGGTCATCGATTTAATATAAAATTAATATTGTCACTTAGATAGAAAATAGGTGAGTTCAAAAGTAGTGTTAAAGGGGAAAAATTAATAGGAACAGCTCATATATTTGATCCTTCTAGAAGGTATTGATTTTTTGATATGAACTATAAAAGCCATTTGTTTTATATTTTGTGTTAATTGTATTGAGAGTCCTCTCACAATAGATTCCCATAAATGCATATTTTCACGTTATCTCGTAAATATCAAATCACGGACATGTATCTTAAATTTTAGTCATCACCAACCATTTATATCAGTATAACCAATTAAAGCACCAACGAATGACAAAGTAAATATTAAATAAACATAATTTTTTATTCACATTTTGTATTGTATTTCTTTTGAAATGCTCTCTTTCTCTCTGTTTTTTCACAAAAATCTTTCTTATTCTTAATTATAAGAAGCTTTTCTTCTGTACTGTATTCACACTATACTATAATTTTTTTGAATACCAGCGATGTATTTTTTATAGAAAATTTTGGGAAACTAAATAATTTTATTAATTTTTTGTAATTTTTTTTTTAATTTTAATTAAATTGTTTTTATTTTTTACGAAAATTATTTTATTTAATAAAAGTCAAGATACATACATTTTTTTTAGAGGAATATATGAGTTCTTGGAATATATTAAAGTCCCACATGTACCATATTTTATTAAAGAAACTACATTGTAGCTAATAAATAAATTTTTAATTTAAGTATGCATCACGACATTAAGGCAACCCTGTTTACTTAGCACAAATCACCTTGAGAATGTTTTACCCATTTTTCTACGAATTTTAATTATTCTAGGATCAATATATATCAATATATATCAAGCATATTAAATTAACTGCCACGTCTACTTTTGCAGTAGTATAGGAACATAAATGACTCTTCTCTTAAACAACTTTCGTAAACCTAGCGTTCACCCTGTTAATCCTGGCTACATATTGATATATCTTAAAAAATATCTTTCCTCTCATTCAACGAACAAAACTAAGCAATCAATTATAATATCAATGCAAATATTTATCCTTTTTTTAGATATGTTAACCCTTAAATGCCTGACATTTTTGATTAACAGGAAAAAATTATATGTTATGTAACTTTGAGTTCTGAACAACTTTTCTTCTACGATTTTTTTAACAGGTTAATTTAAAATCAGGTTAATTAATACAAATTACATGGTTAATCCCTGTCGGTACCAGTGGGTACCATGGCCATGTCGTGCATAAGGTAAGTCCAACCATTGGTCCACTTTCGTGATTTTATGCGAACTTGGAATCGACCACATGTCGCATCCATGAGATCCACTTCAACTTTGCATTTGTTGTACTCATGAATAACATTGGAATATGGTACAGCAGTGTGCAAAATAATAGTAGTTTTTTATATTCAGGCATGTTTGGATAAATAATAATATTCTACTATTAATAATAATTATCATTCTTTTATGTATGTATTTTCGAAAATGTAGTTCCAAATATGTGCTCAGTTTAATTTTAAAGATACTGGGTGGTTTTCGTTTATGACATGTGCCTAATATTATTGATATAGAATCTAAACTACTCACCATAAAATAAATAATAATATTTTCTATTTAGGAATAAATATCAGCTTTTGAATCAATATATCAACCACTATCGTGTCATGTGCTGTAGCACATAATCTCATAATTTTGAGATTATATATCGAAATGTCAACAAATTTTGTATCTTTTATTTAGCGGAGCTGTGAGTACAAAGTTAGAATTTAGAAAAAACTGTTGATTGAGTGTATTTTTATATGAAAAACAAACATTTTAAATTTGGACGATTAAATTCTAAATGACTAACAAAATCATTGTCGTCAAACTTTCACTTTTCTAATGAGTACCCACTGGTTCCTCAAGGGACTATTTGCATTTTTGATAAACTTTTGCAGAAAGTTTATTAAATTTCTATATTTAATACTTACGTTGATTATTAAATACACTATTGAAAAACAAAATAATTTTTTCGATTGCGATAAGGGAAAATTTTATAAAGAAATGACTTATCGAAAATTCTCAATTTACAAAAATGTCGGTTTTTGGGAGTGTAACCTCTTGACCGACTAAGACACTTGTCAAGCGAGTTAAAAGCACATGTCTTCAAAACAAAATGGTGATTCTTAGATCAGAAAAGAATAGCGTGCAAAAAAAATAACCAAAAAAAATTGTAAAAGATGCAAAAAAATTTAAGTGGTTTGTTCCTCGCGGTACCACCAGGTATTTAAGGGTTAAATACAAAAATCACTTTTTTGAAAAATTCCCCTAAAACTAAAGAAATGAAATTAATCTGAAACACATTTTTAGAGTTGAGCGCCATTTCAGCTCAAAAGTGAAAAATAAGTTTTGTTTTATAAGAAATTATAGAGATTACAAATTACCAAATTGGATAACTTGCTCTGTGAGTATTGAGAAGAGATTCTGTTTTCGGCGTGAACCATGTATTTAATTTCCTTCGTTTTCAATTGAAATAAAAATTAAATGAAAATAATTAAACACATATGACATTACGGGTTCTGTATTTGACTCTTTTTTGATAAGTTTGTTTATTTTTTAAGCTTCATGCTACATTTAAATGAGTAGATTCTAGTTTTTTTTGAGTAAACTCAAAATTTAAAAATTCTCAATGCAAGTCCACTTACCCTAAAACAACTCAAAACGGAGTCAGTACGACTTCTCAAACAAATCCACACTTCGAAATAAATTGAACACACAAACGGAGTTAAATATAGCTTTGGCAAAATGCACGAAAAGAGTTAAATGAACCCCGAATGTGACATTATTTACTTTGTTTTTTTTTTGGGTGTATATTCGGGCACAATAAACTGATGAGTGCCCGAATCGGTCTTCGTTCGTACATTGTGCCTGCCCAAGGTGTTTCAGAACTAGGACTTTTTTGGTGCAGAGGCCGGACATTTACCGACACGGGCACCGGACATATATCAGATACTTTATTGTCACAAAATATAAGATTGTTTCTCGGAAAACATATTTACTTTTTAATTTCAATTTCTTCTTATAAAAATTACAGCCCTATTCTGGGAAATTAACAAATTGTTAACCAGTATTTTAAATATTTCTATGTTTTTGTTGTTTTCAATACAAAATTTAAAGCTCAGAAAACAAAATTTTTTAATGAAATTGTCAAAAACTGAAAAGCAGTTGACAATTTTCATCAAAATTTTTTATTTTTGAGCTTCAAATTTTGTTTTGAAATAAAAAAAACTACAGAAAACACTTAGAAATATTCAAAATACTGGTTAACAATTTGTTAACTTGCGAGAATAGGGCTGTTAGGCTCGGATTGAGTTCCATATATTAATAATTTTGCTCAAAATGTGGTAAAATGACTCAAACCTTTTCAATTTTAAAGTGTGATAAGAACTTCATTATTTCTTTGTTAAATGCTCAACTTAAAAACGCATACGTAAATACTTTGTTCAAGTTGATGTATAAACAACACACAAGACGCATCAGAATACTTTTACGATAACCTTCTGATCACTCTACATAATTAATCTATGAATATAAACAGCTTATCTGTTGTGACTAATTCCCCGTTTGATTTAGGAAAACTACAGCATATATTCGACATCAGCAAAAAATTTAAAAATTAGTTTAAAAGTTAAGCTTGCCGAGTACACATTCAAACCTACATATGAGCATCATTGCAGACCGAAAATGAATACAAAAATATACGCAACCATATTAGCAGCAGTATTTTTACTCGAGGTCGGTATAACTTAATTGCTTAGAAACTATTTGAAATTCTAACAAACCATAATTATTAGCTTTCAACTGCTAGAACTATAAGACACCATGAAACAATCATCAAATCCAATGGCGATAAAATAGTGCGCAGCTGGACTACTCACGAGGGCGACGATACTGAGCAAAACAGCAACAACAATTTTATTTCGAATGTTTTTGAAGATGGAAAAGAGGGTGCAAATGAACATATTTTTATGACCACAAATTTTGGACTTCCAACTCCTGTTTTTGATAAGCCTGGCTATACTGGAGTCAAGAACAAATTCGAAGTCCCACAAAGAAAATCACAAACAGGCATGGAAAATGGACAGTTTGAGGAAGCATGGGATCTAGAACCAGATTTTAAGGCCAGCATAGATACAGAGCCAGAGCCACTGCCGGTACCAGAACTAGAGCCACAGCCAGAGACGCAGCCACACACACACCCAGAGCCAGAGCCAAGCGAAGCGGAACATAACTGGAAAAGTCTTTCAGATTTAGCTAAGCAACCTAATTCTGCCTGGAAGCCCATAAATAGCAATACAAATGTAAACAACAATGATAACGGACAAAGCATTAACGATCCATGGCACATGCTACCCCCACAAACAAACTCATTTGGGCATGCTTTTATTAGTAATGGTATCGAAAGTTGGCCAGTGATACAGCAGCAACCAACAGAGCAACAAAATCCTACAAATTTTAATGGAGCAACTCATGTGACCCATACGTACACCTTGAAGCCAACACAATTTACCAAAACAGATAGTTTTAGTGGGCCGCAGACTATTTTTACAGGCAATTGGGATATATTTGGTGGATGGACGGCGTTAAATGAAAATCCAAAGCAATACAGCTGGCAGGATGAGGTTAGAAAATCATATCCTGCTGAAGATGAAAGAACTGTTCAATATCCTAAAAACAATTACAATCCAAAACCTACAGCGGCGGTAAAACCAGCTAAATATCCAAATAAAACATTGGAGGAGTTGTTGAATGAGCTATATGGAGAAACGCAAGAGACAACAATAACACCTGATATGACAACAACTTCCGCACCACCTTCCACTACCAAAACCCATCATAAGCCTATAACTACTATCAATATTGAGGACTTACCTATAGCAGATATCCTTAACAATGGTGAGCCGATTGATGAGGACTTTCTAAAAACTTTACCCGAACATTTACGTCCATATGAGGACACAGTAGGTGACATAAGAGGAAGTTATAATGTCAAAAATATACCAATGGCACAAGAAAGTGAAACTAGAAGTTTACCATCATATATACCCTTACCCGCACTTAAACCGCCACCACCAACTCCACGAACAGGTGTACCACCACCACACAACACCACCACACTAAAACCTCAAGCTGCTAGCTATCAAAGCAATATTGCTAAGTTTTTAAATAAAGTGGGTCTAAGTTTAGATGACATACTGTTCAAGACTGCTGCTCGAACGGTAACGAAAACTATTGTCGACGATAATGGAGATATTTTGACGGCTACTTTTATGCTTAGTTCAGTTAAGGATCGGAATGCGGATAGTAATAAAGATCGAATGGAAGTCAAGCCTTTAAAATAGATTTTCCTTTTAAATAGCATTCTAAAAATGTCTTTGAGTTTTATTTAGCAGTTATCGTTTAATTTATTTTTTTTTTATAAAAATTTGTGGAAATTTTCTACAATAGCAGTAATATCGCAAGAGAGCAAAAAAGTAACATTTTCATTATATCTTTAAAACTTTATCTACGTGACTCAGTAGCAACACAGTTAAAGTCTATAACTCAGTTAAAATATTAGCAAAATTTACTAGCTCAAAAAATATTGGTACTATTTCCGCTCAAAAACTGTTTACTTTGATATTTTCCCTGTGTTGATGTTAAAAAAAACAAAAATTGCTCTATTCTCTATGTGATTTGAGCTATTAGTTTTACTAGCCTACTTCGAAGTAATTGTTAATAGTAATAGAAACATTTTTTGCCAGCTAATGCTATCATAATTTAAACTAAGTTTTTTTCTAGTATGAATTGAACCTATACACCCATGGACGTCCGCAGGATTTCTTCTAGGGGGGTCAAAGACAAAAAAGTGTCTAGAATGAGCATAAAGAAAATGTAGAATTTTTGGTTCTAATTGGTACAATATATTTTAAAAATGACGTAAAAATCGTTCTCGTGTCATGCTCGAAATATTTCCAAAATTGCATTTTATATTTTTGTCATGTAATACATTATAATAATTTTTTTAAAGCAAATATTCTTAGTTGTCAAGAAATAAGAATACAAAAATTTGCCAATATTAAACAATATTTTTGTTTTGCTGGAAAACTGGAAACAACAAACAAGATTTGCAGGCCATTTTTTCAATTTTGGGGGTATATAACTTCTTAACCAATTGGGAGCAGCCTAAAATTTTTTAGATTTGTATTGAGGAAGTGGAAATCCATATAATCCACAAAAATTAAAAATTAGAGTTTTGTTATTCTTGAAATTCTTTCAGCATACTAAATGTGATATTTTTGATCGAATCTCACAATGCATTGACACCAATCCACAACATAATTATTATATGAATAATTAAAAAAAAATTTTTTTTTTTTAATTCAAAATGTGAATTCAAAATGAAAAAAACAAAAATGCAAAAATGAATAAATATATTTCTGTGTTGTGGGTTCCATACATTTTGTTAACATATTCCAGAACCTCCCTGCAAGGTTTGATTCTGGACCCTGAATTTAATATAAGCACGTGACGCTAAAAAAAAGTGAATTTTAAGAAGTATTTTATGGATAAAAGGAAAAGTATAAATTTAGGAAAAATTAAAAAATTATCGAAATTGGATCATTTTTATGACAAAAAAATGGTTTTTTTTATGCTGACTTTTTTGAAAACATTTATGTTTATAAAATTTATTTTGCTTTGTAATTAAAAATTTTTTATTTTTTTAACTGAAATGTGTTAAAAGTAAGGCTTTCTGAAAATTTAAAAATTTTTACTTATCACCTTTATGCGCTTAGCCATTGATAAGGAAATGTATGTGGCCGTATCCTAATGGAAAAGTTGCTGACTTGTAAGCTGAAGAACCACGGTTCAAGCCTGAGCTCAGACAGAATGTTTTTTCGTAATTAGGTATTAGGATCATTCGTAAATGTATTCATGCTATAAACATTTTTTTTAGGTACGAATACGATAAAAATAGTCGTAATATGTACCAAACTACGTCCATGCTACGTATCCTATTCGTGGCTTACAATCACAAATAGAATTCGTAGATTTAAAAATGCATGGTTTAGATCAGAATTATTTATAAATTAACATAAAAAAATGTATTTTTTGCATATAAAATCAAAAAAGCCGTACGTTTAAAACAATTTAAAATAAACTTCTTGATTAATTATGATGCACATTATCAAAACACAAGTTGCTGCAAAATTTTACACTCCTACAAATAAAAGTGGCGTTTCTATAAACAAAGCTCTAAAAAACCCAAGTTTAAGTGCAACTTACAATTACAGAAAGTCTTTTGCTTTTCCCGTAAAATTTTTTAATTGTACTTTACAGTTTTTTTTTATTTAATATGAAGATATATTAAGGGGGGTGAATGCCTCCCCTTCTCGCCCTGCAGACGCCCATGTATACACCAATGAATTGTAACTGTACACTGTTCAAAATTAAGATTATTAAACTTTTGAAGTTGAGGTATACATTCTTATTAAAAGCAGGGTATAAAAGTAAGGTTTAAAACGGTGAGTCAATAAAGACATTAAAATTTCTTTGAATGAAAATTCGATCCAATAAGAAGTTAAAAATTTAGACCGAAAAGTTAGTTGTCTATTGTGGGAGCGGTTTTGTTGTTTCGTCATCATTTTCCACAATGGGAATATTTTCGAGTTCCATATATATCATTGGATTGATATTCTAAATGTCTATCTTTTTCTTAATAAAGTTTAATGTTTTAGTGGAAAATTTTATTTATTTTTTCTAAAATTCTAAAAAAGCGTAAAATCGGCTTCAAAAATATTTGTATTCTAATGTGGGACTCTATCATACATTTTATTAATTTATAGAAAGTGTAAAGTAATTTAAGTGAAAATCCCAAATAATTATTTTTTATCTGTTCAGTTGACCTTTAATATAAATATAATGGACATAATATAATTCTTCAGATGCACACAGTTCCTCGTCTATGTCCGAGTCAAAATTTTGACAAGTGAAAAAACTTTGGCGCATGTTGACACATTTTAAGTGAACCTTTCCTTTGCACTTGTTGCAATAGATTGAATTAGCTATATTGATTCAATGTAGCAAAGTTGTTTAGGTATTTGCAACGAAATGCTTCGGTGGCGCTTCATAAGGCCGTAGTACCTAGACATGGGTCTTATCATACCAGCCATTTTTTATTGATTCAATTAAAATTTTTTTGGCTCATTGATATGCCAATTGCCGCAGTTCAGATCGTTTATGTTATTGGCACTTTTCAAAAAATTCCTAATTCGTTGACAAAAATCCCGTTTTGTCCTGCATTTGGTACTTGAAAATTCCTCCAAAAATTCCTTAAAAATACATACACAAATAAGTTAATTCAAAAAAGCTTTTACATTAAAAGTATCGATATTTTAAAAATTTCAAAACTGCAAAAATACTATAGGCAATAGTACATGTTACACACAACAACAAAAAAAAAATCTATTCATACAAGAAATAAGCAACAATGTTTCAAGATTAATATTAAAAAATCTTCTATAATACTTTTAAAAAACTTAAAAAAAAATAATTTTAAACAACAATTCATTGTACTTAAACAAATAACACTGTTAAGGAACTTCATTGGTTTACAGCCAAATTCATATCAAAATATATTTATCATTTATTTAAGTAGTTTAATGTGTTTTTCGCTGAATTGAAATTAGCATCGTCTATGTTTTTATTCCTGAATGAGGGTTTAAAAACACAAATGACCCATAAGCTGTCTTTTCCTAGTGAGTTTCTTTTTTTGGTTTTCACGTCTATTGCAATTGAAAATATCCTTTTGGCATCGACGTTAGAATGCGATAATAACAGAACAAATGTTGACAATATTGTAAAATTTGGAAATAATTGCTCTCCATTTAAAACTTTTTAGTGGTTACCTTTTTCAAAAAATTCGAAACACTAGAGTCCTTAAGGTCTTTTTATATAAAGACCATTCGTCTTTCAGTGAAAAAAATATCAACGTTTGCATAATCTGAGATTAAGCGAAAATCTTAAGAATAAAATCTTTTATCTATATCCAAAGCAATTTTTGGGTTCAAAAATTCTAAGGCTCCGAAAAAGTTGGCGTGTATAGGAAATCTATCTATTATTTTAGCGATACACTTTTAACAAAATTTCCACCGAGCGATAAGAAAATACCGCTTCGATGACAAAAATCCCATTCGCCCTTTTGGGGATGTAAGCCCCGAAAAACAAGCAAAATTTCTCCAAATCACAACACTGTTTCGGTTATGCTGAAACCGTAACAATGCTTAGAGCATTTAACGATTTAGTCGACGACCTTCATCTTTGGTCGAAATTACCTTAAATGAACAATTAAATTAGTATTAATACATAAAAATTATTGATAAAAAAAGTATTACCGCTTTTGTACCCTTTACAGTGATTCCAAGAATGAAATATATCAATTCAAAATGGAATAAAAATGTGTCAGTTGCTAAATATTTAAAAGTTTAATTTTTATATAATAGTATATAGTAGATGTCAATTTTTTTAAAAAAATATTCAAATATTAGAAAAAGATATATTTAAAGATAATTGTCTTGGAGTCAACCATTTTCTTGGTTTTAACTTGAAGTTGCTTGAAAGCGTTATTTTTCAAAATTTTGAAGCCCGAGAGAGAAGAATAACATGCAAAATGTTACTCTCTATTCTATTACAATTACTTAAAGTTAGTACGGAAACAGACCTAATGTAGGTTTTTCTTTTACATTCCATGTTTTGTTTTTATGGAATGAAAGCGTTGCCAAATATTAACAATAATATTTTAATATATAAATATAGTATACAATAATTTAAATTATGATTTAAAATAATTTAATTATAATTTAAAATAATTTAAGGGATTAAAAATATATTGCGTTAAAATATTTGGTAATATAAATATGTTTTCAGCAAATCCATTTTAAACCTACCGGAAAAATAAAAAAAAAGGTTCAAAAAACAAAAACTATCTTTGTGCCGTCACATTAAATGGAATGTGGCGCCATTTTTAGGACAAAAAGTCATGAAGTGAAAAAAAAATTTTAGTGACATAATACACATCTTTGTTTATAATTTTATCATCAAACAATTGGTAAGTAGTTATTGCTTTCCATTATATACAAATTATATAAAAAAAAAATTTAAAAAAAAAAGTTGAAAAACTTTAACTCGACTACATAAAAGCACGCTCTAAAAAGTATGAAACAAGAAAATATTCTCATCTCAAATTGTTATGTTCAAACTATTCAATATTTTTGCCTATTAAATAAACAACTTACACATAATATATATTATTATATTTAATATTAATTCATAGTGATCTTCGTAGTGGCCTCCGACCACTACTATAAATTAGTATTAAATACAATAAATTATATTATGTGTAAGTTGTTTATTTAGTAGACAAAAAATATTTAATAGTGTGAACATAACAACTTTAGATAAGAAAATTTTATTTTTCCATACTTTTTAGAGCGTAATTATAAGTAGTCGAGTTTTAGTTTTTGAACTTTTTTTTATATATTTTTTTTTGGATATAATTCTTATACAATGGAAAGCAATAAATACTAACCAATAGTTTGATGATAAAATGATAAAATGATGACAAAATGATGATAATCTAAGATGTTTATTATGTCACAAAATATTTTTTCAGTTCATGACTTTATGTCCTATTATTATCGATACATATTATCGCGCCAAATTTAATTTAATGTGACGTCACAAAGCCTTTAACCAGTAAACGAGAAAAACGTTTCCAACGATAGCTCATTTAACAAATTATGATAAGTAGTTTTGAAGTTAGGAGTTTATTTGACTTTCTGTACTCTAGAAGTCTTTATATTCAATGTTAAGTGACGTCACATAACTTATAACCAGCGGATGATCAAAATGCTTCCAATGATACCTCAATTGTCAAATTATGATAAGTAGTTTTTATTAGGGAAGTTTAGAAATTAGAGGATTAGTTGAGTTGGCCTCTTGAGGGCGCCATATTCAACTTTATGTGACATCGCATAACTTTTCTTCAGCGAACGCTGAAAACGCTTCAAACGATACCCCATTTGCTTATGTCACTAAAACTTATGACTTTATATCCTCTAGAGGGCGCTTTATTAAACTAAATGTAACGTCACATTTCCTTTAACCAGCAGATGATCAAAACGCTTCCAACGATACCTTATTTTGCAAATTATGATAAGTAGTTTAGAAGTGAGAGTGGAACAGATGAACATACATAAATACCGGTCAAACACATATACCGCTCGTTTTGCTTCGCCGTAATCGGGTAATTATGGAATGACCATTTCTGATTTAGGTAAAATTTTGTAAAGAGCATCACAGATGGAAATAAAAAACATAATTTAAAAAAAAAGTTTGGCATGATTTTTGGCGGAGTTACAAGGTGCACAAAATTGACAAAAATCAGCAAAAACGTCGAAAATCAATTTTTACTAAAACTGATATTCCAAACATTTCTGTTATATTAAGTTAAGAATGTTAAGTTTTAACTACCGTTGGAAAGTTAATTAATTATCTTTAATCCAAAAATAATTTGGGTAAATTTCGACGGATGGGGGTTCCGATCCCTTGCGGTAAGGTAATTTACGGTGATGTAGGGGTGCGAGTAACACAATTTAAAAAATTAAAATAAACTTAAACTTGTTAAAATTATCTCTTTAACATTATAAAATTCATTATAAACATCTAAGCACAAATATTTTTTTCGTAAAAATCTATTTCCGACGTTTTTGCTGATTTTTACGCCAAAGTTTTTTATTTCCATCATTGATGCTTCATACAAAATTTCACCAAAATCGGAGATGGTCTTAAGGCCTTAAGGTCGGTGCGTTCAAAAGGGATTTGCTTTACTCGAATATTATTTTCAAATATTTTGTATTTAATATAAAAATAAATAAAAACTTCCTTAAAAATTAATCCTTAAGGTGTCTGAAATATTAAACAGTAAAAAACCAATTATAAAATACAACAAGAGTTTTTATATGAAAGGCAAACAAAGCAAATTTTTTTAGGAGCTATTAGATTAAATTAATTTTTTACCCAAAAAGTGAGCTTGATACACAATTTTTTTTTACACAAAAAAAAAGAAAAACTACTGGTAAAAAATAAATAACTTGGAGTCTGAAAAATTCTTTAAGTAGAAAATTAGGTATTTTGCATGCTACTTTTGATTTTCCATATCATCAAAAAATAAATTACTTTAAAATACACATTTTTCATTGAATTTACGTCAAGATTGGTCTTGTTGGAAGGGATATTCTTTTAATCAATATACCGAAATTTAGAATTTCAAAATGTATAAATCGATAAATAGGTTTTACGTTTAGATTGAAAATTTGGTGTGAATATATATAATATATTCGATTTCGAAATCATTCGACAAAACTTAGTTCATTTCAACCAAAATTTCTTAGTAATTTACGAAAATAGTTTTCAGTACTGCTTCACCGATTTCTTGAAAAGTTTAATTAAAAAGTTAGTAGAGTTCTACTTCGAAAAAATTTATTTTTAGACACTAGAAATACCTTTTTTTTAAAACATTTTTAAAATTTTTATAATATGTCTTATTATTTGGATTGATTTTTTTATACCTTCGGATAGTATGAGGAGTTTTTAACTCTTAAGTCATCATCTTGGTTACGTGCCCACTTCATCTTCAAACACAGCAATATTGCTTTGATGGCTGTTTGCTTGATGTTTTGCTGTATTGACAGCCGATGGCGAGTGTGTTGTCGATGGTGGAGATGTTCTTGGTGACGGTGGTGATGGTGGTAGTGGCAAGTATGATGGTAATTTTCCAGTGTCACTTCCTTGTGCCATTATGTCTGCTACTGGATTATAATTGTTTCCAGGTTTCTGAACAGTTCTTTGCTCTCCATCAGAGTATAGTTTTCTTGCATCGTTCTGCCAGCTGTATTGCTTTCGATTTTTCCATCCATCCGTCCATCCTCCAAATGCGTCCCCATTACCAGTGAAGATGGTCTGTGGTCCACTATAAGTATGTGTATAGATATATTGTGTAGGCTTCAAGGAATTCGTATGGGTTGCACTATTAAAATTTAATGGATTTTGGGGCATTGAGCTTTTCCAGTTATGTCCCGCTTCGCTTGGCTCTGGTTTTATATGTTTGCTTGTGATAATATCAGGTTCCAGGTCCCACGCTTTCTCAAAGTGCCCCCTCTCCATACCTGTTACTAACTTTATTTGTGGAACTTGAAATATGTTTTTGGCTCCAGGAGGTCCAGGCTTATCCAACTTTGGCAGGCCAACATTTCTAGTGATGAAAAATTGTTCATCTGCACCATCTTCGCCGTCTTCAAAAATGTTCAAAGGAAAATTTGACATTCCTTTAATGTCATCTACTGGATTATTATTGTTTCCAGGTTCCTGAAAAGCTTTGTAGTCTCCACCGGGGTAAGGTTTTCTTGCGTCGTCCAGCCAGCTGTGTTGCTTTAGATTTTTTAGAATTGTATTCAACCCTGTCCATCCTCCAAATGCGTCCCCATTGCCAGTGAAGATGGTCTGTGGTCCACTATAGATATCTGTTTTGATCAATTGTGTAGGCTTCAAGGAATTCGTATGGGTTACACTATTAAAATTTGATGGATTTTTTTGCATTGAGCTTTTCCAGTTATGTTCCTCTTCGCTTGGCTCTAGCTTTTTGTTGCTGTTGAGCTCAGTATCGTCACCCTCGTGAGTCCAGCTGTGCACTATTTTATCGCCATTGGATTTGATGATTGTCTCATGGTGTCTTATCGTTCTAGCAGTTGAAAGCTAATAATATAGATTTGTTGGAAATTTAAATTTGATTCTACACTCTCAAGTTATGCCTACCTCGAGTAAAAATACTCCTGCTATTATTGTTGCGTATATTTTTGTACTCATTTTCGGACTGCAATGATAACCATATGATCAGTTATAGTGTATACTCGCCAAGCTTAACTTTACAATTTATTTTGAAATTGTTTGCTGATGTAGAATATATACTTTTATTTTTCCTGAATCAAGCGGATAATAAGTCACAACAGATAAAGGTACTATCTACAAATGGGTTTTTACGTTAAAAATTTTAAAAATAAATAATAAAGTTAATTTTAAAAGGTGAAAGGACAGATGTGAGTGATGCTTTTGAGTAAGATTAGTAATATATGGCGCTCAATTCGAGTTGGAATTGTATAAGATTATATAAAAACAATTTAAAATTAAAAATTTCTCGAAACATATTCATTGTAATTATATAAACAATAAATCGCAGAGGTTGACAAAACAAAACCAAAAATAGTTAAAATATTTAGGTTGCTAAAAATATTTCAAGAAAAAAAATATAGCTTGAGAACGAATTTTTTTCATTGAAAATAGCTTTATTGTTTGCCGAAATATTTTCGTTTATTTTTACTAAATTTTTTCATGCGTTTGAACCACTTCTCATAAAATTGAAGAGTCCATTTAAGTTTTTTTAGGAGAAGTAAAATACTGCATTTAAAATTTTATTTTACAGCCTATTTCACGTAATTTTTTTAATATTATAATTATAAATTTTTTGCTGAAAATTTTGGAATTTGTTGTTAACATATATAAAATATTATAGCAAGAATCAGTAGTTTAGTGAAGCATCTAAAATATGCGGAGCAAACGATTTTTCGGAGCTTTTTCATCTAAAAAAAAAAACTATTTTCGGTTCTGCTGAAATTTTTTAAGCTTTTAATAGAAGAATTTTTTAAAAAATTTTGATTTTTACTAAAATGGTAATTGAAAACCCGACTTTTGACTAAAAAAGCTTGTTTTAGGTTATAAAAGATTGTTTCTCTAAAATAAAAATCGAACTTTTAAAAGTACCAATTGAATTTGCTTAACAAGTGCAGTAAATTTGAAAGCAATCCTTGGCATAGTTTTTAAGCGATGCTGTCCACCGGCATAAAGCAGCACTTTTCGATAAAAACGTTTAAAGTTTTAAAAGTAGTAACTTTAGTAGTAAAGTAGTAAAACTTTCTGAGAATATTTTAACAATGATATACATTCCGAAAATGCAAAAAAAGAATTGAGTTTTGGTTGCCGAAAAACTTAAACGGACCCTTAAACCATTCCGCTTAAGACACCTCCAAAACAAAGTTTGAATACATCAGCGGCTTCTTCTGGCTTCGAAAATCGTTGTCCGCGCATTTTGTCCTTGATATGCGGGAACAAAACGAAGTCATTGTGTGCAAAATCAGGAATCCAGTCCTTTTTTAATCCTACCCGAACACATTAACTTGATGTTTTGAGTGCTCAATTCAAAAAAAAAATTGTAATTCCATACGCCCTAATGATCATTTCATTTTTGAAATTTCAATGCCTACATCTTTAAAAAGGGAGTTAACTTTGCAAAACCCTTTTAGGATTTCTAACTATACACCAGTACTATCTTCCTGTGTTGTCCGCTTTTCCGTTAGAAAAATGTATTACACAGTGTTATTATTACTTTGTGCAGTTTGAATAATATTTTATCACCTCGATCTTTACTTTTTACAAGCTGGCCCTATAGAGGTTGTTCTCCCCTTTCTGGTAGTTGGCTTATCAATGCAAGTCTCTTTTTATTACTCAGTTTCGGCTGGTCTATATTTTAAAGAAGTATTAATTATGAACCAACTTTCATGGTCAATATACAATATGGCATTAAAAACTGTTTCATGAGTTCTTGTTCTAATGTTCAAGATATAGCAAAATAGATAAAGCCAAAGCCCCTTTCCAAAGCAAAACCTGTAAACACTTTCCGTATCCGAAAACACCTCTTTGATGATTGTAGCTCTTAATAAGACTTCTGTGAAGATAGCCCAAAATCTTCAGCCCAAGTTTTTGCCGAATTCGCCGCAAAACATATAAAAATATTGAATTCGCCGCAGTTACAAAAATGAGTTAAACATACATTTTTTAGCAAAAATGTATATTTAATTGATAAATTTGTCACCTCTTCTCCAAATTGCTATCAATCGTCCTTGGTATATACATCTTCGAACTAAAAAACTTGTAAAGGTAAATAAAAATTTTATTCTAAAAACGAAAAAGTTATTATTTAAAATTAAAAGGTTCCATCCTGCATTTTAAGGCAGAAATGTATTTTGATGTGCCAAATCGAATGGCACTATGCTCAAGTCCCGCTCTATCGTCCTTGGCACCTAAATTTTGGCTGAAGTGCCCAAAAATCGTGATTTTTTTATGAAAGTAAGACTTCCACACCCAAAAACTAGCCCCAAACATAAAAGTTCCATCCTGGATTTGAGATATATGATAGCTAATAGCAAACTAATGATTTTAGTGCTTAATCCCAAAATTGCTATCTATCGTCCTTCATACCGTAAAATGGTCTTGAAGTAAAAAAATCAGTTTAGAAAAAAAATATTAATGTTTAAACCGAAAAAAAATATAGAAGCCAAAAAGGTTCCACTCTACATTTTTGTTTAAAAATTCATTTTTATGTGTTTAATTGAACGGCACTATGCTCAAGTCCCGCTCTATCGTCCTTGGCACCTAAATTTTGGCTGAAGTGCCCAAAAATCGTGATTTTTTTATGAAATTAAGAATTCCACACCCCAAAACTAGCCCCAAACATAAAAGTTCCATCCTGGATTTGAGATATATGATAGCTGATAGCAAACTTATGATTTTAGTCCTTAATCCCAAAATTGCTATCTATCGTCCTTCATACCGTAAAATGGTCTTGAAGTAAAATACTCAGTTCAGAAAAGAAAAAAAAAATGTTTTTAAACCGAAAAAAAATACAGAAGCCAAAAAGGTTCCACTCTATATTTTTGATTAAAAATTTATTTTTATGTTTTTAATCGGACGGCATTATGCTCAAGTCCCGCTCTATCGTCCTTGGCACCTAAATTTGGGCTGAAGTGCCCAAAAATCGTGATTTTTTTATGAAAGTAAGAATTCAACACCCCAAAACTAGCCCCAAACATAAAAGTTCCATCCTGGATTTGAGATATATGATAGCTGATAGCAAACTTATGATTTTAGTCCTTAATCCCAAAATTGCTATCTATCGTCCTTCATACCGTGAAATGGTCTTGAAGTAAAATACTCAGTTCAGAAAAGAAAAAAAAAATGTTTTTAAACCGAAAAAAAATATAGAAGCCAAAAAGGTTCCACTCTACATTTTTGTTTAAAAATGTATTTTTATATTTTTAATCGGACGGCATTATGCTCTAGTCCCGCTCTATCGTCCTTGGCACCTAAATTTGGGCTGAAGTGCCCAAAAATCGTTATTTTTTTATGAAATTAAGAATTCCACACCCCAAAACTAGCCCCAAACATAAAAGTTCCATCCTGGATTTGAGATATATGATAGCTGATAGCAAACTTATGATTTTAGTCCTTAATCCCAAAATTGCTATCTATCGTCCTTCATACCGTAAAATGGTCTTGAAGTAAAAAAATCAGTTTAGAAAAAAAAAATTAATTTTTAAAACTAAAAAAACTATAGAAGGCAAAAAGGTTCCACTCTAAATTTTTGTTCAAAAAATGCATTTTTAGTTGTTTATTCGAACGGCACTATGCTCAAGAACCGCTCTATCGTCCTTGGCACCTAAATTTGGGCTGAAGTGCCCAAAAATCGTGATTTTTTTATGAAAGTAAGAATTCAACACCCCAAAACTAGCCCCAAACATAAAAGTTCCATCCTGGATTTGAGATATATGATAGCTGATAGCAAACTTATGATTTTAGTCCTTAATCCCAAAATTGCTATCTATCGTCCTTCATACCGTGAAATGGTCTTGAAGTAAAATACTCAGTTCAGAAAAGAAAAAAAAAATGTTTTTAAACCGAAAAAAAATATAGAAGCCAAAAAGGTTCCACTCTATATTTTTGTTTAAAAATGTATTTTTATATTTTTAATCGGACGGCATTATGCTCTAGTCCCGCTCTATCGTCCTTGGCACATAAATTTGGGCTGAAGTGCCCAAAAATCGTTATTTTTTTATGAAATTAAGAATTCCACACCCCAAAACTAGCCCCAAACATAAAAGTTCCATCCTGGATTTGAGATATATGATAGCTGATAGCAAACTTATGATTTTAGTCCTTAATCCCAAAATTGCTATCTATCGTCCTTCATACCGTAAAATGGTCTTGAAGTAAAAAAATCAGTTTAGAAAAAAAAAATTAATTTTTAAAACTAAAAAAACTATAGAAGGCAAAAAGGTTCCACTCTAAATTTTTGTTCAAAAAATGCATTTTTAGTTGTTTATTCGAACGGCACTATGCTCAAGTCCCGCTCTATCGTCCTTGGCACCTAAATTTTGGCTGAAGTGCCCAAAAATCGTGATTTTTTTATGAAATTAAGAATTCCACACCCCAAAACTAGCCCCAAACATAAAAGTTCCATCCTGGATTTGAGATATATGATAGCTGATAGCAAACTTATGATTTTAGTCCTTAATCCCAAAATTGCTATCTATCGTCCTTCATACCGTAAAATGGTCTTGAAGTAAAATACTCAGTTCAGAAAAGAAAAAAAAACAATGTTTTTAAACCGAAAAAAATATAGAAGCCAAAAAGGTTCCACTCTACATTTTTGTTTAAAAATGCATTTTTATGTGTTTAATTGAACGGTACTATGCTCAAGTCCCGCTCTATCGTCCTTGGCACCTAAATTTGGGCTGAAGTGCCCAAAAATCGTGATTTTTTTATGAAAGTAAGAATTCAACACCCCAAAACTAGCCCCAAACATAAAAGTTCCATCCTGGATTTGAGATATATGATAGCTGATAGCAAACTTATGATTTTAGTCCTTAATCCCAAAATTGCTATCTATCGTCCTTCATACCGTAAAATGGTCTTGAAGTAAAAAAATCAGTTTAGAAAAAAAAAATTAATTTTTAAAACTAAAAAAACTATAGAAGGCAGAAAGGTTCCACTCTAAATTTTTGTTCAAAAAATGCACTTTTAATTGTTTATTCGAACGGCACTATGCTCAAGAACCGTTCTATCGTCCTTGGCACCTAAATTTGGGCTGAAGTGCCCAAAAATCGTGATTTTTTTATGAAATTAAGAATTCCACACCCCAAAACTAGCCCCAAACATAAAAGTTCCATCCTGGATTTGAGATATATGATAGCTGATAGCAAACTTATGATTTTAGTCCTTAATCCCAAAATTGCTATCTATCGTCCTTCATACCGTGAAATGGTCTTGAAGTAAAATACTCAGTTCAGAAAAGAAAAAAAAAATGTTTTTAAACCGAAAAAAAATATAGAAGCCAAAAAGGTTCCACTCTATATTTTTGTTTAAAAATGTATTTTTATATTTTTAATCGGACGGCATTATGCTCTAGTCCCGCTCTATCGTCCTTGGCACCTAAATTTGGGCTGAAGTGCCCAAAAATCGTTATTTTTTTATGAAATTAAGAATTCCACACCCCAAAACTAGCCCCAAACATAAAAGTTCCATCCTGGATTTGAGATATATGATAGCTGATAGCAAACTTATGGTTTTAGTCCTTAATCCCAAAATTGCTATCTATCGTCCTTCATACCGTAAAATGGTCTTGAAGTAAAAAAATCAGTTTAGAAAAAAAAAATTAATTTTTAAAACTAAAAAAACTATAGAAGGCAAAAAGGTTCCACTCTAAATTTTTGTTCAAAAAATGCATTTTTAGTTGTTTATTCGAACGGCACTATGCTCAAGAACCGCTCTATCGTCCTTGGCACCTAAATTTGGGCTGAAGTGCCCAAAAATCGTGATTTTTTTATGAAAGTAAGAATTCAACACCTCAAAACTAGCCCCAAACATAAAAGTTCCATCCTGGATTTGAGATATATGATAGCTGATAGCAAACTTATGATTTTAGTCCTTAATCCCAAAATTGCTATCTATCGTCCTTCATACCGTGAAATGGTCTTGAAGTAAAATACTCAGTTCAGAAAAGAAAAAAAAAATGTTTTTAAACCGAAAAAAAATATAGAAGCCAAAAAGGTTCCACTCTATATTTTTGTTTAAAAATGTATTTTTATATTTTTAATCGGACGGCATTATGCTCTAGTCCCGCTCTATCGTCCTTGGCACCTAAATTTGGGCTGAAGTGCCCAAAAATCGTTATTTTTTTATGAAATTAAGAATTCCACACCCCAAAACTAGCCCCAAACATAAAAGTTCCATCCTGGATTTGAGATATATGATAGCTGATAGCAAACTTATGATTTTAGTCCTTAATCCCAAAATTGCTATCTATCGTCCTTCATACCGTAAAATGGTCTTGAAGTAAAAAAATCAGTTTAGAAAAAAAATATTAATGTTTAAACCGAAAAAAAATATAGAAGCCAAAAAGGTTCCACTCTACATTTTTGTTTAAAAATTCATTTTTATGTGTTTAATTGAACGGCACTATGCTCAAGTCCCGCTCTATCGTCCTTGGCACCTAAATTTTGGCTGAAGTGCCCAAAAATCGTGATTTTTTTATGAAATTAAGAATTCCACACCCCAAAACTAGCCCCAAACATAAAAGTTCCATCCTGGATTTGAGATATATGATAGCTGATAGCAAACTTATGATTTTAGTCCTTAATCCCAAAATTGCTATCTATCGTCCTTCATACCGTAAAATGGTCTTGAAGTAAAAAAATCAGTTTAGAAAAAAAAAATTAATTTTTAAAACTAAAAAAACTATAGAAGGCAGAAAGGTTCCACTCTAAATTTTTGTTCAAAAAATGCATTTTTAATTGTTTATTCGAACGGCACTATGCTCAAGAACCGTTCTATCGTCCTTGGCACCTAAATTTGGGCTGAAGTGCCCAAAAATCGTGATTTTTTTATGAAATTAAGAATTCCACACCCCAAAACTAGCCCCAAACATAAAAGTTCCATCCTGGATTTGAGATATATGATAGCTGATAGCAAACTTATGATTTTAGTCCTTAATCCAAAAATTGCTATCTATCGTCCTTCATACCGTAAAATGGTCTTGAAGTAAAAAAATAAGTTTAGAAAAAAAAAATTAGTTTTTAAAACGAAAAATCCTATAGAAGCCAAAAAGGTTTCACTCTAAATTTTTGTTCAAAAAATGCATTTTTTATTGTTTATTCGAACGGCACTATGCTCAAGTCCCGCTCTATCGTCCTTGCTACCTTAATTTGGGCTGAACTGCAAAAAAATCGTGATTTTTGTATGAAAGTAAGAATTCCACACCCCAAAACTTGCAATAAATGATGAGTCATTTTTACGATACTAGTTGAATAAATTATTGTTATTGCTAAAATATAATTAAAAAAAACTATATTCTTAAAAAAATTGTATAAACTTAATATATACACTTAACTGAACGTATTAAATAAAGCTATTGTCTTAGTCAGGGATTGAACCCTGGACTATGATTATAATTATTCATATTTCCTCATTTTGGAAACATAGGAGATAATAGAACAATTTGCGTGCATAGGATTTGTGTGGATGGAGTAAATAATTGATTTATTGCTTAAAATATAAAAAAAAAATACAACTTACTCCAAAAATTTATAAAATAAATTTTGGCAGGAATCGAACTTGGGCTTCCGCCGTTAGCGTCAATAGATCTACCCACTGAGCCATACAATCACTTTCAAATACAGTTGAAAACTGTATATCAACTAATTATGTAAATAGTATTTACAGGAGAATATGGTTTATTATATTAAGTATGTATTAACCTAGTTGCTAAATGGAAAAGAAACAATTTAAAAATCATTGGAAAGCAATATATTAGTTAATCAAATACATTTTCAATTGTTTTTACTAATTTAGGCAAAATAATTTGACCTTCAACAATGCAATTATTGAAAAGAGTCATAATTTTTTGCATATTTTACATTTCGATGGAAATATTCAATTTACATGAGGCTGAAAGAGATGGCACTTGTGTGAGATTATTTGAAAAAAGTTTTAGTTCTTTGGATAATTTTTTAACAAACAGTGCTGCCATATCTTCAGGACAACTCTTTTTGGTTAGATTACGGATATGTCTAATACCATTGACACACATATCCTGGATTTTGAATATGTGCTAACTAATCCTTATTCTTAAATTTATATCGTTCATAATAACAAAAAAAAAGGAAGATAATAACGTCAAGTCAGCTTAGGTTTGATTCTCTTAAAACTTATCAAACCTATGCCTACATGGTTGCCGTGTGCCACACCGGTTCGCTGATTTGTATGCTGCATTTCTGCAATAATTTCAAAGGAGAGAAAGGAGTGAAACTCTTTGTTTTTGAATGAACAAAAAGTTTGCTTATGTGTAAATTGGTTACAATGAGGCGGCACTATAATGTAAAACTCAGCTTTCAACGAACCAAAAATATAAATGGGGAGGTATGCATTGAATCTTTTATATGAAATTTTGGGACGTACCATTATTAAAGTAGTGCGATTGATAATAAGAATGTAATCGACGAATAACATTTTCTGCACTATTACCTAGATAACATTAAAGTGGAGATTGAGATTGTGAAAATAAATATTTAAGTTAGATTTTTAAAAAGGATGGGAGCCTTCATCAAATGCTTAAGTCCCGCCTTACCATCCTTGGTACTAAAACTTGAGCTGAAGTGGAAACAAGTTGACTTTTGAATGAAAGGAAGATTTCCACACCCCAAAACTTTTGACTTTTGAAGAGAAAAAAGAAAGAGTAGACAGAAAAATAGGCAAAAAAGTAGGCAGAAGAGTAACAAATGCCTGCATTGGTACATCAATCAAAAAATCATGTGTGAGCAGAAATAAATAAAAAAAAAGAAAAAAAAGAAAAAATAAAAATTTTAAAGTGAGTAAAAGAGAGTAAAGAATCGCGATATACTTCAATCATTTGACAGACGTATGAACACCTCTCATGTGGCATGCAACGATGGTTGCATATATATATGTTAGGGATGTGCAAGTCGAAGTCGAAATAAGTCGAAAGTCGACTTTTGCTTGATAATTTTCGACTTTTGGCAATCGACTTTCTGATATTGAAAAAAGTCGAAAGTCGACTTTTACTTTCTACTTTTACTTTCGACTTTTTTCATTTTATGCGAAACAAAAACCTTAAAGCTCATCTGAGAACTGTCTTCTCTAAACTAATAAACGAAATAAGTGTTTAACAACAAATGAAGCTGCGTTGGCAACTCTTGATTCGATAAATGTAAAAAAATGGACGGCAGTTAAAAAAACAATTACTGTAAGTGGAAGTGTTACAAAGCAATTGCTTATTATCTGATTACGTTACACGCGTAACAAAATGTTTTAATGAAATTGTCACTATTTGAAAAGCAGGTGACAAGTTTTATTAAAATTTATTATTTTTGAGTTCCAAATTTTGTTTTGAAAAATAAAAACATTACAACGAACACATAGAAATATCAAGAATACTGGGTAACAATTGTTTTCTTGAAAAAAGTCGAAAAAAGTTGAAAAGTCGACTTTTAAAGGTTAAAAAAGTCGATTAGTCGACTTGTACATTTTCAACGGCTGAAAAAGTCGAAGTCGACTTTTACTGGCAGTTGCACATCCCTAATATATGTATGAAAAATCAATATATGTATGAATAGTAAACTCAGGAGACAGTTTATTTCATATAAACGATTCAATCAAGGTTGCCAGCCAAAATTCGGCAGAATTTCCACGATAATTACCTTTTTGCCAAAGAAACAAAAATTAAATACCAAGAATACCACGCGTTTGAAAAAAACCACCAAAAAACTCATACGTCGAAAAACCACCAAAAAACTCTTACGTATTAAAAATACCTCAAAAAATCCCATATGTATAAGAAATTTTTAAAAAAAATTAGAAATACCAGAAATTTTTGCATTTAAATAAGCAGAAATAAATAGACACGTGCATAGTTAAAATTTTGCATTTATTGTCTTTGTTTCAAAACTATAACAAATTAAAAACATACAACTTGTTTCACATAAAGTTAATTGTTATACATATCACATGTTTAAGTGTTATATTTGAGATCGCTTATAAAATAATATAAAAAAAAATAAACAAAATAAAATAAAAATATTGTTTTCAAAAATATTTGTGGTTTGTAAGGTGATAAGCAATTCATTTTAACACAATAACAGATCGATTCTGTGCGTTACCGGTTATAGTAATCTTGTTACCGAAATTCGTTACCGGTCTTAGCAATCGGTATTCTGTGCACTCGGTAACGCTGTCAATCGTCGTGAACTCACCTCATTGAAATAAAGCACTCGCAGTTCTGTGTGAGAGTGTGGTGAAACAAAAATAAAGTAAAAAACAGAAGTAAGTGCGAAGAATTAGTTGAATTTTGCGAACTTTAAAATAATAGTTGCTTTTCTTAGCAGGAAATAAGAACGAACTACGCCAGCACAGCTGCGGTTTTATATTAATTTTGGTCGCAGCCACTCAGAGCAGCTGCAAGCTATACAAATGCCAGCTGTTTTGCTCGTTACCACCTAAAGAGATGGTAACAACATTCATCGGTAACGCTTGGTTGCAGAATACCAAAAGGTTGTAAAAGTTACCATAAGGTGAATTGCTTCGGTAATAAGATTAGCGTTGCCGCGACAGAATTGATCTGTAAGCGACTTATTTCTTAAATCAAATAATAAAGTGACTTCAGAATAACAAATAAATAAGATAAAATATATATACAGTTTTCAAAGATATTTGTGCTTTGTTAAGAGATAAACAGTTAATTTCAACACAATATAATTTTTAAAAAAATTAGGTACTTATTTCTTATATAAAATTATATACATACGTGAATTCAGAAATAAAAAAATTAAATAAAATAAATATAAAGATTTTAAAAATATTTGTGCTTTGTGACTTCAGAAATAATTATTTTAAATTCATTTAGAACGTTTTAAAATAATATTAGTTTTGTTTTTTGTGTTCGTGTATATCAGGGACGGAAAACGTGCGAACACATGCTTAACACTTCTTTTACGCTAACTATTTTCAACTAAAAAACCAAAGAAATAGTAGCGGTATATAATGAACGCCGAATTTATGATGTTAAAAGCGTAAGAGCAATATTTTTGCAGTAGCTTATTTTGCGACGTGCGCATGTTACGATAAAAAATCGTGGTGTAAACAGAGCATATAATGCGTATAAAGGCAACTGTGATTTAATTTTGTTTTTAATAGATAATTGCTGACCAATGGATTCGATAAGTAAACTTGCAAATATTGTCTATTATTGATTTGGTAGTACTTATATATTTCACTTTATTTTGGAATTTTAAAATAATTTTTTAAGCTTAACACTTGCATGCAGAAATGAAGAATTTTCAGAAAAGGTCAGAATTTTTTTCAGAAAAGAATGCGCTATTAGTTTTTATGCAATTTTGTGATATCAACTTGTTCTTAAAACAACTATGTAATTTAATCGTTTATATTAAGGGTAAGTTCGAAGAAATGTACAGCGTAAACATATAGCTTTACTCTTCTATATATATACTTCAATCATCGAATACTATGATTAAGATTTTGCTCAATAAAAGTGAAAAAACAAATTTTAAGAAAAAATTCACAAATTCCCATGCAATTAAAAATACCACTCTGAATTCCCACGCCAATTAAAAAATACCACGCTGAATTAAAAAATACCATGGGAATTCCCAAAAAAAATTCCCAAGACCAATTAAAAATTACCACGAATGGGATTTTTCTCACAATACTGGCAGCCTTGGATTCAATGCATATCCCGCCATTTATATTTTTGGTTCGCTACTAGCTGAGTTTTACATTAAAGTGCCGTCTCATTTTAACCAATTCACATATAAACAAACTTTTTGTTCATTCAAAAACAAAGAGTTCCACTCCTTTCTCTCCTTTGAAATTATTGCAAAAATGCAGCATATAAATCAGCGAACCGGTGTGGCACACGGCAGCCATGTCAGCTTACTGTGCGCTTAGACCGCCTGAACGAACGAAAGAAACCTCGTTCGTTCGCTCGGTTTAAACACTTTGCCCGAACGAACAGTGTTCGCTATAAATTTATCGCGAACGATGTTTGCCCGGTGTAAACAGTAAATTAGGGCGAACGAACGAAGATTCCTTCGATCGCTCTGATCGAACAAGCTTCGATCTTTTTGGGCGAATCCGGTGTTGCGCTGTGTTTAAAAACAGAAAAGTAGCAAATAGGAGTAGCTTAAGAGAATAATTTATGATAAGTACTAAAATATGTAGTAATTTATGAGTTTTAAAGTGTTCTGTTAATTTTCGCTGCAATATAATTGTGTTGTGTGAAGGACCAAATCAAGTTTTTTAAGCGGAAAAAACCCTATATTTAAAGCGACTGTTTATTTGAGGTAATTTTTTTTTATAATAACTATATAACATTTAATGAAAATTTTGAGTTTATGGATAGCAAATATTATTTAGTTTAGCAGGAGTCCACAATAGAGCTTCTGAAATAAAATAAAAAAATATTTAAGGTTCTGCTGAAACTTTTTGAGTTTTTAATTGAAGATTTTAGAAAAATGTGGATATTAACCAGTGATGTGCGGCGTAGACAACTTCATGTCAACAAAACTATTGTCGACGGTGTCGACAATGTCGTGTAGACAATTGCTTTTAACGACGTGTAGATTATTAATGTAAGAGGCTGCATGTTTATTGTGATATTTAATTAAATTGAGTCAAAGTTCGGAGTATTCCTTAATTTTACGCCTTCTGGGCATTGTTTTTGTTTGTTTAATTGTAAAATTTGTTAGTTTGTGTTAATTAAACGACTTTTCAAAAGAATTTAAGAATCGCCGTAATCTAAATAGAACTTGCATTTTCGCAGTGTTGCATTTTTTATAATTCTCGACATTGTCTACATTGTCAACAAATTCTACATTATCGACACCAAAATGTCGACAATTAAAGACGACGCGTCGAGGAACATCACTGATATTAACCAAAATGGCAGTTGAAAATTCGATTTGTGACTAAAAGCAATTCTTTAAAGTTATAACATAAAAAGTACTTCTCTAAAATAAAAATCGAACGACTAAAAGTACCAATTGTATTTGCTTAATAAGTACATACAATTTGGTAGCAATTTTTATTTAATTGACTTAAAATTTACGAAATTTGTTGACACACGAAAAATGTGAAAACATTTTAGTTTTGTTCGTTGAAAAACTTAAATGGGCCCTAAAGTTAAACACACGTCTTTTCTATAATAACTAATAGAGTAATATATTGTTATGGAGTGGCAAACCATTTGTTGTTAAGAAACGGAGTATAAGTTTTAGTACTAATATAAAAATAAGGAGTTATCAACCCTGCATTTATTGATGTTCGGCCAAATGCACAAATTGCTGTTTACACCGCCTGAACGTACAAGGTGGCTGCAAATGTTTGTTCGCGAATGATGTTCGTGCGGTCTAAGCAGTACTACGAACGAAGAATTTATAGCAATAAATTGTTCGCGATAAATTTTTCGTTCGTTCAGGCGGTCTAAACCTACAGTTAGGTTTGTTAATTTTTAAGAGAATCAAATCTAAGCTGAATTGACGTTTTTATCTTACTTCTTTTCGTTATTATGAATCATGAAACAAAGATATACAGGTAGCTTACTCCGTGCAAAAACTGAAATCTTCTGCGCACTACGTCACTAGCTTGTCAGCTGTAACACGTGGTGCATACATACAAAAGAAAATGTGAAAAAGCAAAAAGTAAACACAAGCAGCAAGCAGCACAATTGCAAGCATTTAAGAAATATTGCATTCATTTAATTTAATTTTTAGTATTGTGCACTTATAGTACGCGTTAATTATAATTTTCAATTATATTTTATGTAATTAAAATTAGTACTAAAGTTTTAGATGCTTTTGATGAGAATAGCAACGATTTTAATTCGGGCCATAAAATGAATTTACAATTTTTTCAACAAACGAAACAACAAACGAGAAGAACAAGAAAATGAAAACAAAGCAATCAAAGTGCTGTCAAACTGCTGTAGGAGAAGAAATGGGAGAAAACACCTCTATTATATATGCATATCTTTTCAATAATAGTACTGAAAAATAAATTTGCTTAAATTTATTTATAAATATATTTATAATGTAATTTATTTCATTTCAATAAACCAAGTTTCAATAAGAAAATGTCGAAATTTTTCATCGCTATAAATAAATTGTCCCCTTTAAATATATTATGACTACGTTTTTATTTAGCCACTTTGACAAGCTCGAACTACGTCACAACAAAGATGGCGGACATGCGCAATACTTTATCTGTAGTTCTTTGTATAATGATTATGAACGGTATAAATTTTAGAATAAGGATTAAGGCCCATTTCCAATGACGCGTGAGATGCGTTGCGTTTTACGCTGCGGAAGCTGCGTGAACATATGATTGCCGGTCTTGTGCTTAGCGAAGCATAATTTTAAGGTGTAAAAGTTTTAAAAATTTATTCAAAATAAAACACACTGATGCTTTGTGTTTTGTCTGCCTGCATACTTTTGATCCCGTAAAAGGTTTTGCTGCAGTATGGACAGATAGGGCGAGTTCAAAAATGCATTTTGATCAGTGTGTTTTATTTTGAATTGGTGCTAAGCTTAGATACAAAAACTGCGCAGCTGTGTTGATATTCTTAAAAATAGTATAATGCACAGTTTTGGCTAATAATCTCCAAACCAATTCAAAATAAAGCACACTGATGCTTTGTAAAAATGCATTTTGGAACTCACCCATATAGTTAGGCACTCGGCATGTCGCTGCAGATATATCGTGAGTGTGGAGCGCGTTTTAAATACCTGTGACCATTTGCACCAAAGACTGTTCTTAAATGCATTTTTGGACTCGCCCATATAGTCAGGCACTCCGGTATGCCGCTGCAGATATGTTGTGAGTGTGGAGCACGTCTTAAATGCAAGTGACCATATGCACCACCGACTGTTCTAAAATGCAGTTTTGGACTCCTCGCCCATATAGTCAGGCACTCCGGCATGCCGCTGCAGATGTGTCGTGAGTGTGGAGCACGCCTTAAATGCCTGTAATAAATTTTTTAGTTTTTCTCATATTCTACTAACCTTTTTCAATTTTTTTTTTTTGTAAAACTGAACAGCTGTTTCGCTGACAAACTTCACGCGAATGAAATACTCAATTTTTCGAATATTTTACGCTGCATGCAAACGCAAGCTGTTCATTAGAACCAGTCAGGTATGTCTTCATGTATTGAATATTTGCGTCAATTTACGAAACGCATCTCACGCGTTAAGGCCCATTTCCAATAACGCGTGAGATGCGTTTCGTAAATTGACGCAAATATTCAATACATGAAGACATACCTAACTGGTTCCAACGAACAGCATGCGTTTGCACGCAGCGTAAAATATTCGAAAAATTGAATATTTCGTGCGCGTGAAGCTTTGACAGCGAAACAGCTGTTCAGTTTTACAAAGGAAAAATTAAAAAAGGTTAGTAGAATTTGAGAGAAAGTAAAAAATGTATTACAGGCATTTAAAACGTGCTCCACACTCACGACACATCTGCAGCGGCATGCCGGAGTGCCTGACTATATGAGCGAGGAGTCCAAAAATGCATTTAAGAACATTCGGTGGTGCAAATGGTAACTGGCATATAAGACGTGCTCCACACTCACAACATATCTACAGCGGTATGCCGGAGTATATATGGACTATATGGGCGAGTCCAAAAATGCATATAAGAACAGGCGGTGGTGCAAATGGTCACAGGCATTTAAGACGCGCTCCACACTCACGATATATCTGCAGCGGCATGCCGGAGTGCCTAACTATATGGGTGAGTTCCAAAATGCATTTTTACAAAGCATCAGTGTGGTTTATTTTGAATTAGTTCGAAGATTATTAGCCAAAACTGCGCAATTATACTATTTTTAAGAATATCAACAGAGCTGCGCAGTTTTTGTATTTTAACTTAGCACCAATTCAAAATAAAACACACTGATGCTTTGTAAAAATGCATTTTCGAACTCGCCCTATCTGTCCATACTGCAGCAAAACCTTTTACGGGACCAATAGTATGCAGGAAGACACAACACAAAGCATCAGTGTATATTATTTTGAATAAACTTTTAAAACTTTTACACATTAAAATTATGCTTCGCTAAGCAGAAGACCGGCAACCATATGTTCACGCACATGCTCCATTGGAAATTGCTTTTTTTCCGCAGCTTCCGCAGCGTAAAACGCAACGCATCTCACGCGTTATTGGAAATGGGCCTTTATTATAAATGGGGCTTAAGTTAGCACATATTCAAAATCCAGGATATGTGTGTCAATGGTATTAGACATATCCGTAATCTAACCAAAAAGAGTTGTCCTGAAGATATGGCAGCACTGTTTGTTAAAAAATTATCCAAAGAACTAAAACTTTTTTCAAATAATCTCACACAAGTGCCATCTCTTTCAGCCTCATGTAAATTGAATATTTCCATCGAAATGTAAAATATGCAAAAAATTATGACTCTTTTCAATAATTGCATTGTTGAAGGTCAAATTATTTTGCCTAAATTAGTAAAAACAATTGAAAATGTATTTGATTAACTAATATATTGCTTTCCAATGATTTTTAAATTGTTTCTTTTCCATTTAGCAACTAGGTTAATACATACTTAATATAATAAACCATATTCTCCTGTAAATACTATTTACATAATTAGTTGATATACAGTTTTCAACTGTATTTGAAAGTGATTGTATGGCTCAGTGGGTAGATCTATTGACGCTAACGGCGGAAGCCCAAGTTCGATTCCTGCCAAAATTTATTTTATAAATTTTTGGAGTAAGTTGTATTTTTTTTTTATATTTTAAGCAATAAATCAATTATTTACTCCATCCACACAAATCCTATGCACGCAAATTGTTCTATTATCTCCTATGTTTCCAAAATGAGGAAATATGAATAATTATAATCATAGTCCAGGGTTCAATCCCTGACTAAGACAATAGCTTTATTTAATACGTTCAGTTAAGTGTATATATTAAGTTTATACAATTTTTTTAAGAATATAGTTTTTTTTAATTATATTTTAGCAATAACAATAATTTATTCAACTAGTATCGTAAAAATGACTCATCATTTATTGCAAGTTTTGGGGTGTGGAATTCTTACTTTCATACAAAAATCACGATTTTTTTGCAGTTCAGCCCAAATTAAGGTAGCAAGGACGATAGAGCGGGACTTGAGCATAAAGCGGTTCGAATAAACAATAAAAAATGCATTTTTTGAACAAAAATTTAGAGTGAAACCTTTTTGGCTTCTATAGGATTTTTCGTTTTAAAAATTAATTTTTTTTTTCTAAACTGATTTTTTTACTTCAAGACCATTTTACGGTATGAAGGACGATAGATAGCAATTTTGGGATTAAGGACTAAAATCATAAGTTTGCTATCAGCTATCATATATCTCAAATCCAGGATGGAACTTTTATGTTTGGGGCTAGTTTTGGGGTGTGGAATTCTTAATTTCATAAAAAAATCACGATTTTTGGGCACTTCAGCCCAAATTTAGGTGCCAAGGACGATAGAACGGTTCTTGAGCATAGTGCCGTTCGAATAAACAATTAAAAATGCATTTTTTGAACAAAAATTTAGAGTGGAACCTTTCTGCCTTCTATAGTTTTTTTCGGTTTAAAAATTAATATTTTTTTTCTCAACTGATTTTTTTACTTCAAGACCATTTTACGGTATGAAGGACGATAGATAGCAATTTTGGGATTAAGGATTAAAATCATTAGTTTGCTCTCAGCTATCATATATCTCAAATGCAGGATGGAACTTTTATGTTTGGGGCTAGTTTTGGGGTGTGGAATTCTTACTTTCATAAAAAAATCACGTTTTTTTTACACTTCAGCCTTAATTTAGGTGCTAAGGACGATAGAGCGGGACATGAGCATAGTGCCGTTCAATTAAACACATAAAAATGCATTTTCAAACAAAAATGTAGAGTGGAACCTTTTTGGCTTCTATATTTTTTTTTCGGTTTAAAAACATTTTTTTTTTTTTTTTCTGAACTGAGTATTTTACTTCAAGACCATTTTACGGTATGAAGGACGATAGAAAGCAATTTTGGGATTAAGGACTAAAATCATTAGTTTGTTATCAGCTATCATATATATCAAATCCAGGATGGAACTTTTTGTTTTGGGGCAAGTTGTGGGGTGTGGAAGTCTTACTTTAATAAAAAAATCACGATTTTTGGGCACTTCGGCCCAAATTTAGGTGCCAAGGACGATAGAGCGGGACTTGGGCATAGTGCTAGTCAATGTACCACATTTAAATACATTTTGGAACAAAGATGTAGAATGGAACCTTTTCTCTTTCTTTACTTTTTTTCGTTTCAAAAAAATTTTAAATTCTGGCTGTCATACAAAAATCTTTATTTTTTGCACTTCAGCCCAAATTTTACTATATAGGTTGTAATTTTGCATTATTTTACATATTTTCTTAATTATTTTCTTTAAAAAAAAATTATTTAGCTAGTTTTTGCCACTTTAAATGCGTTGCGGCGAATTAAAATGTTTGCGTCGAGTTTTACGGCGAATTCAAAAGTTGGGCTGAGTTAAAAAATTTGGGATGAAGATTTTGGGCTAACTTCACACCGGTCTTAATAAGCGATTATGACGGTTTGCACGTGTAGTATCTCACCACACATTCGACTAACTTCAACGGCCTGTGTTAGCTCGTCCTCTCTTTGGCTTTGTAATAAACACATAAAAACGACACGGAATTGTTTTTACAGTATCTCAATTCTGTCGAACTTACCTTGATAATTTCACAATATTGAAATCTTAAAACTGAGTCCTCGATTCTTGCTTAACCGTGTTGCGGCTCCATTGCCAAACGCATGTTATCAGTGAAACTGCATATGTAAATTGTGGTCGAATACTGAATTCCATGGCAGTACGACCATTAACTCAAAAGCTGTTGAATTTCTCTTATTTTGGTTGTATGGTAGATGCTACGCATCCTTGTGCAACGCCATACGGTGTTATCAGTAAAACTGCATGTGTAAATTGAGTTCGAATACTGAATTCCGAGGTTGTGCGGCTTATAACTCAAAAGCTTTTTATGTTGTATGGAAAGTGCCACGCCCCCTTTTCCAACGCTCATAAAATGTTATCAGTAAAACTGAATGTGTAAATTTTGGCCGAAAACTGAATTCCATGGCTGTGCCACCTATAACTTAATTGCTATTCAATTTCTCAAATTTGGGTTGTATGGGAGGTGCTACGTCCCCTTGTTAAACGCCATACAATTTTATAAGTGAAACGGAACGTGTAAACTGTGGTCAAATACCTAATTCTAAGGCTGTGGGGATAACTCCAAAGCTATTCGATATCGCAAATTTGGGTTGTATGGCAGGTGCCACGCCCCCTCTTACAACTCCCATAAAATTTTATCAGTGAAGCGGTACGAGCAAATTGTGGTCGAATACCGAATTCCGAGGCTGTGCGGCTTATAACTCTAAAGCTATTCGAATACTTCCCATAAAAAATAAAAATTTGTATACATAAAGCTCATTGATTTGTAGGCGGTAAAAGCAAGTGTGGCAACATTTTATTTTTCTCTTCACCTTCTCTGATATGAGGCGATCAAAACGCAAAAAAAATTATTAAAATCGGCCGAGCCGTTTCCGAGTTTTAGCGAGACTAACGCATACGCATTTGCTTTTTTTTTTATGTACATAGATTGTTTTCCATGTAATTTAATTAAAGTACTGGATATTGATAAAATATAAAAATGATCCCTCGATTCGCTAACCCGAATTCGGACAACAAATTAACTAGCTTAAAATAATAATAAAAAATTTCAAAAACTCTGCGAAAAAGTCCTTTCTATCAATACTAACCAAATATGATATAAGAAAATGTATAGTACGAGGGCGCGTTTTTAAGTTCGCGGAATGAGAGGGTTGGAGGGAGGTGCTTAGGCTTATTAGGACCGTAACGTATTTAGTCACTCATAACTAGTATAAAAACGAGGTTTCATGGTTATTAGATAATTAGTCTTGGAGCTATAATCAACCAAGCAACATAATCGGGAGTGAAAAGTAAAATTTGGAAAAAATCGAATATCGTGCCATTATAAAGTTCCTTACCAAGCAAGGAAAATTAGTTGCGACTATAATGAATGAGATGTCATTGGCTTACAGCGACTCTTGTCCAGGAAAAACCATGGTGTACAAGTGGCACAGATTATTTAAACAAGGAAGGGAATCCCTTGAGGACGATCCGAGGTCGGGCAGTAGCATCGAGGTGACCACGCCAGAGCTTATCTAAAAAGTCAAAAAATTGTACTCGACAAAGAAAAAACAACTCACAGAAATAGTTGGAGTATCCGATACAACCATTTTTAAAATGCTGCACGATTATCTTGGGATGACTAAGATGAGCGCATGATGGGTGCCGAGAATGCTCACGCCGCATGCATTTTTGGACCTCTGTAATGAAGATGAGGATGGTGTATTGAATCGAATTGTTACTGGAGACGAAACTTAGGTTCATCATTATGAACCTGAGTCGAAACAAGACTCCATGCAGTGGCATAAAAAGTGCACACCACCTCCCAAGTTTAAGGTGTCACAGTCAGCTGGAAAACTAATGGCAACGGTCGTTTGGGACTCGGAAAGAATGTTATTGATCGATTATAAAGATAAAGGTTTTTCTGTAACCGGAAAATACTACGATTCAATATAAGTGCGACTAAAAGAAGCCATTGAAGATAAAAGACGGAGAAAATTTACTGAAAGTGTGCTGCTTTTGCACAACAACGCGCTCGTCCACAAGAGCCCTGCTGCCCTGCATAAGGTGGGGTTCGATATTTTGAATCACAGCCCAGACCTGGTCTCGAGTGATTATTACCTCTTTCCAAAAATGAAAAAGAGCTGCGGGGCAAACATTTACCACCGATGATGAAGTCAAGGAGGCAGTTTCGGCGTATTTTGAAGATAAAAAGAAAACATTTTCTTATGAGAGTATAAATAAATTAATTGAAAAATCTGGAAAATGTATCTGTTTTGCAAATATATAATTTGAAATAAATGGAAGTAAAAAAACCAAGGGAAAATAATTTATTTCCACCCCTCATCCCCCACTTCAGGAACATAAAAACGCTCTCTCGTATATTATAAAAAAAATTTATTTTGTTGACTTTATATGATTTAAATACAAATTCATAAATGTTTGATAGTTTAAATCATACTTGATTTTAAATACAAATTCTAGTTGTTTGATAGTTTAAAATCGTTTATTGAGCTTAAGGTCAAAGTTAGAAAAATTAATTGTTCTAACGAATCTTTTCAAAGAAACAACAACAACAACAAAGTTTTTCAATATTAAAAGGAAAAAATCACTAGCTGATCTTATTGCAATTTCGGCCCGGCTAAAGGCTTCATCAGAAATCTTTGTGATATCCGTGCAAGCGTGCACTAACGCACTGCACCACCGGGGCGATGAGATTTGAAGTGTCAATTTCTCAGTTTTTCTCAATTTCATAATTTCAAATTTGTTGTTGTATTTTTGCTTTAATTTAGTCTCTATGCTTATGTTATTATATGTAGTCCAACAGCCTGCTGGAAGTCTGCACTAACAAAGCATGTTTACTGAAGTTGTTTTTAGATTTTTGCTGATTTTGTTTTCAGCTGTTTCCGTTTGGTCAAGCTCTACCATTTGATTAAAGTTTTTTCCTAAATGACCTCTATATTTATTATGTTGACTTTATATGATTTAAGTACAAATTATAGAATAATAATACATAGAATAATAATAATAATAATAAAACATAATAAATATATAGAGGTCATTTAGGAAAAAAATTTAATTTTTATTGTGTTAAATGTTGTCAAAATACCTAGATAGCGTTAAGAACGCTTAACATATCGTTATTATTTCTTTCTACCTTCATTAATTCCGTATTCTCAATACTGATTCTTTTCATCTCATACTTTATTTGTTTATGCTAAATCATTGCGTCAAATTTCCATTTTTAGATAATTGCATTAAGTATATATGCAATATAACGATAACCTTTCGATTTACCGGTATTAAAAATTCTAGGGAACTGCGGAAAGGCTAATCAATCATCAGAAATTTGATGTTTGTTTTAGAAAACTAAGCACTCATTCAACATTAGCAAAGATTAAAATTATTTGTAAAGTTAAACTTGACGAGTGCACACTGGATTATTACTTACCATAAGGTCATTACTAGAGATTGAATATGAACTACAAGCTATTCGGAACAATTTTCATTGCGTTACTGATACTTGGGGTAGGCTACACTTGATTGCAATTACGATATTTTTTTAAAGAAAGCAAATAAAAAGTATATTCAAACCTACATTAAAGTTTACAGCTGGCAGAACAATAAGACTCTATGAAACAATCTTCAAGGCAAATGGCGATAGAATAATACGCAATTGGACCATGTATGATGGCGACGACTGTGCGCTCGAAAACAGAAACGACCTGGAAAATAGTGCAGATGACGATGATGTTCTCTCGACAGCAACACTTTTAAAACATTTTGGTTGCAAGAATATCGGGCAAAAAAAAAAGTTGACTGAACATACTCAACCCAAAATATATGGTAATCAAACTTTACCAGAGACACAGAAGCAAGTAGCAGGGAAACAAACTTCGCCAAACGGATTACATATGGAACGAACCTATCGCATTGAGCCTATGCCAGGTCTAAGTACTAATAATTATAATCAAGAAAACTCACCGCAAAACCACTTGCAGTATGAAGCTAAACACTCGCATATTCCCACAATTAAGAAAACATTGGATGACAGCGATGAAAAATTCTCACAAGAAACCGATTACTATGATATTCCATTGCAGTCAGTTGAAACATTGGATGAGTTCTTAGATATAATATTGGGAAAAGAAAAAGCATCACCAACAACAAGTGTGGAGCCAATTGCTACCAAAATAAGTATTAAAACCCAACTCAAAATTTTACCGGAACCATCTGAAGCTGACATACATCGAAGTGAAAGTGAGAATTTTATTAGACAAGAATTTATAAGGTAAAACTACTAATTAACGTTAAAATGTGATAAAACAGTTATAAAAATTATTGTGTTCATTGTAATAATATTTTGTTGAAATCTTTTACTTTCCAAACATTTTTAAAATTACATTTAATATAAGACTTTGTACGAAAAAAAGGACTTCTATTACTTTAATACTTTTTAGTTTTATAACTTGAACTGTAAAGAAAATTTTTTAAATTTTGACAAAATGACTTTCATCAATAAAAATTAAGACTATAACATTTCTGTAATGACAGCTATATGGGTTTCTAAGGGCTTCGGAATCTGGAAACACTATTTAATAAATTTTGAGGCAAATTCAAACATTTCTTGTATTATTTAAACAAGTAATTTCTAAAATTATATATTTTTATGAATTGGATCAAAGTACAATTTTTAAAAATTTGTCTCAGTGAAAATGGAAAAAAACAAAAGTGTTATCCTCTATAGAAAGGTACTGATTCCGTTGCGATATATATTACTATAAAAATAAAAAATATTTTTTTTTTGCAAATGTTACAAAAATCTAAACATTAATCAAAAGTGTTATTCTCGTTTATTCCCTTTAGAAATATATTAATTCCTTGTCGGAATATCTTACAACACAAAAATAATTTGTTTGCCACAATGTAAAATTTTTAGAAAAACTGGAATAGTTACGAAAACCAAAAAATTGTTTAATGACATTATGACATGATAGCACACCTTGTGAATACCCTTGGCATTATTGCATTATTTGGTCACACCAAAATTGTATTCAAATTAAATACTGGCCAAATATTAAAAATGTTCTTTATAAAAATATGTATTGAAATTGAATACTTAGTTCGTATTAATTGTTAATACTGATTTTATATTAAAAATTAATTATATATAATTTAATTAATTATAATATACCATAGTATCAAATTTATTCCAAAGGGTATAAAATATCGTTGTAATATTTGAATTGTATTAAAATTTAATGCAGAATTTCATTGAAATATAATACAGCATACCTTAAAAATTAAATACATAAAATTAACCATAGTATCAAATTGATTCCAAGGGCATAAAATATCTTTTTAATATTCGAATTGTATTAAAATGTAAAACAAAATAAGTTGAAAAATTTTGTAATAAATTGAGAAGTATTAAATTTAATACACTTTGTTCTAAAAATCTTTGTCATACTTTGCTTGTATTAAAATTTATTCCAAGATTTTTAACCGTGTATATATATTTTTATGCAGATTAGACAACTCCTTGAGATTTTGGCCATCTTTTTTCGAATTGGAACCAATGTGAGATGTTGCGTTCGTGGACCCAAACTAATAACCATAAGAATATAAGCAGCTATTGAAGCATTTTTTGATTGATTTTTCTCATACAAAATGTGAATTTTTTCTTCTTAGATTTTGCTTTTTGTGATTCTATTAAAGAAGTCACAAAATCTAAACTAAGATATTCGTTTCATTTGCCTATAACTTATATTTTACGATGAATATTAAAGGCTCTTTGCATACCCAAAAGTGTTCATTAAAAACTTTAAATGTGGTTTAAAAAAGATGTGAAAATTAACTCCATACCAACCGCGCTATAAAACGTTACTCTACGTGAAAAGAAATTATGTTTGAGTCCGTATTTAAATAGCTTTTTCGTAAATGAAACAAATTCTTTACACATCGAAGTCATTTGTTTAACCCTCACTATGGCACTATTTACATTTGATACATTTACATCCCAATTTTAAATTTTCTATAACTCCTTTATTTTTTATTCTATTTGGATATTGCTTCGATTCAGTGACTATTTTTTCGTTTTCTTTCTGAAAACATCAAAAGTTGTTGTTCATTTTAATATTTTGTCATATATTTTTTAAAATTTTTGATTTTTACTCCTAATTTTGGAACTATTTACTATGTTAATAATTTTTTATTTCAAACGTTTTGATTATGTTTCATTGCATTTTTTGTATTTAGTATTTAAAAAATTATATGGAAAAATGCATGTTATTTCTTTTACATTTTACATATAGATACATTTCCTATTTGGTAGCATTTATTGGAGAAAGTATAAATGAATAGATATTTTTGATATTTTGAAAAATATTTTAAAATTCAGTTCTTGCAGCAGCCTTTACATTTTGTCTGAGCATTGCTATGTTTAGCACATACAGGTTTCTTGCATAGGACGCATATTTTTTATGTTGACCGTTTTTCTTGCCTTACTCATGGTAGCACATTTAGCAAGCACCTTTCACTTTTGAATGACCACGACCATCTTCATTTGGAATAAAATCCTCTGTTGTAGTCAATGGTTGAATAAATACTTACTGCCATGAAGCACTGGATAGCATATCTAGTTGGGAAATACGGGATAACCCGAGGAATTTAGGCGGAGTCATCTTCGAATTCAATATCTTCTTCTCACTCTGCAAGTCAGCTCCGTGCCCTATTCCAACAGGATGTATCTAGTTTTCAGCATCAGAAGCCTCTTCATCAATTTCCTGAGCTTTTGGTTACATATCACGGTCTTCGAAATCATCAGCTATTTTTGCCTCCGTTGACATTTCGTCTTCATCGGATTCCACCACATTGGCAACAAATTCTTCGAAGTACCTTTCCTGCATATCACACGCTAGCCTCCAAATTTGAACAAATGGTAATCCAGTTTCTTGAGCTTTCCCAAATGACTCGCAAAATGCTTACCGAGCCACCAATGCACCACTTAATATTTTAAATTCTTTTTTGTTGTCTGCCATTATCACTGTTTTGATCAATAAAAAAATCTTTCTTTACTATGTTTACACTACGAAGTTTACACTTCGGGAGAAAAATAACTTTATGCAGGAACGAAACCGCAAACAAGAACTGTTTTTAACACCAGTTGTCAACGCAGTGTGCTTTGGAAATGCAAAAGAGTGATTGTTAAAGCTATTATATTTAAAATACTATGTATTTACGAAAGATATCCATTAAATTGCCAATAGAATTGGTGGCAATCTCAGAACCATTTTATACAAGAATCCTTTTGTTATCAGTAAAAAATATTCGGACTAACTTCAGCTTCACTAGACCTATCGATAATGTGTACTGATATTTAAATAAAAATTTTGAATTTGCTTTGAACAATGTTTTACATTGAAATTTTAAACTCATTTTACATAAATTTGTACCTGCTAAAAAAAAATCGAAGTACCTACACCATATTCTTTAGTATGGTTGATTTGTGTAGGTTCGACTCACAAATTTCTTGCTTTTTTTCCGCGCGCTCTGCTCAGTTTTCAATGATGAATAAAGCCCAATTGGCTTTTCTGATTTGCTCAACAAAACATGGTCTGCATGACGATCGCTTTCAGGATTGTGTAAAATATTCATTCGTATTTCTAAGCCAAAATTACGTGATTGTTGAAAAAGCTGTTGGACTGTGTTTTAACAATTAAGCGATCAATTACTTAAATTATTTAACCAAATCACTTTCACTTTTAATACCATCAGACTGCGAACTCAAAGATCAAAGGTTTTATTCCACACCGCAAGTATTAACTTTTGCCTGGATAGTCATTATAACATTTTGGAATTTCTGCAACTTGTACTTGATTTGTTTGTACATATGTTCATCGCGAGACTTCAGTTTTTGTTAAAACTATAACCGCGTAAATCCTTAAATTTTATACTTTCAATCCAGGTTGCTTGTTTGCTGGTTGAAAGTTTTACCTCAGCCGTACTCTAGCATGGTGTCTGTCACGTTGTTGTAAACATTATCTTCCTATGTCTATGTCTCGTTGGTGGCTTGAATTGTTCTTTCATCCCTAGTAAGCGAAGGGCATAAAAGAGGTTTTCACATGCTCTTGGCATAAACACAAACTAAGATTCAAACATTTATATAAAAGCTTTTCCACCCAAATCAGTTTCTGCCACAAAGATATGTACATTTACATACGGGTACATACAAGATTCTAGAAAGAAACCTGACAGTTTTAAGATGCTGCAGAAGAAGATTTGGTAGAATTTCCTTATGGCCTCGACCCTCGTCAGCAACTACCACGTACAAAGCTAGTAACTTGCCATGTAAGTGCCAGGCCCGGAGCCAACGATAGAAAATAATAAAAAAAATTATAATTTGTTTATATGCGTTGAGCAAATTATAAAAATATTTTTTAAAATAGATCTTTAAGTGTATAAAACTAGATTCTATACATACAGGTTGATTAAAAAGTATTGAAAGCAAAAACTCTTTAGTTTTCTTGGCTTTTAGGCACTAACTTTCCAAACAACTATTTCATATTAAATTCTTTATAAATATACTCGTTATTCTGAGATGCCTATAGTATCAGCAATATCAGGCTTAGTCAAACTTTAATATTCACAAACAATACCATATACTTGCACAATATTAGCTGGTGTTGTTGTACTTTTTGGCACGTCCACTACGTGATTGATTTTCAACACGTTTAAACTCTAAAACCCATCGTGGCACAGTGGGAAATGGAGCAGATTCCTTTAACACCGAATCTCTTTCACAGTTTTTGTATGAATTTCTGTTGCTTATAAAGTAACATTTCAAGAATAGCGACAACTCTAATTTCTAATTTATTTTTGCGAATTATATGGATTTTGATCTACTTTTTTTTTAAAAAATTTTTTAACATTTCGTAAAATGAACAAAAATTTATTGAATTCCTTTATTCTTGAATAGAAATATTATACAAATCATCAATTTTGTTTAAAATAATATTGTAAACTATAAAATTTAACTTTCTTCAACTCCCAAATAAGATCGCCATTTTTTTCAAAGAAGCTCTTTATAAGATTTTTTAATCACTTGTTATTCCCAAAAAATTTAATGCATTAATTTACAGTATTTTACATCTATTAGCTTTAAAAATGCAATAAAAAGTACATTTTAAAGCAAACATTATGCTTAATCTACGGGTTTCTAAACAGCTCTACAGTGATGTTTTTTACTTTAAAAGAACCTTTACAGAGCAAGTAGTCAATTTTCGAGTTCTGTAGATTTTATAAAATCCTTTATAGAGCTGTATAAAGTATTAGAGCTCGAAATGGTAAAAAAAATCATATATCGAGCATTTAATTTAAAACTAATAGCCACTTGCAGCAAACAAAGCTGCAGTAAAGCTTTAACTTCACCTAGTTGCTCAAACAATATTACTTGGGTAGCCTTGGTTAAAAGCAATTAAAATTGTCTTTCGCCTAATCAATACTTCACGTATGGTTCCAATCAATTCCTCCTAATAAATCTATTCCTTTCCTGTCAGGTCAAAGACCAAACCTTGCTTGTATAAGGCGCATGCCTTGGTTCTTTGATCTTTTAGAAAATAATATAAACAAAATAATTAGGTACAATTACGTATACAATTTGAGCAAGTTTCCTTGGCAAAGAAATCGAAATAAGACTTCACTAAAAACACAAATTAAATGTTTATTTATCCTTATAATATCTTGCAATAAGACACAAATTCAAATGAAAAAATATCTGTGGAAGCGACCAAGTGGAAGCAAAGCTTGGTCCGAATTGCTAGTTTGATGTACAACACTTTTAGACTTGCATAGCTGTGAATTCCGGACGTAACTCAAGTCACGTGGAACTTATTCTTGCGTATTCGCTTGAATATTTGCGTAAAGTAATAGCTTTCTTGATTATAAATTATAGATCTTTTGTCAATTTCAAATTAAAATATTTCATGATTTGTTACCACCAACGAAACGTACTCTGCCCACACTATTGAAATTACTAAGAACGATCATGATCTTGGATGTGGTCAAATCCTTTCTGCCCAATAGCCTAATGCGGGGACTTTCTCTCATCAGAGATGAATAGTTTTACTGTTGAAGAGAGTTGATTGGTAAATTTTTTCTTCAGAAGCGTGTATATGATCCATCTTCATACATCTTTGCTTGTTTAGCACCCAAAGTATGGCTTTATCACATTTTGTAGTATTTTCTTTTAATATTTATGATTTTCTTATTCGGTTTTAAGCACCGAAAATGTGTCTTTTTAGCAAATTTTTTTATTTTTTTAAATATTGTTAATTTTCATTATTCAGATCATGATAATGAAAAAAACTTTTCTCTTCGTCTAGACAATGAAAAAATCCCAATTGAACAATTTGATAAAAATTATAGGCAAAAAATATGTCCTTTTCCTCAAAAATTTACTCAAAAAAAAAAAAAAAAAAAAAAATACAAGCATGGCAGCAAAATTTTTTTCAAAATATAAAAATAACAGCCCTATTTAGTAAGAATTGTAATAATATTATAAAAAAACAAAAAATTTTATCCTTACCTTAAATATCATATTAGTATCAATACCTTTTTGTAATTAAAATGCCCGTCATAGAAAATCCTGGCTGCGGACCTGGTTAGTGCCATCGTTCTTCAAATGTTCTTTTACCCTTACCGTCACTTTCTGTAACCCATTCCATATAGTATTTGACATTTCATTTTGTGTTACTCTGTTCGTCGTTGCTACGATGCTGTAAAATGGTTACAATGTGTGCTGCTTTTTATTGTAGTTTAAGTATAAGATTGGATGGGGTGTTGAGTATGCGTTAGCGGTTGTTGTACCTCTTCATATCGTCTCTATATTTCCTGCCAACAACTTACTGCCAATACAACGGAGAGAGTCATGGGTATTCATGCTGGCCCTAGTTTTTGAGGTTTATACTAATTTGCATTAAGAAGTTTAGCAAAAGCTAAGCACTAAAAGCAGGGAACGTAATGTCATGGACTGAAATAAGAGTAATACTGGTGTAGTATATATTGGTAGATATTAAGGTATATCGAAATGTATGGACCTAAATTGACACCCAATTTCAAGCCTTAATAATAAAATAGGAAGGAAAGACAATGCAGAAAATATTTTTATATTTTTATATAAATTTCTGGTTCCACAAATAGCGGTTTTCTATTAAAAACGCATGTTTTTGTATTGGCGCCCATCTTATGGTACACTTAAAAAAAAAACAATAAAGATATCTATTCCTCATTGAAAAAAAACTTACGCATGAAAATTTTTAGAGAGATCTTATTACTTGCAGGAGTGTCAGCATATAAATAAACAAACAAATATTTACAATATATGCGAGTACTTTTATACTGGAGCCCATCTCTCGGTGCAATTTTGTACAAAAAACCCCATTAATATCGATTCACCGTTGAAAACAACTTGTGCATGCAGATATGGGAAGAGATCAGATACACACGTGTAAGCATAGAAATAAAAAATTATTATTAGAAAACAAAATCAAACAATAATTAAAACTACAATAAAAAAATACAAATAAAAATATTTAAAATAATACATGAATTTTAATTTATATTGAAATTATGTATATATTATCATGAAGCAACAGGTTGCAAGCCAAAGTTCTTTGCAAACCAAATTGGTAATTACACTAATGGAGCAGAGGCCTTTCAGATCCTTACAAAAATTCGGTTCCCTTGTTATGCAAAAAGCAGAAGGCTGTTCGGACATGTTGTTTTTCCACAGTTTAGGTGAATCACACACTTAGTCGCCGAACACTTAAGAAACTCCTTTATTGAAACAAGATTTTGTAATATTTTTAGACTAACCTTTGGACTAAATCTTATAGCACTCTTCGTTCTCATACACACCTTTCCATTCCTGCTATGGAGCTTTATTTGGCTTTCCTGCTAAATTTGGCTTTATTCATATATTAGTACATTAGAAATAGTTATTCTTTTGCGTACAATAAAAAAGTATAATATATATCTCGAATATTCATAAGATCGGAATGAAAAAGAAACAAACAGCTATTAAATTTATATTTAAAAATTACTTAAGTTAAATTCTTTTAACTTTTTTTTTTTGTTAGTGCTATTGTCACATACAAGATTATGAGAATAGGTGAAAATCGGTTTTGCGATTGCTACATATAATGATGACAATCCCTTTCGGTCATAAAAGATATACTAGCACCCAGTTGACACAAATCAAAGCAACAAAATTGCTACAATGTAGTTACAAAGACAGTCTGCTAAGATGTCGCACACAGAGCGCGCACCGTTAGGTCGCTAAAATTTTGTGACTACAGTGGTTTACATATGAAGGTCGTGGTGGTCGAGGGTGTTGGAATTTTTTGTTTTTCCATTTTTTTACAAAGTAGCAGTAAGAGTCTTGGAATCGAAATTCCTTAACAGACGAAATTGCAATCAAGACTGTGGAAGATGCAAAGGTTATAAAAATTATGAGGATGAGAAAACTTCTTGATAATGGCAGTATAAAGTTTTAAACAGAGAAATAAACCCTTTAAAGAAAATAAGTGAAGAAATTATTTAATAGAAGAACGAATTAAAAAAGAACGTTTCGAAAGAACAACATAGAGAAAGTTAACATTACATATTAAAAGAGATTGGTTATAGTTTTAAAAGAACTAAAAATGACTAAAACAGGTAATATCATTTTAGTTATTAAAAACAAATTTTTTGAATCAAAATTTTATTGAGAAATTAAAAAATTTTCTGATATATCTATTAAACTTAACTTGAATTTTAATAGTAGGCATGTGCATAAATATATAGGGGGCATTCCGCTCTAAAATGGCAGCGATTTACCCTCATGCCGCCGATTTAATTCAAATTTGTATGGTTAATGGGATACCTAAATTTTTAACTTTTTGTTTATGCATTTTTGTTGATTTTACAGCATAATCAAAGCAAAAATTGTTTTTTAATATTTCAGAAATAAAACGAGTAAACATTTTAAAAAATTCATAAGTCACTTTTGTTGTGCCTTCTTTTGGAAAAAAATGTATTCATAATTTTTTTGTTAAATTTTTGACTTAAAAGCTTATAAAAGTTTTTTTAAACGGTTCATAATTGACAAGTTTAATTGGCAGGTCTTGTTACTGGAAATTTCCCAAAGGAAACTAGATTACCTGTTTTTGTCCAAGAAACTGGAAAAAACTAAATCGAAACACCTACTTAAAAAAAAAACAGAACGAAAAAACGGTTTGTTCAATTTTATTACAAAACCACAAATTGCACGTCGGGGAGTTCCGCAATAGAGAGTCCAACTATTTATGAAAATAAAAGGTGATGTCGAGTTGAGCAAAAAATTGAATGGGAGCGGGGTCTATTTTCACACCCTAAGGAGTGAAAATAACAAGATTAATCATGACTTTGATGCACACTATTGTTTTTAGCAAAAGAACTAACACATGGAAAACTTATTTTAAGAACTCATTTAAAAGGCAATGAATTGACATTTCTAACGGTGTATCAACAAACCCACCCGACTTATTTATTACGGAGCTGTGCTCCTGTAAAATTAAATTAATCAACTGAGACTACTAAATTTCAAGTTTGAAATTTTTTCAAAATTTCGCAATATAAATCAAATTTGTTTTGAGCATCATTTTTGTTATATATTCAATTCTCTTTTCAATGACATAAAAAACATAAACATTTTTATATAAAATTAAAAAGGTTTGGCTTTAATGAGATTTTTTTTTAATTAGAAAGAAAAAAATTAATAAAAGAAGTTCCAAGTGTTCTACATTGTTTTCATAGCAGAATTACCCAGGTAGTGTTGAAAGTTTTTATGGAAAACATAAGCTGTCAAAAAATTTACTCAAAATGAGAGCGCTTTTATTCGGCCAAGTCAATGGCCGCATTCAGCGCAGACAACTGTTGTGAACTGTAATGGTAGCGCTACATTAGTGCGCGATGTTTTTCTCTGAATGTGTTGCTTCTCTACACGTCAGAAGTTAGTTGCAATTTAATTACATTTCATTTTTATGTAAATTTAATTCAATTGCAAAGGTTTCTCACTTAAATTTGCTGCGTCCTTTCTGTGTTTATTAACTTAACAGCGTCAGTAGCAGCATCTGACAGTTAACCAAACAGTTGTATTCATGTATCATAGAATTTGTTCGCTCGATTAAAAGGCATCCGCTACCTAATCAGTTTTTGTTAGCGCTCCCAAAATTCGACCATTCAGTGAATTTTCACACAACAGTTGCCAACTGTTGTCTGCGCTGAATGCGGCCAATAAGTGAAAACATCCAATGCTAAAATTGTTGAAGTGAAAAATAGAACAACCTCAGCAGCTGCAGATGCGTATATTCCAAATAAAATAAATATTCATTAAAAGTGGTGTATTTTTGTAAGGTAAAGAATATATTTTGTGCCATGATATATTTCTTACATTTTATGTTATTTTACAGCGACTTTGAGTGACGTAGCATAGCGGGCAGCTGTGCAGCTATAGTGGAGACAGCGGTCGATTATTTGTCAAAGAATCTGGAGCTATTCATGTGTGCCGGATGATGATGAATATGAACCAACAGCTGAAAAGCTAGCTAGTTTTCGACGCTTGCTTTCTTTTTCGCTTTCTTTCACTAACAGCTGTTTTTGACAGGCTATGTTTTCCTTTTGAAGATAAAATAAGCAGTTGTCAACACTACCTGGTTACTTCTGCCATGCATTGTTTTGAAAGCAATTTAATGAATAAGTGAATGCTGTTCAAGAGCCCAGCAGTTCCAGTCTTGAAGACATCTCAAATGAATCATGTACGATTCTTCATCCTTGACGAAACATGCTAATTTGGCCATACATTTCATTGAGGAAAATTTCATATAAATGTTCCAAATTCGTGCAAGACACAATGCAGAAACGTCGGAATTTATCATGCACGCACCTAATATCGAAATATTGAGAAAGTTTCGTTAACCAAACGTACACAGAATTTAAAAGAAAATTCGTCAAGGAATTAAAATCGATACGTGCTTCTGGACCGAATTCAACGTCGTGCGATATATTTGAAAGGGGATAAAAATATTTCATCCTCTCTCAACTCTATTAGAAATCGACGTAATGTTAGTTTCGTAATGGCCTGACGCCACCACACCGTATGTTTTTCAGGTTCACTCCTTTACCATTACCTTGATGCCACACAGAACCTAACGTTGTAGTGACAGTTCTTTCTTTAGTCGTACGGTAAAGTTGTGGAATTGTCTCCATGCGAGCGTGTTTCCCATCAGTTTTGAGCTGTGCAAATTTAAAACAAATCTTCACCGAAACTACTCCATCTCTTTCATGAATATTTAAATACTATCGAAAACCGTCGATAGTCAGTAAAAAACTATCGAAAGTCACGATAGTGTGAAATTGTCGATAGTATCATCGATAGTTTGCGTACTTTTCTTTTTAGCCTCTGAACGATTCGGCGAATTACAACAATCAGGAATATCTTGAAGTTGTTGTAATAGAGTGGAAAAATTTAGGCCCTGACAACCACTATTGCATTATATTTTGATGGTACGCTTATATAAAACACACAATGCATACTTTGCTGACAACGAAACGGTCCGCTTCAGTGCTTTTAAAAGTGTACACCGTTTTCAACTGAGCCGATTGGCTATCTGGGAAACAAACAAAAAATGAAAGGAACTGATTTGTATTTATATATGTATGCTTTACATACATATTAATTAAAAAAAACAACAACAACAAAAGCAGCACAACAACGAACGACGTGATTACGAACCAAACAAGCAAACACAACAACAATAACCTTAAAAACAGCATAAGCAGCTACTGAAGCTAAGTAGCTAAGCAGCTTGTGCATTTCTCATACGAATATATGAATTTTTCATCTTCTTAGATTTTGCTATATTATTAGATATTCGCTTTATACCCACTAAAAGTGATATTTTGGCATTTTTTTTTTCTTGTACGATGAATATTAAAGGCTGTAGTAGGTATACTCCAAAGTGTCAAATATCACTTTGAAAAAATTCGTGAAAATGACACCTATACAAACGCGCTGTAAGACGTAATTCTACGTCAAAAATTTTAGGAAATTTTTTAACCAGAATTTGTAGTATAAAATTTGCATCAAACAAATTTCGTCAAAGTGAAGTATTATGATTTCATTTTATACCCATATTATTATGTTTTAATGGTTTTAAGTATTTAAATAAATTTGTTTAAACAGTTTATTTTGTATTCTTTTTATTTGTTTACTTTTTAATTTCAGTTGCATCTACGATTTGGCTCAAATTTTTTTCTTAGATAGGTTTTCTTTTAGGTAACCAAATCCGGAGTTTGAGTTGTTAAGATTTTTTTCGTGGACCCACAACCATGCGAACGTCAGAAAAGACGTCAGGAAGGACTTTTTAGTTAAAAAAAGGAATTGTTTAAAAAAATGTATTTAAATTCTTAAAACCTTCAAAACATGACAAATGAAAGAGGGCAATCTCTTCTATCAGAAATACGAAGCGACAATAGATCAATACCAAATATGTAAATTAGTTTGATTGACTTATGTTTTATTTGAAAATTTTTGGAAATAATTTTCAATTTGTTTGAAGTAAAAAAATTTCCATTACTTTTAATAACGAACCAACAAAGCTTTTAAGTTTTTTTTCATAAAACAGATTGTCTTCTTTCATTTGATACCCATGTTATTATGTTTTGATGGTTTTAAGTATTTAAATAAATTTTTTTAAACAGTTTATTTTTGTAACTTATAAACTAACAATAATCTTATTCCCTGCGATATATAATATTAAGTATGTGTTTCAATAATAAATGCACTTTACCTAGAATTGTACTCTTTACAAATATTATAAAAAATGAAAAATAATACATTCATTTGATTAATGTAATCAATTTACAGGACATAATCGAGAAAAAATGCCAAGATATGAAACAATAAAACAAATGAACAATAACATCAAGCATCCGACAAATACAACTTTCACTCACGAAGGCATCCCCACAGATTCAAACACATTCATCTTCAATAGCGTTGCTACGATAAATGCTCTATCAAATATGCGTTACGTAAAGGAGCATAGAAGTGCACAGCAACCTGAACATTTTCAATTTGTTGCTGTTGTCCTGTTGCCAAGGCTTACGGGAGCTACAGTACAAATAATTTAACAACAACAACGACATCTTGAACACGTTAAGTATTTCAGCTAAGCTCAAGGTTGTCAAATAATGAAAGAGTTGGAGTTATCTAGGCTGAGTTGAGGTTTATCCTACCCTGAGCGATAAGAGAAATATATATATACAATCAGATACAAACTTAAATGTTTCTGAACATATTACAAGACGCGTAAGAAAATGATGATATTGAGAAAAAAGGGGCATAAAAAAGGTGCAGCAGAAGAAAAGAATTTAAGTGGAGCTTGATATAGGGATGTGAAAGGGATCAAAGAAACTTTGATTGCTTGTATTGGTGCTACATGTTGACTACCTACACTCAGACCCGCTCCCTCACCTACAGTGTCAATTTTACTTTTGAAAAGAGTTAAAACAACCGTTTGAGCTGTATCCAAGACTCTAACTCGGGAAAGCTGTGGATTGTTCGTAGATGTTCATACCAATTTTGTCTCAAAACTAAGTTTGTTAAAAATTTTATTCGTTTATTTTTTTTTTATTTTTTGGTTCTCTGCTTTGCTCCAAGTACGCCATGGCAACTCATGATGGCAACCTTTGACTATATTGTGCCAACTTTTTGCTGATCCCTTTCTTTGGATTGCTTTTACTCGAACATTTTTTTTTTCGTTCTGTCCATTACCACTTCCTTTGTACCAACCGCTTTTGTTATTTTCTGCACCCATTCCACTTGTACTGATGAGGGTTTAATCTAAGGCTGGGTTGGATGTGCTTGGGTTCGGTTTTACTCTTTTTTTTGTTCTTTACTCATCTTCTTTGTTAAAGTTGTTCTTCTGGTTGTTTTTGTTGTTGTCCTAAGATACCCTCTCGAATAAAATGCATCAATGTTTGGGGCTGTATGTCTACGTCTACAAGTCTATGATGGTTGGTAGTTGAGAAAGGATGCAAAAAATGTTATTCCTGACGTATCCTTTTCAAGCAAGTAACGCAAAAACGTGTAACCTTCTTCCAGCAGCGCTCTACGTGTATCTACCATTCTGCTGGCTGAAAACGGTTATTTTGAGTTATACTTGTGACTCCAAATGTACCTTTTCACGTTTTTCTGTGGGTTTCCATTTCTGTGTGTGTGTGTGTGTGTATGTGTGTGCATCCTTTTTTGGGTTGTATTTTTTTGCATAATATTCCCAATCCATTGTGCTTTAGCCAAACAGTTTGCTCACTCTTTTTCTTTCTTCGTGCTTTACACTTTTTGGGCTATTTTTTTATAAATTTATTTTAGCATATAGGTATGTATAAAATAAGATTTTCATATAACATATATACATTTAATTTTGTCTATGTCTGCTTGCAAATAAGTTTTATTTAATTTCCTACCATTGCAAGTTATGAACACAAAGCGTATAAAACGAAAAACAAAACGAGCAGCAACAAAAATGGTACCCACCAAAAAAGTCCAATTTTTTTGTACGCTATTTGAAACTAACTACATGAGTTTGGGAATGATTCGTTGAGCAGCGCAGCTGCTAATACTCGTTGATAGTTATTTTTTTTCATGAACTCAATATATAATATTTCGATAAACTATACGTGAACAAATGCTTTGGTCTTTTTCCCATGCATACTATATTAATCAATATATCAGGATTTTATTAAATCAAACAAATGAAAAGCAAAAATGTTAACAAATAGCTTCAAATCGTTTTTATGAAGCATTTCTCTATACTTTTTGCTTAACTAGGCGAAAGATACTTGTTACCACACAGCTTCGAAATGTATTTCTCATCTCGTCTGGTCCTCATTTCTTTTTATATTTTTTTTTTCGTTTTGATTTTCTCAGATTAAATTGATTGATGTCTATTTTTTTTATTCTGTTTGGAACTAAGGAAAATTAAGGAATATAAAACAAAGCCTAGTTTTGAAGTATTAAAATTGAATTTGTTGGTTGGATAAGATGGTGATGCTACACCAAATAGGATCGAAGTAGCTCTAATTAGCCTCGTATCAATTAGTAGCTCTAATTGATACAATAACCTCGTGTTTCTGTAAGTGGAGTAAATATCGCACTGTTAGTTTATAACCATCCAGTTTGGTTGATTAATGTTGGAAGATTGTTTATTTGTGCTGTTGAGAGATCTACTAAATTGTTAAAGAAGGACTTGATTAGCGCTCTTAATCTAGACCTGGGCATGGCAGGTGCACTGAAAGTGAGTCAGTGTTTCCTTTTTATTTGGGTCCTCGCAGCTGCGACAGTTGGTGTTGTAAGGTATACCAACTTTTTCAGCGTATTACTCCCAGTTTCTCTGAGTATATACCAGTTCCCACTCCGCACTCCATCTTGGAGCCTTCAGTGTAGAAGGAAACATCGAAGACTAATTCAGATCCTCCATTGCACCACTAACTCTGGTGATCGTAAGGGATTTCGTCGAGTTTTGGAGTGTCAAAGTCCGTGTTATTAGGAACCAGTAAGTCAATATGACTTATTCCGTCAGTTGTATGACTATTTGAGTCGAACTGCAATGTTGGTTGTCGTAAGCTTGATGTGCAGATTTTTAGGAAATACATGTGTCAGGACATTAAGTGCATCGGTGGGGCATAAGCGAATACCCCTGTGATACCTAAACATGCAGATCGCTGGATATTGTTTTGTTTTGCTATGCTGTATGCTTTGTTCAGTGCAGGTCACCATACTAATGCACCTTATGACATGATGGGGCGCATTACTGATGTATATAGCCGTAACAGATATTTTGGTTGAAGACCCCATTTTTTACCAAAAGTCTCTTTACAGGCATAAAAAGCTATGCAGGCCTTTTTGGCCCTCTGTTCAATGTTGGTGCCACTTTTGTTTTTGTGGTGAACACCATCAATTTGACCTTACTAGTGCTAACTCCTAGACCGTACCTGGCAGCCCAGAGACTGAGAATTCCCAAAGCTGCCTCTATTAGCTCACTGAAAGTAGGACGGCACAGTCCTGACAACATTATTTATTTATTTATTTATTCACACCCAAAAAATATTTAGGATAAAATTACGAATAAAATCTTTGTAGAAATACAAACAGATTCTATTCGTAGAATGTACAAATGTTTTGTACATAGTACAAACGTTTGTAGTGTTGGCCGCATGAAAAAAAATTTTTGAATTCGTAACTTTGTACATTCTACAAACGCTAGTTTGTAAAAATCTATATTGTATAAATTTGTGAACTGAACGAACATTGTTTGATAATATACAAAGCGGTGGCAGCAGCGTTCGTAAACTTGTTCGTATCTTTGTAGATGAAATGAATGCGTTTGTAAAATATACAAATATTTCTTTGTACAATGTACAAACGGTCATTTGTATTATTCACAAAGTCGTTCGTAGGCTGAAAAGAACAAACAGCTTTGTAGAATATAATAATTGTTTTGTACATAGTACGAAGCTTTTTTTTTGGTGCAGTCTACGGATGCTTAAAACTTACAGACTAGACAATTTTTCTTAGTTAATACAGTTAAAATACTAGTTAAATAACATAAATAAAATAAATATTAAAAGGCCGATAACATCAATAATAAATAATTTAAGCTTAAAGTCATTTTCAGTTAAATTGAAATCTAGAACATGAGCATAGCTGTTACATAAATTGATACACCTGTTAATAGGCTCGTTCAATATATAATTTTTTCTATGAAGCCTCACTTGTAATAATCTATTATTTTCAGATACATTTGAGGTTCATACAAAACAAATCAATTTGATAGTTCGGCAGATATAATGTTGCCAGCTATGGAAATATGGTAAACAAATAAAGGTGAAGAGGGTAGTCTTATATCTTTTAAATATTGTAGACCAAGAAGTTTACGTTGAATATCATAATATGGAAGACCATCGCAACTTTTTGAGAGCATATCTTGTAATAATTCTTTGGACTCGTTCTTTAAAATTTGAATACTGGACATAAAAAGGATTCCAAATAATTAAACAGTACTCAATCCTACTACGTACAAGTGAGACATAAAGTGCTTTTATTGTATGCTGATCCCTAAAATTTTGGGTTTTTCGCTTAATGAAACCAACCATTGAATTAGATTTGGCAACAATATAGTCGCAATGAGAATTAAAACAGAAGTTCGAATCGAATATAACACCCAAATCTTTTATATCTTGTTTACGTTTTAAAATTATACTGTTTAATAAATAATTATATGAAATTGTGTTCAAAGTTTTGGCATAAGTAACCGCACAACACTAATTTACATTAAAATGTAAATTGTTTGTAGCACACCAATAGTAGAAGCGTATTAAATTACTTTAAAGCTTTTGACAATCAGAATTTTATGAAATCTTTAGAAAACGTGTAACGTCATCTGCAAACGTTAAGAATTTAGAAAGCTAAAAATACTGAGGCGATCATAGCCTAGTGGGTAGAGTGCGTGGCCACTAAGCTAAGGAACTGCGGTAGCCCGGGTTCAATTCCTGCTCAGACAGAAAGTTTTTTCAATTGAATTAATTTTTCTGTTCGGTCGTCACCTCTCTGCAGACAATGGCAACCTCAGAGAGTAAAAATTGCCATGTAAAGCTACTTGAGAACATAAGCCGTTCGGAGTCGGCATAAAACACGTAGGTTCAGTTCTCGGTCATTTGTGATCAAACATTTAATAACACGCACAAGACAATTGATCAATAGAAGCTAGGTCAAAGTCCTTCCATGGGCTGAAATGGCCAGTTTATTTAAAAATACTGAGGTAAATCATTAATAAAAATTAAAAACAATAAAGGACTACAGTTGGTCCCTTGCGGAATACCAGAAGAAGCTGTTATTTGGGTTATATTAGAATATATTAGAATATATTTCACCAATTTTAACAAGGATTTTTCTATCTTTTAAGAAACTGCTTAAAAATTTTATTAATCCTTCTGACAAACCAAATTTCCTAAAATTATACAATAAGATGTTGTGGTCAACCTTATCGAAAGCTTTTGTGAAATCTGTATAAACTACATCTAATTCATTTTGACACACTAAAGCGTCAATTATTTTTCTTGAGATGAGTGCTAAATTTGCACAAGTCGATCTACCAGGCATAAAACCATGTTGGCAATCACTTGTTGCATTTTTCACGTGATATAATAATTTATTTTATATAATGCGATCAAAATGTTTAGACAAGTACATAACCTTCTCTAGTTTTACCTTGGTACATCTGAGTTACTCCTCAACTGCAAAAATATTTATAGCATACAGCAGTTTTACCATCCATCGAGCATGATGCAACGGAACGCAAGTACGAAAATGAATCACTGAAAACTTGTAATAATCGGTAATAATCGCGAACTTGTTGTTTTGCAGCTAAAGTGGTCGTAAGGCTGTCAAGAGTGTATTCAACAAACTGTTCTCATTTAGTGTTGAGTACAAGATAAAGGTAGTGCGCTTTTGCTAATGTATTCTAAATGTCGCGGAATCTCTCAAACAGTGGTATTTGAGGTGAGCTTGATGGCCCAAAACACAGTTAGGGTATTCACAAGGTGTGCTATCATGTCATATTGTCATATTGTCCTAAAATTTTACAACTAAAATTTACAAGATAAATAAATGCAAATAAGAAACAGTTGTTTGATTACGACACTTCAATAAGCATAGCTTTCAGAGTTGTAATATATTAGTACTTTTTTTATATGGAAGGCAACAATAAAATGCTTAAACTAGTGTAAAATCTTAGGACAATATGACATTATGGCATGATAGCACACCTTGTGAATACCCTAAGTGTAAATATTTTTAAAAGAATTATTTCAAACATGTAATGGTGACAAGGAAACTATCATGGCAGAATTATCCAGCTTGCAAAACCTACCTGAATTGTCCTGGTACGGTTGTTGGATTTGACCCCATTTCATGCTAGAAGGAAAGACATTAGTTTTGCCAAAAATATGATGGATTTGATCTTAAATTCGATTCAATTTTTAAAAAATATTTTTAAAACATATGTCGTAAAGATATTTATGAAATTTATCAAATTTATCTCGAGCTTATATGAACCGTAAATCAGCTTGTAAATTTGTTTTTTTTAAGTTTCTTAAACGCGCTTTATTTTTAAGGTTTTTTCAATATGTTAACTAGAGGTAAACCACGGAGTCTTGTCTCTTTAATTTGCATATTTTCTTTTTTTTGGAACATATTAGCTTATAAAATTTGAAAACTCGGCGTCATTAGGTTCTAATAAAGTTATTAATGTAGAACAAATGAAATTTTTTAGAGCATCATTAATTTCAATAAAATTAACGTTTGAAAAGTCAAACTCATCAGAAAAATCATTTATTGATTAATCGTATTCATAAAGTTCAAAATTAATTGTTAATGCTGTATTGTTAATGATACATGCTGTTATTTAGAATTGGCGCTAAATTTTTATCACAAGTCGCTATTAAATCATTTGCAACATAAATTAAGTCCATAATTAAGTAACATAATTCGATTTAGGAAATTTTTTATGAAATTCATTTGCCGGAAATCGTTAGAAAATAATCCATTACCATCGACTTAACATCAGTTTTAATATTGAATGGCAATAAATTACATCCATCAAGCGCCCATGCTACATTTCCCAAATTAAAGTCGCCTAAAGCAAAGAAATGGCACCTTGCATCTAATAAATTAGTAATATAGTAAATATTTTGCAAACGATTATCGTATAAATTTGTAATACTATTCGGTGGAATATATGACACAAAAATAAAAATTTAATAATTAGTAGAAAAATTTACTTGAACACAAAGTTGTTCAACCCAGCCATCAAGTTCAGGTAAATGAATAATTTTGTTGGGAAGATTTGATCTTACTGCAATCAATACGCCGCCTCCTTTTTCAAGTCCCGAAGCAAGCGGACAACGATCTAATCGATAAACACAATAGAAACTATCGAACAGTTCAGCTGCCGAAATTCCGTCGTGAATTCAAGTCTCAGTTATTGTTATTATATAATACTCATGGAGAGACATTGCAAGATAGAATTCAGATTTCTTCGTCCAAATTCCACTAGCATTTTAGTAATAAATAGAGTAAGAAATTAGATTACGCTGAATTAGTTCTGCTACAGTTGCGGAATCGTCAATATAGGTAGCGTTAGGTTACATACATATTTAGATTACAACCACATTATTCGCATAAGCCATCACTTTGACCCCATTACAGTTTAAAGTGTTAAGAACTTCATTCATGTTGATAAGCCAGAGTAGGAGAGAGATCACTCTCCCTGTGAGTAACCCTGCTGTTAAATCTCATGAGTTGTCTGCAACCAAGGTCTGCCTGGATTATTCTGTTACTGAGCATTGAGAATATCCAGTTTCTCCCCGTTGCTTGCACACTAGGGTTGATCAGAAAATCAAGAATTTCCTTAGTGCGTGGATTGTTACAAGCTCCATAAATGTCTAAGAAGGGCACAGGAGTGTATTGTTTAAAGACGATTGATCTTTCAAATGAGGTGATAACCTCGTATAAGGCGGTATCTGTGAATCTGTCTTTGAAATACGCGTTAACTAGGCGTTGAATATGAAAGTACCATCCAGAACATCCCTCAGATGAATATCAAGTAAACGTTATATGGTTTTTATGTAGTACGATCTCTAGCTGTTTCAAGGCCTCTTCTCCCAGCTTTGGGTATAAATATTACCTTTACTTCTTCTCCAGCTCCTTGGAGTGTAGTTAAGGCTGACGCAATTTTTGAAGATGAGAGTTGGAAAAGTGCAACTATATCTTGTAGTTTCTGCAACATTATTAATAAAATGCCATCGGAGCCTGAAGATTTGTATGTGCTGCTTATGGCACAGATAATCCTGTCGTTTGGGATAAAAGAGCCAGTAGGAACCGCAACAGTGTATTCGGGTGATTCTAAACCTAAGGTATCATTGTAGCTGTTCTTGCAGCCGCGGATGTAAGTGTTGAGTAGATGTTCCAGTAATTCATTGGTAGATTTTGTCTACGTATCATCTTTTTTCCTAATGAGAGTGGTGCTTTAGCATGTTATCAGCGCCCTATAATTCAACGACTATTAGATCAACGTCCGTAGCCTAGCGGGTAGAGTGCGTGACCCCTAAGCTAAAAAGAACCGCGGTAGCCCGGGTTCAATTCCAGCTCAGACAGAAAGTTTTTTCAATTGAATTAATTTTTCTGTTCGGTCATCACCTCTCTGCAGACAATGGCAAACCTCAGAGAGTAAAAACTGCCACGCAAAGCTTTTTGAGAGCATAAGCCGGTCGGAGTTGCTATAAAACACGTAGGTCCAGTTCTCGGTCTTTTGTGATCAAACATTTAAAAACACGCAAAACACAATTGATCAATAGAAGCTAGGTCAAAGTCCTTACAAGGGCTGAAATGGCCAGTTTATTTTTTTTTTAAATCGGAAGTGCCGACGTTAGGGTAGAAATAAATTTATGTGCTTTTTGGTTACAATGCTTGTTCTTGGCTAACCTGCTGTTATTTTGTAAAAAAATTAAATTGGTTGTTTTGTAACCCCCTCACTAATCAGTCTCTGACCCAGGGCTCCTGCATAATGCCCACAGGTTTAGTACTAAGTACTAATTAGTTAATTAATTAATTATATTATTTTTATGTGGTCTCTCTATTTTCGCTATGTCTATTTTATTGGAAAACTTAAACATAATTTCATGAGTCTTTTGGCAATTTTGTTTTTGGTAGCAAGATGTCGATGTCAAAATTCGGAACATTTTTTCTTTTTGCATTTATTTTTAATTTTTCCAAAATGAACGAATTGTCTGTGGTTTTTAAAATGCGGATATGTTTCAAATTGTTGATAAACTATTTTGAACTATATTAATTCGGCACCTACTTTGATTTTTTTTTATAACAAACATATAAATAATTTGTCAAACAATGACTTCTTATTAAAAACCTTTTTTATTTAATTTTTTTATTCGACTCAAGAATCGTTCGTATATAATTTATTAAAAACATACCTATAAGTTCATGTATTAAATTAATTAAAATGAAAAATCAATTAAAGTCGGAGAACCATTAATTTTGTTTTAGCTTTTTTTTTTGGTAAATTTTAATAATATCTCTTTAAATGTGTTTGTTGGCGTTAAAGTAGTAAAAATAGTTAAAAAATAATATAAGATTAAATGTTTTTGATATTTTTGGAGTTCTCATTTGGAGAAATGCAAATTTTTAACTGTTATGCTTTTAAATAATTATAAATTAAATTTACGCTTTATATTATAGCATTTTTTAAACCTTGCCTTTTAAATTTTAAACTTTGCAAATACTAACTCATAACAAAAACTCTACTGTACTAAAATTTAAACCGAAAAAATATGACAGCATCTCTTTTAGCTTTTTGGTGTAAATTTAAGTACAAAAGAAATATTACAGCGGTCTTTTTAGATTTTTTGATTCAAATTTGAGAAAAATTCTGTATTATTTTTGTTTGTATTATTTTTAAATTGTATTAAAAATTTAGACTAACTAAATTCTAGTACAGTGGGAGACTTAATTTGGATTTGGACTCGTACAAAGTTGGCATGATAATGCTCAGGCGCAATATTAAGCGATTCGGTTCATACACTTGTTTATTGCCTCTATTACGTATAGTTCTATAGCCCAGTGTTTAGACTAGTGAACTTACGAACTGGACATCTTTAGTTCGAATCTCACAGTGCTTGTATTTTTTTTTTAATATTTTAATCCAAGCCTGTACTAAATGCAAAATTAAAGACGTATTAAAACCATATCTTAGTATTGTGCAAATACTAGATTTGAAACCAAAGCTGGTGTGAACTTATAAATAGTACAGATAATTTCAATTTTAGTACAAGACTTCTAACCGTGTAATTTTAAATTAATTTCATTTAAACCAGTTCTAAACTTATTTAAGATAAACAAATTTTCAATTAGTTGAAAATATATGCTGACGAAGGTCAATTCACTTATTTAGCGGACATCGAAAAAAAGTCAGATTTTCAACCAGTTGTGGTTGACAAAAAACTACTTTTTCAATAACTTTAAATTTGTTGATTTTCCGAAAAGATAGTTCTTTATTCTTGATTCAAATATTTTGGAATTTATTCGATATTAATATTATTGAATCAAGAATATTATTTCTAAATATAAAAAACTATTTGTCTTCGTACAGTTAAGATGATTTAAGTTAGTGTGATATTAGAAGGGGGAGGGGCAAAACAGACTTTGTTTTAGTATTGTATCAAACATGATTGTTTAATTTGTAATGCTTATTTTGATGTCTGTAAATTACCTCCACAATACTCTACTAATGCAATTTAAAAAAAATTTGTTATTTTTTATCGACACTGTATGAAACTCTTTTGTAACAGCTTTAATAATTAGTAATCTGCGATCGTATGCTGCCCTGCCTGGTCCCTAAACAGTGACCATCATCATCATCCATTGGGTATGTATGGAAAAATTTCAAATGCCAAAAATGGAAAAACTAGGCACGGCAATCAAACTAAAAGCGAGCACCGAGTGGGAGCTACGTCATGCACTGAGGGTGCCGCTGGGTGTTACAAGAACTTCACACACTCCCACACAAACTAACACACACACAAACACGCACACACATGCACAGAGTAACAGGAGTGTGTAGTGTGTTTGCAAGTTAATCCAAAATAGTTTTCCCCTAAGGGAGCATAAACGATGGGCCCGTGGCGTGGCATAACGTGGCCTGCCCTGGCGTGAGCTGTTTTTTCATTTGATTACTTTGTGCTGAAGCAGGCAACCTCAACCAGCGCCAACGGATGACCCAACGTAGATGATTATTTTTTTTTTGTTTTGTTTTTTTGGAACGCTTAACTTAACAGTGCGGCGCTTTTTTATACCCGCTTCATTTTTTTTCCTATTTCTTTCCGCTATTTTTGTTAGAGAGAATGAGGGTTTTGCTGCGGTGGAGTGGGAGTCAATGCCAACAATGAGCATGGGATAGCTTGGTGCGGCACAGCAATTGCTGTTTGTCGAATGCGGCTGACCGAGTGTAGAGGAATGCAAAGGTTCCCTCAAGGGTTTGGCACGAGTACTACTACCACAACGAAAGAGCAAGCAGACAGCCGCCTGGTATACGAGGGCGTAAAGTTGTACGTTGTAGCAAGCGTGAGCTCTATGGTGGGCCGTCTGTGGCTGGCGAGTTGCTATGTTTGGCAGTAAAATGAGTTGAGTGGCAACCAAATTGACGCCAGCCAAGCAAAGGCATTGCAAATGATGAAGTGATAGCGAATGAGTAGAAGCGCCACAGCACAAGGACGAGTACGGAACAACTACGTTGATTACGAGATTTTGTTGGAATCCTTCGTTTTTCCGCTTTTTTTGCTGTTTTTTTTCCCTAGCTATTCTAGCTTTTCTTTTACTTTCCCTACTCGTTAATTTTTATTCTACTGCTTTTGAAATTTTTTGCGTGTTGTTTTTGTTTTGTTTTTGAAGTACGGGATACTAACTGGACGTTCTTATATTCACTGATTTTGGGTACCCAAACAAATATAAAAAGGAAAAAAAAAACAAATAAAAAGGATATCAAAAGAGATAATAAAATGTTTTAAGAAAAATTACTGAGTTTCAAAAATTAAACTCAAATTAAAAAAAGGGATCTGTTGCTGTGTGCGAATTTAGTGTCCTTAAGGAAAGGGGTTAAAGCGTTGGCAGGATGTGCAAATTCGGTATCAGCAGGCGTTCTTGCAAGCTCAGTGATTTCTGAACAAGATGACAAGACTTTAAAAGACATGCAGTTAAAAGTTTCCAACAATGAATCGGTACACAATTTCTTTAATCCTCATAAATATTATTTGTTTTAATTGTGTTTGCTGACTTTCATAGATTTTTGGAAATAATTTAAGTCAAACTGTTAAAAGAAATGTGTAGCAGTCGAGCATTTATATAAATGCTCGACTGCAAAAAAGACACTGAAAGAAGAAAAAAAAAATCAAACAAATTCCTTAAAGTAATTTTCACTTTTTTCAAAACGGTAGAACAAATCTTTGAAAAGGCAACCAGGCTTAAGTTGCTAAATTACGTAAGCAGTTTGTGAAGTCAGTTACTTTTTGAATTTACCGCCTACTAACTTTAAGTGCAACACTGGCCCTGTTAATTACCATCTGTTAGATAGACAACTGTCATTTTTTGAGCAAGCTGCATCATTTAGTTTGTGTTTGACAGCAATTAAAAGCAGACAGTCTCGTAAATTTCGACGAAAGCGGAAAAAATACAAATTTGTGTACTTGTCCAGCATTACTTTTTGCATAAAAGAACCATAATGGAAACCAAGGAATGGCTAGATGAATACTATGGGGACTCTGCACCATCACTTTCAATTGCTAAGAAGTGTTTTACTAAATTTGTGGTTTCGTACTAGCAGAAGTGACGCTGAGCGTAAAGGTCGCCCAAAAGGGGTCGTAGTGCCAGAAATCATCGATAAAACCCATGAAATGATATTGGACGATCGGAGAATGACAGAGCGTGATGTGGCTGAAGCTGCAGTCATTTCAACTGAGCTGGCTTATCACATTTCGTATGAATATTTGCTCATTATAAAGCTATCTGTGCGATGGGTTCGTGATTGCTTACACTCCACAATAAGCTCAGCCGTGAGACCTCCTCGAAGGAGTGTTTGGCAATGTTCAATCTGAAGGATATTTTGCACCATTTCATTACCGTAGACGAAACATAGATACACCACAATACACAAGAGACCCACCTTGGAGACCTTCCGTTCCAAGGTGGGTCTGTCGGCCAACAATATGATTACGACAGTTTTTGGGATGCATGCGCAGTCATTCACATCAACAAATAGTCATTGGCATAGTTCTTACTTTTCAGTAACTGTTACTGTTACTTGAAAAAAACAGTTGCAAATACCTGATACTTGAATAACTCTTACTCAAGCACTTGTGACACAAATATCTGTAACTCAAATAAAAGGTGTGATTCAAATAACAGGAGTGATTTATTTACAACAAAAAGTTAGAGTTTTTCACTCAAAATTTATGGAGAACCAATTCCATGGAGAACAGATAAAATCATTTATAAAGAAACATTGAAAAATAACAAAATTTGATTATTTAAATAATTTTAAAGCAAATGTAAAATCAGAGATCAATAAATTCATTGCTCCTTCATATATTTAAGAAGGTGTTTCCAAAACAGGGTATTAAAATATTATGCGTGACTTATTTAAGATTTTTTTTTTAAGAAATAAGTATTTAAGCATGTAATACAATATATCAACAATAGTAGCAGTGTTTGTAAATATTTTTTGTCAATCGATAGCAGCAGTAAATTTAGAAATTGAGTTAACCTGAGCAGTACTGCCCTGCTCTATTGTATCTTAAGATTTAATTTTCTTTTGTCAAATTTTCTCTTTAAAATTTCGAATTGTGTTAGATCCACCAACAAAGGAATAAAATATTTAATATATTAAAATAAGGAACAATTGTGTCTAGTTATTTTGCATTTACTTATTTTTATCGGCACTAATTCCTGAGAATTCAACATAGCGCACAATTTTTACTTTAATAGCTGACTCAAGAGATGAAAATTATGGAAATTTTTTGACCACCACATCAGCGGTTCTATATTCCTTGGTAAAATTGGTTCATCTATATATCTCTGTACTTCAAGTATTGCACTAGACAAAGCTGTTCCCTTTGGCTTAAATTTAGCTGCTTTTTCGTTAAACAGACTGTGAATAGATGACAACTCTTCATGGTCACTGTTTTGATTTTAACAGCCTGTATTTCTTCCTCAATATATGTATATTATTTTTAAATCTATCGCATTGATACCATCATATTAACTCGATCCGATACAGCTTCATTAGAGAATGCAATATTCTTAAAACGTGGGTAAAGAATAGTAGAACAACATAGTGTTGTACTAGTCTCCATATTATCTTACCTTTGAAGAACACTTGCTCTCAAAAAATTTATTAAAGATTCGATGGCTGAAGTTCGGTCGACGATTTCAGCTTAAATTTTTTGAAGAATATTTTTCAACCCATTTACTATTATGATTAAAAGATATGCTGACAAATATTTCTCGCCACTCAGTTATTTATAGTCTCAAATGGTTTCACAGCTATTATCGCATGCTCAATAATCACCCATTCATCTAAAGTTAAAACTGGAAGTTCCTTATCAATTGCATCTTTAAGTTCAAAAAGTTGTGTTCCAACGCGTTGTGAAAACAAAAATAATTTTTTTTTTTGGGGTTTTCCTGTTTCAGAATTATTTTGCTGATATGCTTAAAATTTGTTATTAGCTGACGGGCTCCTTTTAAAATAAATGACAGTTTTTCTCATGTTTTTGATTAAAGGATACAAACATTAAATTAAAAGTATGTTACGAGTACGTCACTACGAATTTCGCTTTCTTATGTTCCGACCCGTTTCGAACCCGTTACGAATCCGTCAAGAAAATGGTTAGAACACAGTGTGCCAAACGGATCAGATTTGAATTCGAGAAGTAAGTCCTTCTTCGTATTTTTTATCCAAAATGGATTGCGTTTCGCATCCGAAACTGATCCTTTTTCGTATGAAATTCCTCTCAAAAATACGAATTGCTTTATCAACTTTTTCGAATTCCTCACGGACTCGTAACGGACTTCATAAAAAAATGAAACAATGAAATGTTGCTGAAATTTTTTCTGAAAAAACACTTAATACAAAAAGAAAAAATTATGTCATTACATTGAATAACTTAGTCGTTATGAAATTTTTTTATAAAAAATGTAAAATTTCGTATATTTCGAGTTTCGGCGTTTTTACAAAAAACAAAATTCCTAAAAATCCATAAAAACAAAATTTAAAAGAACGATATCACGAGTGGCTATGGTAAAGTCTCAAGCTATTTTGAGCAAAAAAATACGAAAACCAAAATTCGGATAAAAAACTTATAGCTGTTGAAACTTCACTTTTTTAAAAAATGCTCAAAGTGTCTGTTTTCGAACACTAAAAAAAACATTAAAAAAAAACATTAAAAAAAATCATAAAAAACCAGGGACAGAAAATAACGTTTATTTTCAAAAACTATATAAAAAAAAATTGACATGTTCCAAATGTCGGAGCATATTTTGGACTACTTCAATATCCTGCTTAATGCAATAAGAAATAGTTTTTATTTTGTGAGCATAAAAATTTAATTTAATTATTATGTACTGATTTTTATAATATTCATAAAAAAAGTTATTTTTTGATTTTTATTTTTCTGTTCAAGAATAATGCTTATTTTTGAGTTGTATTATTTTGCTCAAAAATAAAAGTTGAGAAACAATTTATATCGCTTTTTATTTTTTAAAAAATGCCTACAAAAGATTTCCTATTTTTATACAGAAAATTAGAATAAAACCAAACATTTTTTTTTTTTTTGAACTGAACCAACGCTCAGGGGATGCACCCTATAAATGTGTAAGCATTGTTTTGATTCGGAAGAAGGGTGATAGTTAGTTGGAGGGTGGATAGATGGAGTAGTGTCGGTGAAGATTTGTTTTAAATTTGCTCAGCAATTTTTCTCCGGGAAACATATTCGCAGGGAGACTATTCCACAACTTAACCGTGTGACTAAAGAACGAATTTTCACGGTAATGCGAGGTTCTGTTGAGTATCGATGCAATGGTAAAGGCTTGGACAGCTGCCCGAGTGCACCTGGGAAACACACGAACTGGTGGCGTCAGGCCACCATGAATTCGATCCATAAGCTCCAAATAAGATCTTGAAGCCCCTGCCCAAATGTGCGAAATGTGAGAATTTTCGGCCTAATATATGAGGTGTAGATCAGCAGAAGTGAAATATTTGCTGCACCGTTTTCGAAAACCTAGGCACTTACTCGCTTCTTTCGACACATCGAAAATATGATCATTCCAACGAAGATCAGATTGGATCGATATGCCCAGAACGTCAAGAGCGGCTGATTCCACAAGACCCACACCATTCATAATGGGAGGAGCACTGTACTCTATTAGCAAGACCTCACTCGGAGATTTTTTGTAGATCAATAAGGAGTGTGCCATTCATATTTTGCCTTTTCCCCCTAATCTCCATAGGGCTTGGGCGTTTTTTGAATGAATATGAATGACAAATTATGCTGTCATCCGCAAACGAATTGGGTTATGCGTAAAAACCAGAAACAAAGTGGGTGATAGAACTGAACCCTGTGGTACTCCTGCCTTGAAGGTGTGCTTCTCGGACGACACCATCAACTACGACACAAATCGTTCTGTCCTTGAGGAAACACGTGATCCATCCAGCAAAGTTACCACCAAAACCATATGCAACAAGTTTTGACACGAGCGCTTTATGCCACACTCGCTCGAACGCTTTTGAAATATCCAGAGCAACAACCCTGCTCTCGCCAAAAAAGTGAACGCATTTATTCCATTCTTCAGTTAAGAACGCCATAAGATCACTAGTAGAGCGAGTCCTACGGAAACCATATTGACGGTCACTGAGCAGTTGGCTGTGCTCCAGATAGTTCACAACGTTGACGTTTATTACGCTCTCCATAATTTTTGAAAGCGTAGAACATATTGCAATTGGTCGGTAGTTTGCAGGGTTTGTAGCGTCACCCTTTTTAGGTACCGGCTGGACATTTGCCACCTTCCAACAAGATGGAAATATTTTTGTTCTGTAGGAGATGTTGAAAAGGTTGCGCAAAGGCCAAGCCAGCGAAGAAGCACACATTTTAAGCACAATTGGCGGTATGCCGTCAGGACCAGAGGCTTTGTATACGTTGAGATTGGTAAGGACCTTTTTAAATGCTTTCGTTCGAAAGTATATCTCCTGCGTTGCAGAAGATTCACCCTCAACAAAGGGCAGTGGCTGATTGCTATCCGAGAGAGTGGAATTTTGTGCAAACAATCTAGCCAATAGGTTCGCTTTATCAGCCAAGCCAGTGAAGATTTTTTCATCTTTTAAAAGAGCTGGAATCAATGACAATGTCTGGTTTTTAACTCTTTTAACAAATGACCAAAAATGTTTGCTCTTTGGGCAGAGAAGAACCTGTTCTTGAATGCAAGCTTCATGAAGAAACTTTTCGCGTTTTAAAATTGCATTACAGCGATTTATTGCCTCGATTTCTTGTCTTTTAGTTTTGGTATTCTTGTTAGAACGCCAATTATGAAAGGCTTCCTCTTTGGACCTGACTACAATCCTGCAAGTCTCATTAAACCATGAGTGATCTTTTATTTTGATGCTTCTCATCTTATTGGGAATGAAAGACCGGATGACCAATAAAATAATTTCTTTTACCATGACAGCCGCGGCATTCACATTTCTATCAGCGAAACATAATTTCCAATTGAAGCTGCGATAAAAATTATTTAACGCAGTCCAATTTGCCTTTCCATAAGACCATGCAGTCCTCTTCGGGGCCTTAGGCGTAGAGGTGCAGGGGTTAGAATATGGAAAAACAGCGGAGATGGTACAATGGTCCGAGTTACCAAGAGGTGCGTTGACACTCACATCATATTTTTCATGATGTGAAGTTTTTATATTTTTAAAAACTGTTGCAATATTTGAAAAAATTGAGTTGTCGGTGTAAAATTAAGAAATTTTTTGTAGGCATTTTTAAAAAAATTCGCTAAACAAGCAATTGATGACTTAACACGTCACTATATTAAAAAGATAACAAATAGTTCTCTAAAATATATTTATTTTAATAATGATATAGACACGTGTTTAATGATAAAAAAAGTTATTTAAAATAAAAATAAGAACACAATTGTAGTTGTTAAGACTATGAAAAATGTGACTGAAATTTTTAGGATAAAAAAAACCCATTCAAGGTCTTTAAAATATAAATAATTTTTTTCCGCACTACCAATGGTTTCAAAGATACAGCTATTTGAATACATGCACAATTTGTATTTTTTATGTTTTTTAATACTATAATCATTTGCTGCAAGTGGTAGATATCCATAGAAAAACTCTCAAAAACATAACAAAAAATCATCTTTTTTATATTTGTAGTGTTTTTATTTTTTTCATGTTATCCCAGTATGCCAAACAGATCCGTTTCGAATTCGAGACGGAGTTACTTCTTCGTATTTGTTTTCCGAAACGGATTGTGTTTCGCATCCGGAACTGATCTTTTTTCGTATGAAACTCCACTCAAAAATTCGATTCACTTTTTCGAATTCGTTACGGACTCGGAACGGACTTCATATACGATTCTGTTTCGGACTATGTTTTGTAAACAATGCGAACTAGCAACGGACTTGTATAGTTCGGACTAAATATTTCGGATTCAAAACGGAACTATAAGGTGTATGCTATATTCAAAATATTTTTTTTATTTCAGTTCTTACATTCTTACACATTAGGTGTAATAATGATATAGGATCGTTAATAACGATGAAAAAAGTTATTTAAAATAAAAAGAAGTACACTATTGCGTTTCGTATCCTTAATCCACTGAAATGGAAAATTAATTAAAGACTGCCTTTTATGTAAAAGTTGTGACATTTTTTTGACGGATTGAGTCGTAACGGGTTCGAAATGGGTCCGTCAAAACATAAAAAAGCGAAAAGCGTACTGACGGACGGGATACGTATCCGTTTTTGTGCATATTGCAAAAAATGAGCAACGTTTTACATCGTAAGAAAGCTTAAGCTTTGCACAAAAATACAAAACTACAAACACTATGTCGCTGGAACAGAAAAAGAAAAAAAATATTTTGTGTGTAAAAACGATAATTTGGCATTTGGGCAATTCCCAAAATATTTTAAAATTTGGGTGTAGAGAAAAATTTTGCCCATCAAAGTAATAAATCTGAAAGCGAACACAACATTTAGCGAGGAGCGTTGTAAAGGGGCGCGGTTTAGTGGTTTTATGTAGTTTTTACCCTATAGCATGAGAACTTCATGATATTTTGACAAATTTTTCGCTGAAATAACAGAAATTTCATTAGTTAATCTTACAAAATCAACAAGACAGTATTTTGTACATATTCATGTCAAAATTTTAATAATTTTTACAGAAACCCATTATATCAGTTATGAACTGCGTACTCAAAGAGAAAAAGTCAATGGATTTGCAAGAAAAAAAATATATAAACCATTGTATACAAATCTATACAACTATTTCAACTAATTCAAAAGACGAATTTTGTCAAGAATTGCGCTTGCACTCTACTTTGCACAGGTGTTAGTATCAAAAGTGGGCTTAAAATCAAACCAATATCAATTATTTTTGGCAGGATTGTTGGCATACATAACATAAAGCACCATGCAAATTTTTTTCATTGGAACATTAAAAAGGCGATATTGATTTTAGTATCATTTCTTGTTGTCATTATGCTTATTACCAAGTTTTTTGATTTTACGTGGTGTTAGTTTTAAAAGACCATTTTTGAGGAGTTGCTGTGTGGTTAATATTAATGGCACACTAATGCCACCCACCTTAAAATTTTTTTAATCTCATAAAATTTATTAAAATGAGTTTAAAATAGTACCTTTCTTATAGCGTGCGTTTTCTTTACCTCAAAAACTAAAAAAAATTAACAAATGCCACAAAAGGGGTATCACGCCTTGAATTAGTTATAACTTTCGTTAGCTTCATGGCACATCAATTATAAAAATATATATTTTGTATTCAAGTATTTTCGTACAAACACCATTTAAATTTTATCGAAAGTTGGTGGCGCACGGTTTTATATAGCTCAGAAGGTAAAAATCTGTATGTAAATCAACTCAGTTTTTAGTGATTTTTTAATTTCGATCCCAGTAGCAACTTAATGTAGCAACTTACAAAACTGAAATTAGTGGGGAAATTTAGTTCCATGTATTCTAAGTAGACGCTCATTTAAAACTTGAACTTAACTTAACTCACTAACCGCGGTTGGATATTTTTTTACCCATGAAAATGCTTCTGCAGAATTGATTATATCTCAGTATTGGTAACAGCTAAGTGTTTAATTTCTTGTTTGTTACTTTAACAAAACATAGAGTTATAAATTGTTTTTGGAGTGTGACAAGAAATTTTGACGTTAACTACTACATTTTCAAAGTTAAGAGTGATTAAGTTTAAGAAACAGGAAATTCGTGTTTTTATCATTTGTAAAAAATTTTATATCAAGAAAAAATGTAAGATCTATTTTAGCAAACTAACCAACTATACCTGCTTTTGGTAGAAAATTCCTGATATAAAACTGTGTTGTTGTTGTTGCAGAAGGAATTTGTGACCATTTAGAACACAATAGGGCTATTCCCGATTACGGGCAAATAGCGTGGCATCGTGGCATTTGCAAAATATGATGGCAAATATTTTCAACACAACAACAAAATGTACAGATTTGCATTTGCCCGACTGTGTCAAATTTGCAACACTAAAATCGCATTGCATACAGTCGAGCATGGGCAAAACTTATTTGCCAATCAATCAGCTGTCACATTTTAACCAAACGCCGCTAATAAAACAAAATTAACAGACTCTGATATGGAACTCACTTTGATAAATAATACACTTTGATAAATAATAATGAAAAACACCACAAATACTGTTCGTGTTGTTTTTTTTTTCCTCCAAAACAGCTGTGAGTTTTGTTTGCAACAGTGTTCTAAAAAGTGTGCTCACAGTTGATAGCAAATATTTGGTAGGGCATACATTTGCAAAGATATTTGCCCGTAACTGGGAATAGCCCTAATAACTACTGTTGGGTATTTTTATACCCAACTCATATCTCAACTACTGTGAAATATACAAAGTTGATATTTGGTGTGGTAGTTTCTGTTATCAATATAAAATAGCACACGCAATTTTAAAGAAATCGTACAAAGCGTTTGGGAGCCGCATCTTCAAAGTTCCGCCAAAAAATATCAGATGCATATTTTAAAGAAAATTAAAAACTTAAAAAAGCTTAAATTAATATAAATGAATCATTATCAAAATATATTTCATAGGTATTTTGGTTTAAACAACACATTATTCAACATAGTTTAAGTCATAAATAACTCAAAAATTACCTTTAAATGAGTTCCGCAATATCTAGAGGTAAAAATTTTTTGGGTCTTAATTCATTTTCGTTCTCATTATGGATTTCGTTCAGAATATGGACGCGAACCGAAGTGTTTTAACATTTTTGTAAAGTGCACTAGTCTTATATATATTTTAATATATTTTGAAATAACGCCTTTAGATCTTGTTCAAACTTGTTGGAAATATTTTTGTAGTTCTAAGAGTAGAAAAACCGCAGAGAGCTAAGTTTAAAAAATGGTAAGATAGTGCAGCATATGGCTGGGCTTATCTTTATTTTATGGGGCTGAAACTTAAAACAACTTATTTGCCTACTAAGTGAAACTTACTTACCTTTTGTCCAGCTTTATAAATTGCTCACAAATTTCTCCTGAACAAATTAGGTCTTACTCCTAAGGGAATATTTTGTTTTTTTTTTTTTAACTGCTGATCTTTAAAACAAAGACGATAAAAGGACTATGTTTCAATATTTTTGACATATATCAGTTATTTTGTGAATGGAATTAAAGAGTTTTCCACGAGTTCCTGAACGATTTTATATGATATTGTTTACCTCTCGGCACAGCTGTATTTTTCTCGTAAGCCTCAAAACTTGAGTTTTTTTTTCGTTTTCCTCAACAATAACCTTTCATTAATGCCACATTTTATTTTTTTGTTTCCTTCTCTGCTGTCAGTCTTTCATTCATTTGCTAAGTAAGCTGATAGCATAACAACATTCTAAAAGCTTAAGTTTATACCTCCAACCAAAGTGAATGCGGCGAAGTCAATCTTAGCAAAAACTAAGTTCAAACAAATGTTCGTGCTGGAATTCTAACTAACAAAATTTTCTGGTCATGCTGTTAATGTTGTTGCTGTTGTTTTTGTTGTTGTTTTTGTGATTGTTATTATTGTTATTCTTGATGACGCCGATTTCCTTCAAAAGGTCCACAAGGATTCGCATGTTCCTTCATGGCGTCCAAGAAAGAAAGTAGTTTGGAAAAAAATGAAAGCAAAGAAGAAAAACCAGAATCAGAAAAAAAACAAAGGGGGAAAATTGCAATCCGAAATGACACCTCGTTACTAACCAGCCACGCAACCCCAACAAACACCATCTAGCACAACCGCCAACGACTTCTATACACACCCCATCCACTCCAGCTCACACCCAGACCCAACCCACTCCACTATCAAAATGAAGCTCATGTGCCCGGCAGTCGCAATTTGATGCTTTTCTCAGTACGACTTGGACGTTTCTTCATTAATTTTCTACGCCCTCTACTAGGAAGGCAAGGATTTCAAGAGCCCAAACTAAGTCCAACCACGCGTTCATTTTCCACACCAACCCACCGCCCCCTCCTCACACCATGGCAACCAACAGTGGAAATGTAAGAAAAAACTTTTTGACAAGTTGTTGTTACCGTGAGCCATTGGGTTGGAGGAAAGGGGTGAAGAGAGAGGGTATGGGTAGAAGGGTCTCGTTGGCGCTGTGCGGCAGCTCGTCTCAAAGTTTTTCGTACTTTTTCATTATTTTTCTAGTCTTCTTCCATTATGTCTTGCTTGTCTCTGCTTTTCTTCTGTTTCCAGGTTTTTTTCTGCTTTTTTGGAGTTCGTTTTGGTGTTTTTTATTATTATGCTGGTTGGCAGAATTTATTTTTATATATTTTTGCTGGGTACGTTGGTCCCTTTTTATACTGTTTTTTATTCTCTTATTTTTTTATTTTTTCCTTTTTTTTTGTGTAGACTTCTTCGAAAGTCCGCTTGGATTTGGCTGAGCTGAAGAAGGATGATTCGTTCAGTCGTGGGTGCGGTATAGAGATATGTTGAAATTTCTCTAACAAACTGACGGCTGTGAGTGGTAGATGGACGGACAGACCAACAGACGAGAAATGTATGGTGTAGCGTAGTGTGATTGGCGTTTCGTATACCACCAGATACGAAAGGGTACTTCTGATAGAACACGAAATCGAAGAAAATTGCGTTTTGTTAAAACTCAAGCAACCTATTGTAAAGGGGGGTCCTTTGGTTGGGGTGCTTTGTGCCAAAGCCTGGACGTTTGGTTAGGTTCTCTACGAAAAAAAAAAGGTTGAGTAGTCAACGACAACAACGGCAGCGCTAATGAATGTCTGTGCTAAGTTTTGCTGTAGCTCTAGCTCCCAACAAAAAAGAATGCTCTAAGAAAATTGGCAGAATAGTAAAAAAACAATGTAAATAAAAATAAGACTAAACAGAGCACCAGAAAAAACAATTAAAGTGAGCTTTTCCTTAACTCTGCCAGAATTTTCCGTGAAATAAGGGAGAAGCAGTAAAAATTGAATCCTGTGCGCCAAGGATAATCATAATTGCTGCTTCAGTAATTGCAGTTCTTGTCATTATTAGTGTGTGTTTTTTTGTTCGCCTTGTTTTTGCAACATTTTTCTATTTTGTGCTTTTCTTATTTGCCGTTATTTGGCATTCTTTATGTTTGCGTAGATTCCTTAAATGAAGGACCCAGCAGTTGAATTTGTTGGTTTTTGAGCGTTTTTAATAAACCAATGTTTTTTTTCATTTTCTTTTACTAGTGTTAATTTTTTTTCAACTTTTTTATATGAAATAGCAAATTTTGTCGGTAATTTTTTTAGTTAGCTGTTTGTTTCGCTCTACTTCCTTCTCATTTAGGGTTTGAAGAAAAGGGTTCCTTATTAATTTGCTATTTTTTTAATTTTTTTCTTGCATTTCTTTATTTGTTTCTTCTTATATTGATTGATATCTTGAAAAAAATTTTAATTATAATTTGTCAGTATTTCAACTGTCCGGCACTCTGTTTGGTGACAGAAAGGAGGGTTACCACCTTTATTTTTTCGATTTTAAAGCGGTAAAAATGGCTGCTGATGCCAAATCCATTGTCAGAATTAACAAATTCTAAAATTTTTAGACAATAGGGTTGTCACCTTTTTTTTGTGATTTTAAAGCCGGGGCAAACACGTGGTAAAAATTGGTCGGTTGTGCCAAATCTATTGTCAGAATTTACAAATTCCAAAAATTTTTTGCAATAGGACTACCACCTTAATTTTTTCAATTTCAAAGCTGGGACAAACACTAGGTAAAATTGGATCGCTATTTCCAAATTCATTGTTAAAACTTACAAATTCAAAAACCTATTTTACAATTGGGCTACCACCTTTATTTTTGCGATTTAAAAGCTGGGGAAAACACTAGGTCCCTGACGCCAAATCAAATCCATTGTCAGAATTAACAAATTCGAAAATAATTTACAATAGGGTTACCACTTTAAAAATTTTTATTTTTCGACTTCGAAGCTGGGGCATGAAGCAGCATATTGAAGTTATCAAAAATGTGCTACGACGTTTGGAACATGTTGGATTTTTTTTTATTTAATTTTATATATTGTCTGTCCCTGGTATAAAAAAATACATTTTTATGGTTCACCCTAGTGTCAAAACACATTTCAAAATTTGAACGTAAGATAAGTAATCAGCTAGTACATTAAAAATGCTACGATATAAACAAAGAATATAAAAAACAAACACATTTTTCGAGTCCACCCTAGTGTCACAAAAACTTTTTGAAATTCTTACATCAGATGCGAAACAAGCAACCCCTTAATACTGCCAGCACATATACTAAGAGTATAAAACAAAACAAAAAAACCACTTTTAGAGGCCACCCTAGTGTTAAATACATTTTTTAAGATCTGGCCTCAGATTCGAAACCAACAAAAAAATAAAATGGTCTTTTCTAGTGTCATGCAAAATTTTTAAAATTCTGACCCGGCAAAATCCTGACGAAACACAAGAATGATCATTTGTAAATAATTCGGTGCGTTTGATTCATTCAGTTCTTTTTGGAGTCTTTGGTGTGAAAAATCAAATAAAATCGTATTGCTCAAAAGCAAAACATGCACGTGATTTGTTTTGTTGCTGATGAGTTCCCGACAGTAATCGTTTGTCTTCGTCAAATATCGCGAACACGATCTAACTTACTGTTATAGCTATGCAAACTACTGAACTCGACCCTGAATATACATAGTTCTGGTAAAAACGAGTGTATCCGTGCAGAGGCTTACTAGATATGAATGTAACATACTTAGTTTTGAGAAAGCTTCATTCACCTCTATTCAGCTAACGCAATTCTAACTTTTGAAATATGTTCTGTCATCACAATTTTCGTTAATTCAATTTAAAAAAAAAATTGTTATTTTGACACCAAAATAATTCACATATCTCCAAAATTGTAGAAATTCTTGGTACAGGGACTTTTTCGTAAAACATCGCTAACTAAGAATAGTTAAAAAAACGCTGTACAAATCAAAGTTTTGGCTTGAGATGCAAATGTCTGTCCTATTTTTAAATATCGTAGCATCTAAAAAACGGTTATGCGATTTTTGTAAATTTTTTCACTCTCCGATTTTTTAAATATTTTTTGGTTTAGCAATAATCAAAACAAATATGTGCTCGCAATAGTAGAAATGCTGTAAAAAATTAGTTGTTTTGCTCTCCTGAAAAGTTGCTGAAAAACACACAACCATTTTTGTTGGCGTAGCGACGATATACGTATTCATATTTTTTTATTAAAATGTTCAATAAAAGCACTTAAAAAATAAATGTATGTAGTACTGTTAGCTAAAAAATTTTCGAGTTAAGCGCAAAAATTTTAAAACAGTTTTTGTGATAAAAACAATAAGGGCATTTCTTCTTTAATTTTTTGGCGAAATTAGTTTTTTCAATATGTAGTTTTCATATTTTGTTGTCTTAAATGGTTTTTATGTGATATACTGACCCATTTATTTCTTTCCAATCAAATGTTCTAGACTAAAAGTCTATTTTCAAACCATTTCACTTTTAATAAAATTAACCTTTTGTATTAATATTCTTTAAGTTCCCGCCCACCTCTTTTCTTGTATTAAAGTTTATTTATTCTTTCCACTATGATAAATTTTGATACAATCTTAAGAAAAACTTAAAGTGTCTGGTTTTTGCTTCCATATGGTTTTGGTTTATTTTATTGAAAAATTTACCGTGAATTCGATTTGCTTGTATCTAGAAAGCCATCTAGTAGCGAAAAAGTTGTTTGTAAAAGATTGCTTCGTATCGCAATTCACAACTGTATTTTGCAGATTTAGTTGCCGTTTTCTTTTAGCAAATTAATTTAATTCGGATAACGATTTTCATAGGTCAAAAAAGTAATCGAGCTGTGAAACTAATTTGTTTTGGCATATAATTCACAACACTACAGAAAAAATGTCCCTAATAGGTTCTTGTGTGTAAAATTTGCACACCTTAATCTTGGCGAGCCTATGTCACTGTTCTTCTGCTTTGTTGTTAACATTTTTTTCGATATTTTCCCAATTTAAATTTTTTTAACTGGCTGAATCCCTGCGCGTTACCACCACGCCCCCTTGTTCTAAGCGCCCCCTTGTCCTACACGCCCATAAAATGTTATGAGTTGAACGAAACGTGTAAATTGTGGTCGAATACCTAATTCCGAGGCTGTGAGCTCTATAACTGCGAAACTATTCGATATAGCAAATTTGAGTTGTTGAGGAGGTTCCACGCCCCTTTTTAAATGCAAAAACCAATCTTGGTATGCATTTTATAACTTGCTCAAGTTTCACAAAACCGAATTCCGATGCTATGTGACCTATTATTCCAAAGCTATTCGATATCGAAAATTTGAGGTGTCACGCCCCTTTTTGCAATCAGCACCAGACTTTGCAAGCACATTCTGAAGACTTTACTACCGTTTACCTCAAAATTTCATAAGAATTGTTTTTGCGGTTTCGGAGTCCTTAAACATACATATATTAATTTTTTTATAAAGATAGACGGGCGGAAAAAGTAGGCATGTCAACATTTATATATACATATATATATAGGGACCGCCACTCTATCCCATTGCACCTACATACCAATTTTCACCATCAAAACGTGAGCATCTCAGGAATTAGCATGATTTCGAAAAAATGGGCGTAGATATATTGCGACCATAGTAAACATATAAACTAAACTACCAAATCTTATTTTTATTTGATCGAAACCGTCTTATTTATATAAGTTCCAATGATTTGTGGGCGGTAAAAGTGAGCGTGGCAAACATTTATGTATAAAGTTCACTATCAAAATTTATACAACTCAGTAATTGAGATGATTTCGAAAAATTAGGATTAGATAAAGTCCGACCATGCCCATTTTTAGGACAGAAGCCGATAGTAGCCATTTAAACAAAGTTTTAGTTTTTTACGATCAAAAACGTTCGTTATATAGAATTTTGTATGGTTTGTGGGCGATAGCGTAAATTAAGGTTGTAAGAGAGGTACAACGCCCCCTTGTCCAATCTACACCAAACTTCCCAGGAGCGCTGTCAAGATATTGTTTCAATTTCCTTGAAAATATCATAAAGATAAACCGATCTTGACCGAGCGGTTTTTGAGTCTATACGTGATATACATACGTTCATACCCACATACATACATCCACTTTTGTATATATAGAATTTTCGATTTTTTTTTTAATTTAATAAAACAATAATTGGCGTCGGAAGCGGGGGAAAGGGGGCAGTTGCCCCCCCCACTTTTTTAGCTAGATAAACAATTTAAAAAGAAAACTTCAAAAGTTATTCAAAATGCCAGTTTTTTTTACAACGATAATATTTTTGTATTAGATATTTTCCTCTTCTTTCTCTCTTCTTCATAAGCATGCTTGCGGATAACCATTTTCTTTCTCTGTGTTTGCAAAAAGATAGAACAAAATGTAGAGTTTCTACTGCAAGCCCACCACTTCAGTTTAAAAGCACCCTTAAGTATGTAGCTTAATACTGTAATATTGTAATCGAAGCCTTCAAAAGAAAAGTGCCTTCTGAACAAAATCTAAAAACAAAACTAGATCTTTATGCAGATGACTTTGATGGGAGCGACCTCCACGCGCAACCTAAAATGCTGAAGCAATTGCCTGGCCAAACACCTTCAAATTGTAGTGGCATTGTATCCCAATTTGCAAAAAATTCGGATAATGTAAAAAAACTATTAAATTAAGTCGAAAAACTTATTGCTTTGCTTTTGACTGTGCCTGCATCAGCAGCTTCATCTGAGCGTTTTTTAGTGCACTAAAACGACTTAAAACGTATCTTCGAGCAACTATGACACAGAAACGACTCACTCATGCGGCACTTATACACATTCACAAAGATAAAACCGAAGAATCGAATTCGATGGAGGTGGTGAAAGAGTTTGTTTCTCGCTAGGACAGAAAGAAACATTTTGGAATAATTTCAATTGATATAGCATTTAAACCATGTAAAGATATACCTATTCTTGCTTTAAAAAAGCAACCATTATTTCTTATATTTTCATATTACCATATGAAAGATTCTTTTAAGAATGATCTCCAATATTGAAATTGGAAGAACTTTTAAAAATAATGGAATTTTAATATTTTTTATATATTTTTAAATTTTTTTATTTTAAACTAAAATAAAAAATTTGTGTATTCACATTCATGTTTCTTTGAAGAAATTTTGGTGAACTTTTTTTGCACCACCATTTGTACTGCCCCCCCATTTGTACTGCCCCAAAGATGAAATTCGCTTCCGACGCGCTTGAAAAAAATGAATAATAAATTACTTTTAACGAGAAGACTGCATGCATTTCATTCATCGATAAAAATATTGCTCCTGAAAAAGAGTGTTTAATATTTACACACAAGGAACCTATTCATTTCTAGAAATAAGAAGCCGGTGAAGGTTAGACAAAATCGGATTAGGTTTTACAAAAAGAAAGGAAGGAATTAAAAACTTCCTGTATTCATTCAATTGGTTCAGTCGGTAGAGTCGATAATTCAGCTCTACAAATCTATTGAAAATTTTAAAGTGATAAGGTATAAAGTGAAGTAATCGAATAAAACTTTAATTAAGAAAGTTAAGACATTATATATCAAGGTAACCTTTTCGTTTAAATTTAAAAAATTATCTTTTTAAAGTTTGACATTATAATGACCTTTTTGATTGCTACAACAAAGTTAACACAGCTAAAAAAACAAACTAAAGTTACTGAGTATCTCTTAATTACTTTTTCATATTTTTGGTTTTCGAGATATATTTTCAGGACATCTTAAATTAGTTGAATTTTTAGTGATATACCTGAGCATAATATTAATAATATTAAAAATGGAGAATAAAAGAAGAGCTGAAATCAAAAATTTTAGACCATCGAGTTACCACCTAAATCGAGGTGTTACATTGGTCGAAAGCTATTGAAGGAATTTGGTGTTTTTATTTTTATTTTACGTATTCCACACCAATGACCTAAAAACTAAAATTATCATTATTTGGATAATACTAAAAAGGTCGCCATGTAGAATTATAACTAAGGTACTTTATATAATTATTATTATAATATCTTACTATTAAGCTTGTAAATAAAAACAGAAGAGAAAGAAAAAAATACCAGAAATGGTTTTTTTTATTTTTTTTTGTATGTATTGAAATGAAATTTTTCCAAAATCAGTCGTGAATAAAAGAGTTAACAAATTTTGATATTGTTTCTTTAAAATTCCGCACATAAGTACTACATTGACGAAGCTCAAGTATTTTCAATATTATTTTCTCTGAAACCATTTCGATGATAGAATATTGTTTCAAAAACAACACTGATCGACCTGTGTTTGGACATTGTTCAAACGAGTGGGCTTCTTGAGTAATATATTAAGACTATGTTCGATCCATGTTTGGCTGTTTAAACCTTGTTCGACCGCTGTTCGGCCGATTATATTTTTAGCTGTGTTTGTCTATTTCTCTCAACCTGCTTTTCTCTTAAAGAGCCTTCTTTGAAAATTGTAATATTATTACACAAAATGAGCTGTATATAGAAAAATGAGGCAAAAGAATAATTCAGTTTTTTAAACAAAATTTTCCTCGACTCATCATATAGGCCTTATTATAAAATTTAATATATTCCATTAATTTTCTTAATTTCGTTACTTTAAAAGGAAAGGTTGTTCTGAAGTAGTTGTTGAATCAAAAGTTTCTGAAAAAAACAAAAGCTATGGTTGACAAAACAAAAATTTACATTAAAAACTATTTTTGTTTCGATGTTAAAATGACCATACCTCATGAGCCCGTTGATTCTCTACTCTAATTTTTATACTGGTGAAAATGTTGTTTCTCCAGCTTTAAGTTATTTTTTATTTTTAAATGGTGTTTTTGAGACCCCAACTTTGAAATCAATTACCTTAATACAAGGGATGGAACCCCCAACAGCTAAAATTCCCCAAAATTATTTTAATTTTAAAGTCCGTTTTAATTACTTTTTCAGCGGTAGTTCAAACTCAATATTCGGTTAAAAAGTACTTGAGATATGAATTTTCATAAAAATAGATTTGCAACGTTTTTACCGATTTTTGTCAATTTTGTGCAATCCGTAACTCCGCCAAAAATCACGCCAAAAACTAATTTTTTTTGCGTCAGTGATGCTGCATGCTAAATTTGACCTAAATCGGATATGGTCTATAGTTAAATTTTGACCTTTTCATTATTTTACAAGGTTATATTGAGCTGTAGATCAAGTAATTTAGGTAATTCCGTAAAGCCGGTACGTTTAATATGAAATTGCTGAACTGCAATTTTATGTAAATAAAGCTTACTTAATAATTACTTAATATTTTATACTTTTAAATGGACCTCCATGCGTGTCTGGAGATATTCTTTGGTAAGACTCAGCCAGTAAGAAAGAATTTAAAGAGTGTGTTCGACAATTGTTAAGTCGTTTGAACCTTGTTCGACCACTGTTCAGCACATTCTAATGTTAATCGGGCTTTCACTTTTTTCTTCCTGCTATTCTAGAAAAGAGTTGGCTGATAAGATGTTTAAAAAATTGTTTTAAATCAATAAAAGGGGAACATTCGTGTGTCTAGATTAAACTAAAGTAAACTAGAGGATTATTTTCGTACAAAATATTTTGGATTCAATTAAAGAGTGCGGTAAATCATAAATTTAAATATTGTAAAAGTGGTTTTGAACCTGCATATTTTAAATAATTTTTTCCAAAAACATTTTAATGTAACTAATCAGTAATTTTAATAATATTTCGTTAGTTTACATTGGTTCTACTGAAGCAAAAGAAAATAATTCTGAAGCAAAAGGGTACGGTAAATTTATTTTTAGCACAATTTGTTTGAAAAATTTTATTTTATGCGAAGTGCACCATGACGTATGAGTGTCAGTTAATTAATTTACATCATTATCTGTAAAATCATAAAACAAAATTACATGTTACATCAAATTTAAAAAAAAAATTTTGCTGAAATTTATTTTTTTATATACGTAAATGAGCAACGTGACGTATGAGTGTAGGGAATATAATTTGAATTACATTACATTCATTTAAAATAGGCTTATTAAAAGTAAACTATTCGTAGGAAAATATCAAGAAATCGATCTAAGATGACTGTAATTATATCCAAGGTCTAGAACCTTATGGACCAAAATTGACTAAGAAAATGTATTTTTTTATTTATTTAAATAAAAAAAGGCAGTTCAAAAACTACAGTAATATTTAAAATCATAAAAACTAAATTCGTGTATGTTAAGTTTATGAAAAAACTAGCCAAATCTACTGCTTTAATTTTTCAAAATTTAAAATACTTTAAAATAATTTTCAAAATACTTTAATTGCATGGAGTATTTACTTCTAATTTAATTCTCTTCATAAAAAAATGTAACAACACCAAATAAACCGCTGTTTTACACATTGCGACAAAACAAAATTTGTAGATGCACCAAGGAAAAAATAAATTATGCATATGAAATATTTTGCTCATAGAAACAGCTGTTCGTTGTGGTGCTCTCGCACTTGTTTCGACAAATTTTATATATTGTTTCATTTTAATTTGCGCCCAAAAAATCAAAACAAAAACAAAACAATATATACATAAACACTTAACAATCAAAGAAACAGCTGATTTCTTGGCATTATTTATATTTTGCACTCAAATGCAAAACACGACGCTCTTTCACACCAAAGTAAAAAATACACGCACGTACACATAGAGAACTACACATATACATTCTTGCTCATATAAATTTTCTAAACTTTTGTTTAGGTTTTTCTTTCCCTTACAACTTTACGCGCGGCAAATCTCGCGTCCTTCGTGTGTGTGTGCTCAGAATGCTCTCGCTTGTCTTGTTTAAACTCTCAGAGAGCGCCGTAAACTTTCTGAAATTTTTCTTTGATACGCTGATTCGTAAATGCAAACTTTGTTGTTTTGTTTATGATTTGTTTTTGTTAGTTTGTCGATTTTTTTTTCTGTTGTGTTAAGTTTTCATTTTTTTTTTTAATTATAATTTTAATGTTTTTATAGGTAGCAGTGTGAGTTGGAAAGAGCGATGTCAGTGGCTGAGAGCTGAGAGGCAGGAAGTTGTTGTTTTATTTTCCTTTTTTTCGCGTAGCAAGAGAGCTAGTTAGATTTTAGAGTGCAAGATGGAATGACCATAAAAGAAATTGGCACGCTTTATTTGACCCCATTTTTTTGATTTGCATACATTTAACATCAAGTTTATTTAGCCTAAAGAAAAAAATTACCGTGGGTGGCATTCTCGCTCCTTTGACCTCGCTGTTTTTCTCTCTTTAAATTTCTAGACATTGTTATTTTAAAAAACATTTTCAAATAAATGTCATTATTAGTTTTTTCAAGTTGTCACTCAACATTTGTTTGAATCATGTCATTATATGTTATTTTAATTAATTTCACTCACTTTCATTTTATTTTTCTTAAGTTTTATGTCCTCTCTTTTTCTTGTGCATATTGCAGCATATTTCAGTAGTTTTTTTATTTTGCTTTTATGCCGTCATGTCTTACACCTGCTCACTTGTTGTCGCCACTTTTGATAACGCACTCCAGTCTTCACCTCCACTTCTGGCGCCATCTTTGGGTGGATTTAAACAGCTGAGCGCGTTTTTATGTGACGTTGTTGTTTATTTGGTTGTCTACTGAGAGTCTGGATTAACAAGCGTTGTTTTTTCTTGTTACTTTTTATTTTGTTTTTATTTGTTTTTTCCCTATTAGTTTAAGTTTTTGTCCTTTATTGTCTAACTTTTATTGTCCTTGTGAGTTTTTTGTGTACTTTTCTAAATTGGTTTTTAAATGACACTCAAGGAAGGTGTGTGTGGAAGTGTTTTCTGTGAGTTTGTGTGTTCTTGTGTTTGTAAAAATGTCATGTATTTTTGCCGTTTTATGTGTTTTGAGCTCATATGTTTGTTCGAATTTGTTGGTAAGTGTATGTGGGGTAAAAACAAAGAGGGAAAGAGAGCGCGCTAGAATGAGTATGAATGAAAAATAGTGTCATTCTTCTCTGAAATAATTCGTTTTTAATTTGATTAAAACGTCCCAATTTTTTCTGTCAATTTTGTGAGTGTTTGTTTTAGCAGTTGATTGAACTTTGTTGTTGTTGGTACTGGTTAATAATTACAATGTGTCTTAATTGCTTTGTTACAGAGAACCAAACCAAAAATGTATATTTTATTAAAGAGGGGTCAATGCAGTCCACAAGAACTTAAGTTTTTTTTAATATTTTTGCGACCACTCCATTAATTTATCGATTTATAACTATGTTAAAAAATAAAATTTTGAAAATATTTTGTGAAATTTTTATTACAAATACTGGAAAATGATAACAATTCAAAATAAAACACCCCAGCGCTCAGCAATTTCAATGCGTGATGAAATCTGGTGTAAAATAAGATCTATTTTGTTTGGAAATTCAGGAATGATATCATTACTGATTTAAGAATAAGCATTTCCATTCAAGCTTTCTGAAAATTTCCCTGAAATTGTCCAATCTGTGAAAATTTTGTTTTGTTTCAATCTTAGACCGGAAGATGCCCCTGAGTTTAGAAGCGAAGGTGTAATGCTGTCAAAAGTTTATGAGTGCTTTCAGATAGCCCGAGACTGAATTTGCTTCGTATTCTCACCTGAGCGACGGTTGCGATTAGAAGCGAAGTCGTAATGTCAACAAATTGCTTTGGGAAATTTAAATAATAATCTAACAATGCGAAGGAGTCGACGCGTAATTTTTCATTCTGAAAAATAAAAAAAGGGAGAACGTTGGAAAAATGATATACAATATTTTAATGAAAAATATTTACTTATATGCAAAAAATATTGTATATATGTTGTATTAAATTATATTATATATGTATATACAATAATATGTTGTTTTATGTTATATTAAATATATTATCTACTTTATTATTTTAATATTAACTTCAGAGTATTTAATACCTTATAAAAGGCCTCATTGTTTAGCGTTTCCTGAGGCCTGAATTTTCGGAGGAATATTCTTGGGGATATTCAGGCCTGAGTGGACGCTATACGATGAATACTCAGGCATTACCATTACCCCTCAGGCTTGAGAGAATGTATTGTTTCAGGACTACTTCAACCGCTGGGACACTGATGCATTGTATTAATACATTTAGGAATAAACTGAAAAAATGTAAAAACTTATGTAGCTTATTTTAAAATCTATTTATGTTTTATTTTTATATAAATAACAATTAACGAAACAAAAAATTCTTCATTCAAGTACTAGTTTTTAGTACTATATTTTACAGAATTTCTTTATAAAACATTAAATAGCAAATTTTAACTTAATTCAAGCAAATATTTGCTTAGTTATTATAAATTGGAATAGCAAATTTTTACTTAATTCAAGCAAGTATTTGCTTAGTTGTTATTAACTGCAAAAGCAAATTTTAACCTAATTCATGTAAGCTTAGTTATTATAAATTGAAATAGCAAATTTTGATTAGTTTTTGCTGAAATCTGGCATATTTTGAAAGTGAAATAATTATTAACATTTAATTGAATTGGAAAATTTCCACCATCTGGAGATTTTAACCTCGGCCGCGTGAGTGTAAGTGCATGGGCTTATCCATTCGACCATCGGAGTTGTTAACCAATCGTCGCCTAATTTTCTTCATTAGGAGTAAACGTGTGCTCGTGGGTTTAGCAGGAATTCGCTTGAATTGAATAAAAAGTTGCTATTTGAGTTTATAATAACTAAGCAAATATTTGATTGAATAAAGTAAAAATTTGCTATACTAATATTAACTAAGCAAATATTTGCTTGAATTAAGTAAAAATTTACTTTTCCAATTTATAATAACTAAGCAAATATTTGCTTGAATTAAGTAAAAATTTGCTATTCCAATTTATGATAACTAAGCAAATATATGCTTGAATTAAGTAAAAATTTGCTTTTCAGTTTATAATAACTTAGCAAAATTTTGCTTGAATTTAATCAAAATTTTGCTTTTTCCTTAATACAGGAGGAGTGATTGCAATTTAGCAATCTTTTTCCAAAATTACATTGTGATTGAGCAAAGTTTTGCTGATTTGCTTTTAAGCATGTTACATGCTTTTTCATTGCACATACTTGAAAATAAAATTGTGCAATGTTTTTATAACGGAATAAATGTGAAAAATTTGAATAAATCAACCTTTATTCTAAAATTAGTTAAATTTAGAGTTTTATAAACTTTTCGCTAAGATATTATTCCAGAAAAAGGGAGAAATAAATAAATACGGAAATGTGCGCGTATGTGTCTGGGAAAAAGGCTTTTTAAACTATTCGATACTTTCAATTCAAAAAAGTACAATTTGAGAAAAAGACAAAATTTTCTCAAATCGAAAATGTGTGTCTTCGATAATTTACCCCCTCCCCCAAGATTTTTTTCTAAATCCGCCACTGGTTGTAGTAAGTGCTGTTGTTTTGTTGTTGTGGAGATCATGTTAGTCGATTCTATTAACGTAACTTTCAGATTTTTTTAAGCAGAATTTTTTTCGAGTGTAGAGGTGAAATGTTTGTGTTTTTGTACTTTTGTTATTTCAAGTTGTAATATATAATAATGTAAATAATGAGCTTAAAAGAAAGGTTAACTGATGATTTTACTAACCAATGCTAAGATGTGCGATAAAAGCTATTTTGATGAATTTCAATGTAGCGAAGAAGATGATGTTATCGAAGGAAGGAGCACGTTGACACAGATGACCAAGTTGATTCATATTGTGATTTCGAACTAGTAGAATCAATAGTGAATCACTCAACGAATGCATCGAATAAAATTAAACTTAAGGCAAAAGTTATTTATAGTAAGAAATATGTCTGTGTAAGAAAGTAAGAAATATGTCTGTGGCACAGAAACACCCAAAACTTTAGCTATGAAAATCGTTAACGAAGTTCAGGGACCCACACACAACAGTTAAGATAGAACTGATGCATTAGTTTGTTTTGAATTATTTTTAAAGGAAATTATAAACGAAATTGTTAAATGAACAAACGTTTAAATCTAACTACCGTGGATGAGTTAGCGTAAACTTAGAAACCACAAGGAGAAATAAAATCAAAAATTTTAAATCTAAAAATGATGTTTCAACAGATGTAAGTTTCAACAGCTCAACGTGAACGGCAATAAAAAAAAAGAAATTTAAGTCAGTAACAATTGCTCTAAAAATGTAAAATTTATTATTTTTTTCGTGAACTAAACCAGGGTAGGAAGCTTGCAAGAGGAAAAGCATTACAATTTTATATGGAAGAAAGTATTGCTTCTCGTGTCTTTCTCATCATTGGTGTGCTTTTTTATGATACAGAAAAATACAGTTAGTTTTCCTTTTAATAAATTTTGTAATTGCGGCAGTTTTTTTAAACATGATCTAAAAAAAATGTTCCAAAAATGTTTTCAAAAATTAATTTAAAAATTAAAAATATTAGTATAATGGCAAAATTTTCGTTTTATTTTAACTCAAAACATGATATCTAAAATCCTAAGTATTTAAACGAATGATACCTAAAAACCTTAGTATTTAAGTATAAAAAATAAGAATAGTACTACAGGGTTAAGGAGGCACAACTAGTTGGGACGTACAAGAAAAAGGTCTTGATTAGAATTTTGTTTTAGCCACACATTAAAATAATTATATACAAATTTTTTTTGCATAATAGATATATATGTATTTGAAAAAAATATTTTTTCTTTTGTGACGAAATATTGGATTAATTAGTGGGATACAGTAAATTTGCTAGGGATCAAAAAAACGAAGTGTTTTCCGTGATCAATGCTGCTCGTCACTGGAACATCCAAATTAAAAAAAATGGGATCAAAAGTTAATGAAATAAAGCTCCTAATCATCGAAGGGACTTGGAAAGTTTTGATTTTGAAAAATAACGGATGTTGAAATTCAAAGTTGCTTATTTGAAAAAAATTTGACTCATAAATTGGGAATAAGCTTGTAGCAAGCTTACAGGCGTACGCACCGTGCTTGAAAAAAGTTTGTAAAGTGATTACACGTAATTGTAGTAATAACCATGAAAAAAGGAACCCATGGAAAATTATTTTCAAATTTCTATTGCTATAATTCTAATGCAAGCTTTTGGTATTCAATTGGAAATGGGAATTGTTTTAAGCTTTATGCAATAGTTTCTTTGCAATGGAAAAAATTTGTTATAAAAATATTACTAACAGCAATTATTAAATAATAAATCGAAATAAGAAAAGCGTTTGTTTTTAACTATTTTTAGGCAATTGCAAAAAACGTTTTTGTACTGTTACCAATAACTGTTTTTAATTATTTGGAAGCAGGAATTGAAGTACATTTAAATAATATATAAATAATAAAATCTGTACAGCAGTCCCGTAGTGAATACGATACGCAGTATCGAGAGTGTGACCATAATTACCGAAAACTTATTTCAAAAAGCTTATAAATATTTATTGTTTTCAATAGCTAATACTTGTGGTAAGAAAAATCAAAAACAATTAAATTAATATGTTAACCCGAATCACCCTGATTAAATTTTTTAAAATTTTCAGAATGACCTGTTAACGCAAATATAAAATGGTTTAAGGGTGTTTCGGGTGAATTTATTAAGGCACAGAACACCTCGGAAGTTTCACTTTCGGAAAGTTGTTAATTTCCTTTAAAAAATTGCGTTAGAGTCTATAGTTTTTAAGATGTGGTATGCCATTTTATTGTGGTCCGACCATAGTAATTCATATGTCAAAATAAAATAGGACTTTAATAACTTCGTAATCCTGTTATTTTTAATGTATTGAATACATATTGGCACTTAAATTACTTAAAAGTTACCAGCAAAAATAAAACATTTCTAAAGTGAAATTGAAGTAAAATGCAAATTAAAAAAAAAAGAAACATACAAACAGCTCTCCAATTACTTTAATATATTTTTCTCAGTAAATTTAATATAGTTTAATTAGAGTTTTCGCTGTTGTTGTCGAAGTTTTTTGAGGTTTGGTTATCAAGCCGAACTCATATAGCAGTTGAAAATGAAACGCTATGACAGATTTTATAAAAAGAAAATTTTATTTGGCTTTGCATAAAAAGGACCTACAAAAAATAATTTTATTCGTGAACTAAACCAGGGTAGAAAGCTTGCTAGAGGAACAGTATATATTTAAAAAAAAAACAATTGGAAGTGGCTGAATTCTACAATTGACTTAAAGTCATTTCAGAAAGTAAATTAGAATTCTACACTGTAAAAAGTAATTGGTATTTTAAACACTGCCTTAAAATCATCAATAGCCTTAATTTAATCATAGTCTTTCTATTAAGAAAATGCAGCCTTAATTTCAATCAGTAGGAAGCTTAATTTCAAAATTTTATCGCGTGCAGTCTTAACCTATTTTATAGGATAAAATTGTTGATTTGAAAATCAGCTAATGCAGTTTAGCGAAGCTACTGCTGCTTTTACTATTTAGCTGCCTTTAAATAAGGCAATATTGTATGCTGCTTTGTAGTAAATAAAAGCAAAACTAATTTCAGTGACAGCTGTCTTAATGCTATTGCAGCTTATTTTAAAACAGTATTTTACCTAAAAACAAGATTTTTTTTAAGTGCACTTTTAATATAAAACCAGCAAATTAATTGAGCTTTCCGAAAGGTTTTGTTGCAAGATAATAACAATTCGACCTTAGCCATTATATAATGATGAGGTAAGCTCATCATTGCTAGAAAATTTAAGAGAAAAAAGACACACTTTTATGAGGAAAAGTTATGTTTTGGCGGAAGAAACTAATACAGATTCTGACAGGTAACTAAGTATAGGTTAAGAGTCCTTCCTTTTCGAAGAATCATAAAGTAAATTTTCTGAGAATAAATTATTTAAAAAAATATTAAATTATATTTGTTTTTTTTTATATATGTACATTAGACTGGTCCTTATTTAAATGGAGAAAAAAAATTTCGTTTGTTTTTCTTTAACACCCTTTTATTTTATTCCAATATATAAAAAACACAAAAAAAAAAAAACCAAAAAAATTGCACTTTATATACTCGTGCCGCCAGGTAAAAATTCAAAAATTATCTACTACATATGAGAAAAAAATGATAAAACAGCAATTTTATTTTTAATAGAATTCATATCTCAATCTTCTTAACGGAATGTTTAGTTTCAAATACCGATGAAAAGTTATTAAACGCACTTTAATTTTAAAATATATTTTTTTAAATTTTGGCGGTTGGGGATTCCATCTCTTGCGGTAATGTGGGTAAATTCTGTGCTATCTCGAGTGAACTTTGAATTCGAATATCCTTCCTACAGGACACTGTGGATAAAATCCAGAGTGGCATCTCGTTTGACAAGATATTGTTAGTGAAATTCTGGATAACTTTTGCTTTAAGACATATGTAGTTTTTCTTAAAACAAAACAAAACTAAACAAAGCATTTTGAGATCGTTATTTTTTACTGTTTTCTCAAAAACAACTTTGTCCTTGCGGGAGGGAAAGACATCCTTTTTTTTCAAATTTTTTTGGGATGTTTTAGAATGTGAAATTCGATAAAATTGTGATTCGATACGTTATAATGCTCATTCAGTTGCATTGCCTCTGTGTAAATTTCAAGCTCCGAGTGTTATTGTTGTTGCAATATAAAAAAAATTTGAGACTTATTTTTAGACGCTAAGGAACAAAAAATCGGGTGCTCAACAATTTCTAAAATAAGGACCCCCCCTAATGTACATATATATCAGCAATAAAGTTGTAAATTTACTTTTGCTTAAAGAGTCAATGTTAAATTGCTCAATTGAAGAAAAATAAATTATATACCCTCATGCAAATGATATGAAGGGCTTACAAAAATTAGCAAATTTTGAATAAGTTGAATAAATAAATTATAAATTAACAAAAAATCGAAAGCAAATGGTACTCCCCTGCTTTAAAAATAATTATAAGATCACAAATCACAAAAAAAAAATAGAAGAAAGCCCCACACCAATTTCATCTGTTTGATGTTAAAGTATTCCTTATTCGTGTGGTGATGTTCTTTTAGAATAATTATTTTTCCCTCCCACATAAGTTATAACATCCCCTATTTTTTCATCACCCCATGCCCTCAAAATAATTTCAACAAATATCTGCATTGCAAAGCTTCATAATATCTGTGGAATTTAATTATAACATCTTAAGTCGATTTAAGGCAGATCTGAGTTATTGACGAAACTTTGTTCTACGCATATAATACTATACCAATATCTGGTGCTTCAAGCATGACTGTAGCTCAAGTTATAGCCCAAAAATGAAATATCCTTTCATATAACTTATAATATAACTACAACTAACGATTATAAATTTTGAAGCAAGATTTCTCGAAACATGATTATGTCCCTTGGGGCTATGTTCCGGCACCATCTTATATCTTATCTTATCTTATCTTATCTTATCTTATCTTATCTTATCTTATCTTATCTTATCTTATCTTATCTTATCTTATCTTATCTTATCTTATCTTATCTTATCTTATCTTATCTTATCTTATCTTATCTTATCTTATCTTATCTTATCTTATCTTATCTTATCTTATCTTATCTTATCTTATCTTATCTTATCTTATCTTATCTTATCTTATCTTATCTTATCTTATCTTATCTTATCTTATCTTATCTTATCTTATCTTATCTTATCTTATCTTATCTTATCTTATCTTATCTTATCTTATCTTATCTTATCTTATCTTATCTTATCTTATCTTATCTTATCTTATCTTATCTTATCTTATCTTATCTTATCTTATCTTATCTTATCTTATCTTATCTTATCTTATCTTATCTTATCTTATCTTATCTTATCTTATCTTATCTTATCTTATCTTATCTTATCTTATCTTATCTTATCTTATCTTATCTTATCTTATCTTATCTTATCTTATCTTATCTTATCTTATCTTATCTTATCTTATCTTATCTTATCTTATCTTATCTTATCTTATCTTATCTTATCTTATCTTATCTTATCTTATCTTATCTTATCTTATCTTATCTTATCTTATCTTATCTTATCTTATCTTATCTTATCTTATCTTATCTTATCTTATCTTATCTTATCTTATCTTATCTTATCTTATCTTATCTTATCTTATCTTATCTTATCTTATCTTATCTTATCTTATCTTATCTTATCTTATCTTATCTTATCTTATCTTATCTTATCTTATCTTATCTTATCTTATCTTATCTTATCTTATCTTATCTTATCTTATCTTATCTTATCTTATCTTATCTTATCTTATCTTATCTTATCTTATCTTATCTTATCTTATCTTATCTTATCTTATCTTATCTTATCTTATCTTATCTTATCTTATCTTATCTTATCTTATCTTATCTTATCTTATCTTATCTTATCTTATCTTATCTTATCTTATCTTATCTTATCTTATCTTATCTTATCTTATCTTATCTTATCTTATCTTATCTTATCTTATCTTATCTTATCTTATCTTATCTTATCTTATCTTATCTTATCTTATCTTATCTTATCTTATCTTATCTTATCTTATCTTATCTTATCTTATCTTATCTTATCTTATCTTATCTTATCTTATCTTATCTTATCTTATCTTATCTTATCTTATCTTATCTTATCTTATCTTATCTTATCTTATCTTATCTTATCTTATCTTATCTTATCTTATCTTATCTTATCTTATCTTATCTTATCTTATCTTATCTTATCTTATCTTATCTTATCTTATCTTATCTTATCTTATCTTATCTTATCTTATCTTATCTTATCTTATCTTATCTTATCTTATCTTATCTTATCTTATCTTATCTTATCTTATCTTATCTTATCTTATCTTATCTTATCTTATCTTATCTTATCTTATCTTATCTTATCTTATCTTATCTTATCTTATCTTATCTTATCTTATCTTATCTTATCTTATCTTATCTTATCTTATCTTATCTTATCTTATCTTATCTTATCTTATCTTATCTTATCTTATCTTATCTTATCTTATCTTATCTTATCTTATCTTATCTTATCTTATCTTATCTTATCTTATCTTATCTTATCTTATCTTATCTTATCTTATCTTATCTTATCTTATCTTATCTTATCTTATCTTATCTTATCTTATCTTATCTTATCTTATCTTATCTTATCTTATCTTATCTTATCTTATCTTATCTTATCTTATCTTATCTTATCTTATCTTATCTTATCTTATCTTATCTTATCTTATCTTATCTTATCTTATCTTATCTTATCTTATCTTATCTTATCTTATCTTATCTTATCTTATCTTATCTTATCTTATCTTATCTTATCTTATCTTATCTTATCTTATCTTATCTTATCTTATCTTATCTTATCTTATCTTATCTTATCTTATGTTATCTTAAAGTATTATATTTTTGTAAGTTTTATTTCTTTCTGATTTTCTCTTTCCATTGTTGTATTCAATATTATTTCATAATAGATATGTATTCAAATATTTCACCTCTTAAACTTTGGAAAAAGTCACAGATATTTATTTTCAATTTATTTGTTCTTTTTTATTTAACTATTAAATTATTTCTAGTTAGTTTTTTTACTTTTTACTCTCAGAACGCGCGCGTGTCTTGTCTGCATTTTTCGTTTTTCTGGCCGACTGGCTGGCTGGTGCCTACATCTTGTCAGCCGTGTTTGTTTATTTGCATTTCCGCTTGAGTGCTCAGACTTTGTTGTAGTTTGTTGAACGTTTTTGTTATTTTCTTTTATTAGTTGTTATTGTTATTTGGCGCTATGCTTGGCAGCAACAACTTGTTGCTGCCATGTTTATGTGTTTTTATCAAAATGTTTTTGTGGCTTTGTTGTTTTTGCACATCATTCCGTCATCGTACGAACACATTAATTGTTTTATTTTTTAAAATGTTCTCGCATATCTATATTGTGCTCCTCATTCGCTTTCTTTTTCACATAATTTTCTGTATGATGTCGTTATTGTTTCTAACATTTTTTTTAAGCAGGTTTTTCTTTCAGTTGCATTTGAAAGTGAAGAATGTGTGTCAAGTGAAGTTGTGTTTTTTTTGGGGCTGCCGACTTTTAGATTGAGTTTGCAAATTATGCACTTATACCGCGGATTAACGGAAGTTGGCTTCATCCGCTATAAAAAACATGGATTTATTTTTGTATCCTATGTTATAAAAAGTATGCCCAGTATTAATATAAAAGTAGAATCATACTGAGTCCCAAAGGAGTTTGAGAATTCAATGTCCCTTTATTGGCTATATGACAGTGCAAGAATATTAAAGGGATACCTCCAAAGTCCTACACCCCAGTGCTATGGAACTGCATAAGGACACAGACAAAAACTTTGTTTATTTTCAAATTCTACCCACCACTTCTAGAAAAGTACATTCCATGGCTTCACTTGTTAATGTCTTTAATATTTTTAGAAACCTTTTTACACAGAGTACCAGGCACTGTCTCCTATTTAGAGTTATTTAAGAGATACAGTTGTCTGTGATGATAATGCGACCAAAGTAAACTATGCTTAGTGACAAAGTGATCTGTAATAAATAAACTTTTTCCAAAACCATCAGCGAAATATATAATTGGTTTGTCATTTAGTACAAAAAAGTATATATTAATTTCCTACACAGCGCAGTTTTAAAGCAAACGGCGCTTTGGGCGACATATATTATGTTTGTTATTTTAGATTGCTATATGTTTTGTTACTTATGACACGGTGCCCTTACCACAGAATTAAGCATTTAACGGATTTTATTAAGAAATTAAAATTTTATAGCGATTTCTGTAATCAGTAATCGATAAGCGTTTATCCCTGCTAACATTTAAAAGATAATTAGAGTATTCACAAGGTGTGCCATCATGTCGTATTCTCATATTGTCCTAAAATTTACAAGATAAATAAATGCAACTAAGAAACAGCTGTTTAATTACGACACTTCAATAAACATAGCTTTCAGAGTTGTAATATATTAGTACTCTTTTTATATGGAAGGTAACAATAAAATGTTTAAACTAGTGTAAAATCTTAGGACAATATGACATTATGACATGATAGCACACCTTGTGAATACCCTAAATGTATAAATGCATCAGAATTTTTATCCAAAAGGCTAGGGAGAAATAAGAGACCGTCTTCTATGGTAGTTCTTGAAAGCGCTTTTTTTAATCACTTTTTGTCGCAAGAAGAAAGGTATTTTTTTCAAAGGCATGGCAATGTTAAAAAAGCGCTATTATAAATGAGAAACTAATTTGATTTTATAAAGTGCTTTGAGAACTGTTTTTACTTTGTTTCCTCAGTAGTATGCGTGTATTCAAGAATCTTTATATAGCGTTGTAGTGGCTGTTTTGGTGAGATAGATCACTTTTGAGAATAAAAATTGTACGGAAAAATTTTTAAGAAATTCTACCAACGTCTGCATTTTAGGCATCTCTTTCACTGTTGGTGTTTTGAGTGAATTTAAACATTTATTTAACGTTATAAACGTACATTTACTTAAATAGAATAAAAACGTATTTAAACTCAAATCATAAAAAACTTAACAAGGTTAAAAAAGAAAATGTAAGTCAACGACGATCAGCGCTCAGTCGACAATAGCCAGCAGTTGAAATATGAGCGCCATACGTGACAAATTGGAATAGCGACCGGACGCGCGTGCAGTTGTCTGCATAGAACGGTGGGAAAATGCAATGCTTGCATTTTCACACAGCTCAGGCTAAGCCCTATCGTTCGACTCTTATCTTATCTTTATTTTATGCTTCTTTATGCTTCTTCTTATATCTAGATTAGTATTTAAGCTATCAAAAATTGTTAGCTCGGTTCTGTTACTTTTTGTACGCGCTACGACAATAAACTTGAACTTAGTAAAATTTCGTGTGTTTTAATATCTGGCCCGTTGGGCATTGGCTAGTATTGGACTAGCCAATGCGGCCATGAACATTTTTTTTAGTGTACTTCAGGGGAGACACTTTAACTGGCGCCCGAGCAGGGACCTGATGGAGAGGTGGATCCTTTAAACTTTCCCAGTAATAAGCTGCATAGGAAATAATACTCGAGAAAATTTAACCAGTATTTTATAAACTAATAAAACGCGAGCTGCGACTCTGGATTCTATCCAGACCCTCCAGTTCTATAAACAATAAAAATTAAACCAAAAAAATATAACACTATTTCAAAAAACTTGCCAGTTTTCTATAAACTAATTAAGTAAGAGCTGCGAAACTGGACTCCATCCAGACCTTCCAGTTCTATAAACAACACAAAAAAGTTAAACGAAAAACCTAGCGGCAATTCCACTATTCACATGGGAACATAGTGGAGATTACAAAAGGAGTTGAAGGGTCCAGTGAGGAAAACCATACCATAGTAGGTTGCTGCACTGTACTCACCGCAGTTGTTGCAGCAACTAAACTGGAACTATATGGTCCCTCCGTCCAGTCCGTCAGGTTCTATAGTAGGTGGGACTTTCACATCGAAAACCCACCTGCTTCTAGTTTCCACCTGCTTCAATAAATTGTCAACATATTTTCTCTTTCCTTAGAGAACTATTGCAGTGAATAAAGGGATAATAAAGAATAAAAGTAAAATGTGGCAGAAGTTGTAAGTGAAGGCAAAAATTTATAAAATCAAATACTGTGAATTGCTAAAAAAAGGGGTGGAAAAACATAATAAAAAGAAAAAAAAAATTTAAAAATTTACAAAATCAAAAAATACGAATTGCTATAAAAAAGGGTGAAAAACACAATGTAAAAAAATTGAATTGAACAAAAAAAAACAAATCAAAATTTATGAAAAAAATAAGAGAAAATACAAAAATTGTGAATTAAGATAGCAATGCAAAAATTGTGAATTGAACATGAAAAACGAAAAAAAATTTTATGAAAAAGTAATATAGAAAAATACAAAAATTGTGTATTAAGATAGCAATGTAAAACCCGCGAATTGTAAGGAATATAAAAAAGCATTTAAAAATTTATAGAAAAGTAATAAGAAAATGAACAAAAATTGTGAATTAAGAATTGTAAAAAATAAAAAAATCTAAATTTATGAAAAAAATATATAATAAGAAAATACAAAAATTGTAAGTTGCAAAAAATTTTGTACAGAAAAAAGTCAACAATTATAATTTAAAAGCTGGAAATCGTGAGTATCTCTTTTTCCTTTTTTATTATCTAAAAATTATTTCAGAAATGGAGGAAGTTCGCACTTCATTGGTGGGGCTCACTGGGGCTGTAAATGCTGCTTTGGCACAAATCAAGGCCATAGAGACTCGCTTAAGGCTACTCGAAACCCCCTCTGCACCTTCTCAAACATCAGGTGGGTTGGTAGGGAATGAGGTGGTCCCATTGTGTAGACCATCAAATGAGAATGACCTTAGGGAAATAAGCAAACTTCCCGACTGTGTTAAGGAGTTGCAGGTTTTCGACGGTAATCCCGTCCAATATATATCCTGGGTGCACAACGTAGAGTGCATCTTAAAGGATTATGAAATAGTAAAAAACAAACCCATTTATCGAGCCATTTTGCAGAGCGTGCGGCAAAAGGTGCGTGGCACTGCTGACACAGCTTTAATTTCTTATAACATATTTGATGATGATTGGGGGTCCATAAAAAGGTGCCTTTCCCTTCATTACGCGGATAAGCGCGATATACGAACCTTAGAGCACCAACTGATGCAATTATCTCAAAAGAATTCTAGCATTGACGAGTTTTACGCAAACGTTAATCATCAGTTTTCCCTAATAATAAATAAAATGAAAATTGAGGATTGTTCCGAAGAAACGATCAGCGTTCTGATTGAAAGTTATTGAAACAGAGCTCTGGATGTTTTTATTCGGGGTTTGAATGGCGACCTAGAGAAGATGCTGGCTATTAAGAAGCCACAAACGTTGCCAGAGGCATATTCGGACTGCCCTGAAATTCAGAACTTGAACTATAGGAATAATTCTATTCATAGGCCAAATGTAACCAATACGGTTACAGCTCCAGTCAATCAGTTCTTTGCAAGGGAGAATAAACCTACTGTAAAACCTTATTTGCCTCCACGCCGTCCTAGCCCACCAGGGCATTGGAACTATAACCGGCAACCTAACAGCCTATTTAGATCTGCAGAGTCAAGACCAGATCAACCACCAAGGATTGGACCAAAACCACAAGAGCATATGGATGTGGACCGAAGTATACAAACCAGAAGAGTCAACTACATGAACCATCCTGGTTCGAATGGAGCAAAACGTTGGGCGAACCCTAAGTGGAGCAGCAATAATTCTAAGCAACAGCGAATGTATTACCTATCCCAATCGGAGGAGGCAACCGATGATCAGGAACCATCGCAAGAGTATGATGACTACCAAAATCACGTAGAAGAAGAAATAGGGGACCAAATAAATTTTATGACGGGTGCCTCTCCAGCGTACCATATATAGAATACGCATCAGATAATGGGTCAATTCTCAACTTCCTTATTGATACCGGAGCCAATAAAAACTTTGTGGCTCCTTATTTAGCAACCAAATCAATCGCTATTGTTAAACCATTTTTTGTTGATTCCGCAGCCGGAAGCTTGAGAATAACCGAAAAAATATCTGGTAGGTTCTTTAAAAATTTTGGTGACGATTCTGTAATAACCTTCTATGTTCTACCGGGATTGCATACATTTCATGGTATCATAGGTGATGATACCCTGAAAGAATTAGAGGCCGTAATCGACAGAAAATTGAACGTTTTAAGAATTAGAGGCGGCATTAGAATTCCTTTGAAAAATAAAATATCCAAAGAAGTAAACCATTTTCCCATACTCGACGATTGTCTTGACAAACCTACTTTAAAAAAACTACACGATATTTTGACCAAACACAAAGAGCTTTTCCAACCAATTGACATTGATAAAACAATAAAAACTTCAGTTTTAGCAGAAATTAGGACAAGCACGGAGGACCCAATCTACACCAAAAGTTACCCATACCCAGGATGTATGCGCGAAGAAGTTGAAAAACAAATAGATGAATTACTAAAGTCAGGTATAATTCGTCCTTCTAGGAGCCCTTATAATTCACCTATTTGGATTGTCGCGAAAAAACCAAAACCTACAGGTGAGAAACAATACAGGCTAGTTATAGACTTCAAGCGTTTAAATAACGTCACAATCGCAGACACATACCCTATACCAGATATCAACACTACTCTTGCTAATCTTGAAAAGGCTAACTTCTATACAACCCTTGACTTAACGTCAGGTTTTCACCAGATAGCAATGAAACCTTCTGATATTGCCAAAACCGCATTTTCGACAATGAATGGGAAATATGAATTTCTCAGACTTCCCTTCGGACTAAAAAATGCTCCAGCAATATTCCAACGCATGATCGATGACGTGCTTAGGGAATACATTGGGAAAATTTGCTACGTCTACATAGACGACATAATTGTTTTTGGCAAAACCATAGAAGATCATTTGAAAAATATCGAAACTGTGTTCACGCGGCTAGGAGAAGCAAACCTCAAGGTTAACTTAGAAAAAACCCATTTCCTTAAAACTGAAGTTGAGTTTCTTGGTTATCTTATAACATCCGACGGCATCAAAGCTGATCCAAAGAAAATTATTGCTATCCAACAAGTTTTACCACCAAAAAACCTGAAAGAACTGAAGGGGTTTCTTGGACTAACATCATACTTTCGCAAATTTATACGAGATTACGCTAAGGTTGCCAAGCCCTTGACTAATCTTACACGAGGACCAAACGCTCAGGTTAAAGCAAATCAATCAAGAAAAGTGGCAATTGAGCTTAATGAGGAAGCGATGAATTCCTTTAACAGTTTGAAAGAACTTTTAACCACTTCAGAGGTCCTTGCGTTCCCAGAGTTTGATAAACCTTTTAATCTCACCACAGATGCCTCAAACTATGCTCTTGGTGCTGTTTTATCTCAGGGCGAACCTGGAAAAGATAGGCCAATTGCTTACATTTCCAGATCCCTTAGTAAGACGGAAGAGAATTACGCAACTAATGAAAAGGAAATGTTGGCGATCGTGTGGGCACTTGACAACTTAAGGTCTTATATTTATGGTACGAAAAAGATTAGAATTTATACTAATACTACCAGCCTCTTACTTACGCTCTGGGCAACAGAAATTATAACGCAAAGTTGAAACGTTGGAAGGCACGGATTGAGGAGTACAACCAGGAACTGATTTACAAACCAGGTAAATAAAACAACGTGGCTGACGCTCTCTCTAGACTAAGAACTCAAATAAATCATTTGCCAGCATCTGATGCACCTGATGCTGCCCAAGAATTAAGAGTGTCACAACTAGCTGCCGATGAAGAAACCGATACAGCTAGTGAAGGACGGTCGAATCCAGCTGACAATGAAACCGATACAGCAAGTGAAGGCATGACAGCGCATAGTGCTGAACAAGACACTGACAAGATACTTAAAGGAATATTTGAACCCAAATATTATCAATGGCGTAAAAATCCCAGAGGAACGCATGCAATTGCTACAAGACCTGTATGTCCAACACTTTTCTAATTACAAAATTCGTCTGACGCAAAGAGTGGTAGAAGATGTATCCAATGAGGAAAATATTCTTCGAATAATAGAAACTGAGCATAGGAGAGCTCATAGGAACCCTAGAGAAAATAAAGAGCAAATTTTGGAAAGACACTATTTTACACGAATGAACAGCAGAATTAAAGCATATACTGACTCCTGCGAAATCTGTAAGCTTAATAAATATGATAGACAACCTTTAAAACCACAACTTCAACCAACTCCTAACCCTACATATGCTTGCGAAATATTACACATAGATATTTTAGAACTTCAAGGTATGAAGTTTATCTCATGTATAGACAAATTTTCTAAATTTGTTAAGCTTTTCTTCATTCGAAATAAATCTGCAACGCAGTTATAAACAAAACTTATAAAGTTACTGCACTTTTTTACAATACCGAGAATTATTGTTACTGACAATGAGAGAGGTCTTTCGAACCCACTAATAATACAGTCACAACATTGATCTCGCGAAGAGCGGTTGTGTTTTTTCCTGCTACTTTAGTTTTTGTTCCAAGAGTATTTTAATATTTACCAAACGTGTGCGAGAGCGTAGTAATTCGTTTCGTGGCAACCGTTTTGCTAGGCTTGGACACTATAGATTGCTTTGTGCCGGCTTTGTTTTCTTTGACATCATGCCCTGTGTTTGTGGTCATAAGGTTGATCGCGGGCAGCCTAAAGTGATTTGTGCAAAGTGCAATGATTTGTTTCATTTGCCCTGTGTCAATGTTTTGCCAATTGATGTGGATTACATGCAAAATACTAGCACTCCATATCATTGTAAATCTTGTGCGACTAAGCGCCGCGATTCTTTTCGATCGCCCCCTCCGTCAGCTCAGTTGAGTGGTGACGTTTCACATGCCAACAACAACATCAATAAGCCAACAACAATAGCCGCCTTGCTCGATGAACATTTAATTAATCCACAGCAGTCTTCAGATACAGCAATAACAACTGATATATCTATAATTGATCTACAACAAAAAGCACAGTGTCATAGCCAACAGATTCAACAACAGCAGATATCGAAAAGTGATTCTGATGATAATTTAAATGTTAATCTGCAATTAGTGCTCAATGAGCTCATTACTCTTAAATCATCAAGCGAGCGTGCACTCGTGTTAATAAACACTTTACAAGAGGACAAAGTGCTCTTAATGCAAAAAGTTGATAACCTGCAGTCGGAGTTAAATTTTATAAAGCATAAATTAGTCGAAAATGAAGCTGCCTCCACAATCTTATCACTTGCTACTGAGGTCAATGAACTGCGTGGCACTATTCATGACTCTTTAAATGCCAATAATATTAATATTCCGTGTGATCAAGTTAAACTCTCACACAATTGCGGCAACCAAATATTAAATGCTAAACCGAAGAACTTAATTGCTAATTTATGCTCTTTAAATAAAGACAATGCAATTAACAAAAACAAAAACATTTCTACAAAAAGCAAAGCCCCGGTCACGTACAATATCGCTCATGCATTTCCTGAATCATCTTTTAAAACCGGTTTTGAGACAGTAAATGCATTAGATTCTCCCAATATTGCTCCTACTGTTGATGCTGCTCCTCAATCTCTGCCTCTCTCTACTACTGCCGCTCTTGATTCCAGTCCATCTGTTTCTTCTCGCACTACGCTATCATATGCTGCTGCTGCTGCTGCTGCTGCTGAAAATTCTTTGCCATCTGCTTCTACATTAAGGCCTCCTACTAATGAGTGGATTACTATGCGTTATAACAAAAAGAAACTTAACGAAATAAACCATAATATTGATATTGGAATTGTTGGCAACAATGCCAATAATGAGCTCGATGTGGCAGTGCCTATGAAGCTTTTGCATATTTCTTCATTTAAGCCATCGGTCACTGCGGAGAACGTTATTGATTATATTGCTTCGCATACAGATATAAATAAGAGTAATATTAAATGTTTCCGCCTTGTTAAGAGAGATGTTGATGAAACCACATTAAAAAGAGTAAACTTTAAATTAGCGATAGCAAGCAACGACTACGAGAAAGTCTTTAATTCTGCGTTATGGCCTGCAAATGTACGTGTTCGGGAGTTCTCTTCTTTTTTACCGAAAGAAGGAGTGAACGTCGTGACTCGCTAGTACAGAAAGAAGTCACTCCATGTAAGAGTAGTATCGCTTCAACAATTTCGACTGCAATAACAACATCAATTACAACAACACCTGATACATGCCTTGTCTATTCTGGCACTGGCTCTTCTACTGCTGATCATCATGATTCGGTTTTATTAAAATCACTCACATTACCTGTGAGTATCACCGCTTCAGCCTTATCAACGCTTAAAACAAATACAACAGCCGATACAAGCATAGTCTTTCCTGGCTCGGCTTTTCATGCTGCCGTTCCCAATGCTGTCAATTTTTCCAACACCCTACATTTTCAATGCTTAACGCCGCGGTTGGCTAGCACCGCAGCGCCTCTCAACATATCTACTGCGCCCAGTGATTCCACTATGCGACAAAATTCTTCAGCAGCTTCTGGATACTCAATTTATTATCAAAATATGGGCGGAATACGCACGAAAACATCACAGCTTCTACTTGCTATGGCTCTTCATGAATATGATATTGTGGCCATTACCGAAACTTGGCTTCATGCTGAAATCTCATCTTCTGAAATGTTCGATAATTATTATAGTGTATACCGATTTGATCGCTGCACTGTGTCTACTGGCCGTGAAAGAGGAGGAGGAGTACTTTTGGCTGTGTGCAATAAGCTTCATAGTAAATTAGTAAAACTAAATAGTAATGATGGTATTATTGAACAGATTTGTGTTGAAATAGGCTTCTCAAATCGAAATTTTGTTTATTTTTTCGTATCGTATATTCCACCATACAGCATAACTGAAGTTTATCAAAAGCATATTGATAACATTAACTTTCTAGCCGATAACTTTAGCACAAATCACGATATTGTAGTAGTGGGTGATTTTAATTTAGGTAAAATATCTTGGGTTTTTGATGATAATAATCTTTTACCATTTAATTTGCAGTCCGATAATGAGAACTTAGTTATGAGTTACTTTTTGTCAAATAATTTTCGACAAATAAACTCTGTAAAAAATGGCTTGAATAGAATTTTAGATCTAGTTTTTGTCAATAATGAACTAAAAGTAGCCTGTGAAGAAAACCTGGCACCCATAGTTTATAATAGCATACATCATAATGCATTATTTATCGAACTTGATTTCTACAAATTTGATTCAACAAATATAGACTCATTAATACAATTAAATTTTGCTAAAGGTAACTTTACAGCTATTAATGAGTGCTTAAACTCAGTAGATTGGTCATTATTATATTGTATAGAGAGTCCGTCTCTAGCATATCAAATATTTTGCGCAAAACTTTTGAGTTCAGCAGCTCTATTTGTTCCTAAAAAAGGTAGTAACTTAAAGAATAAACCACCTTGGTTTAACTCTAGATTATCAAAGTTAAAAAACCTTAAAAACAAAGCTGCTAAGAAATTTAAGAACACTAATTTTGTAGCTGATCAATTAAATTTTATTCGATTAAGGAACGAATTTGATTGCCTTCACAAGTTTCTGTTTAAAACTTATGTTTTAAATGTAGAAAGTAATCTAAAAACAAATCCAAAGTATTTTTGGGAGTTTTTAAATTCCAAGAAAAAAACCACTGGGTATCCAACCAGTATGGAATTTGATGGTTTAAAGTCTACTAATGCTTCAGAGTCTACACTACTTTTCTCTAAATATTTCCAAAATGTATATGAAAATCATAGATCTCCAACAAATCTTAATTATCTCAACTTTGATGATCTTAATATAAGTTCTATAGATGTCTTCAATATTTCAGCTGACGACGTAACTTTAGCAATTACTCATCTTAAACCAAGCTTTAAATTTGAACATGGGGATCTACCGCCAATGTTTTTCAAACTCTGTGCAGTAAATGTCGCAGTGCCTTTAGCTTTTATTTATAATCTATGCATTAAAAAAGGCGTTTTTTTAGATGTATGGAAAATTTGCTTGGTAGTTCCGATTTTTAAAACGGGTAATCGTTGTGATGTAAATAATTACAGGGCTATTGTGAAACAATGTACAATAGCTAAATTGTTTGATCATATACTTAAAATCAAATTATTTGAGCATGTGAAGTGTGTCATCTCCGAATTACAACATGGATTTTTTCCTGGTAGATCAACATGTTCAAATTTACTGCTTATTTCGAAAAATATTATTAGTGCAATGGAAAATGGTAGTCAGTTGGATATCGTTTACACCGACTTTTCTAAAGCATTTGATAAAGTTGATCACTTTATTCTTCTAAGCAAATTAAAAAAGTTCGGTTTGTCGGATACTTTAATTGCATTTTTCAAAAGTTATTTAAACGCTAGAAAGCTTTATGTCAAAATTGGGTCAACTATTTCAGATGTTGCTATTGATGCTTCATCAGGAGTTCCACAAGGTAGCCATTGCGGTCCTCTCCTTTTTTTAATTTTCATTAATGACTTACCTACACACTTGAAGTTTGCCAGATGTCTTATGTATGCTGATGATGTCAAATTATTTCTTAATATTTCGAATGATTCAGACTGCATAAGTCTCCAAAGTGACCTCTCAGCCTTGCATAGCTGGTGTATCTCAAATAAACTGTTCTTGAACATCAGTAAATGTTGCATAGTCTCTTATACTAAATGTTTAAATAGCGTTTTATTCAATTACACATTGAATAATTGTGTATTACAGCGTAAAGTTGAAATAAAGGATTTGGGGGTAATTTTTGATAAACAACTTAATTTTAAATGTCATTATGATTATATTATTTCTAAATCATACTCCATGCTGGGGTTTATCAAGAGGCATACTCAAATTTTTAAAGATCCTTTAACTATAAAAGCGTTATACGTTTCTTTGGTTCGAAGTATAATCGAATATTGTTCTATTGTTTGGAATCCGTACTATGTTGTTGAATCAAATCGAATTGAGAGAGTTCAAAAACTAATGAGCAAATACGCTCTTAAAAAGCTTTACTGGCCTGATGGTCTCCCAACATATGAGGCACGCCGTAAATTACTTGGGTTGCAATCCTTAATAGATAGAAGATCAGTTTGTTCTCTTCTATTTGTTTATAACATATTTACCGGGAAAATTAATTGCAATGAACTGTCAAATCTTTTTCAAATTTATGATGCTCCAAGGGATTTGAGACGCACTCGTATGTTTGAAGAAAATCTCCATAGGACCAATTATGCTAATAATGAACCAATAGCTAGATGTATGCACTTATGCAATAATCTCTCTAATATTTTAAAATTTAATGTATCTGAACACCAATTTAGACTGATACTGTTCACTATTTTTAATTAATTTTAAGGTATTAATATCTACAATAGTCTGTAAGATTGTAACAAATCCGTAGACTGAAATAAATAAATAAATAAATAATAAACTACATCCGGTCTTTGGGAGTTGAATTTTATCGAACTCCAATACAACGAAGTGAGGTTAATGGGCAAATTGAAAGGGTTCACTCCACTCTTATTGAAATTTTTAGGTGTTTGAGGAGGGAACACAGCAGAGTGAGTCCCAGAGAGCTAATGAATGTGGCTGTAGACAGATATAATAACTCCATACACTCGGTCATAAAGAAAAACCGAGTGACATATTTTTTAATAGAAGTGAACGAATTAACTATCAGAGGGTCTCAGATTTCCAGCAAAAGCTTAATGAGAACCTTAGAGGACTCATTGAAGAGAATCAAAGAAAATAAATCAAAGACTTAATTTACATAAAGAAGAACCCAAGACATATAATAATGGGGATATTATATTTGTTAAAGATAAGCAAATAAAAGGGAAACAGAAACCTATATATAAAAAAGAGATTGTTACCGCAGACAACAAAGTTACTGTAACGACTTTGTCTGGGAAAAAAATTCATAAAATCCACATTAAAAAATAAAAACAAACAGAGGAATTATCTAAAAAGTTAATTCAAAATGAAATTCCTAAGATCTATGGTATCTTTCGGAAAATGGTGGGCACTTGTTAAATTTTCAAGATGTCAGGGTTCGACTCCCCCGATTATTATTTTAATATTAACATTTTTATAACAAAAAAATAAAAAAAAAGAGAAGAAAAAACAAGGATAAAAAATCCAATATAATTAAGCTTAAAACAAAATATTATTTTTTTTTTTAAGAACAAAATTTTAAATTTTATTTTAAATTTTCGGAAAATGGTGGACACTTGTTAAATTTTCAAGATGTCAGGGTTCGACTCCCCCGATTAAAATTTTAATATCAACCCTTTTATAACAAAAAAAAAAAAAAACAAACAAAAGATAAGAAAGAATTAAGGATAAAAAAAATCCAATAGAATTAAGCTTAAAAGGAAAATTTTTTAATATATAAAAACAAAATTTTAAATTTCAAAGGGGAAGGGACTATATTAAATTAAACATAATTAAACATATTTTTATAAATATTTTTTTATGAAATATAAACTAATATTATTTTATTTAAAACATCTTTGCTCTATAAGATGCTATTTTAGTATAATTAAAACAAGACTAAGTTATCAACACCATCATTACAGAATCTTTATATTAAGTGCAGCCAACGCATTGCATCTGTACGAGTATAAGTCACCACTTGTGTCACTGAGGAAAGGAAACGGTTGGATATTAAATGGACATTTCAATCTTGTTCACCTTATAGACCTAAAACAACTTGAGAACCTATCTAGCGTAGTTCGAGATGCTGTTGACAAAAACCTAACGACCGCTGACGACATGTCCCTATTAATGCAATATCACCTTGATCAAATCGACAAACACTTGCACGAATTGGGGCGCAAGAAGCCGAGACAAAGCCGATCAATTAATTGGATAGGCTCCGCCTGGAAATGGTTAGCCGGCAATCCAGACGCTACGGATTGGAATATGGTCCTCCAAAATGAACAGTCAATCGTTGAGAATAATAACCAACAATACAAAATAAATAAAAAACTTTTCGAGGCTACTCAGGAAGCTATATCCAGGTACAACAAATTAGTCGAATTAATTAGAAACGACATTGGGAGCCATTTGATGGAGAAGTATGAGAAGACTCTGTTCGCGAAAATAATAATCCTCAAGGACCAGGTGCATGAAGTTGTACGTGCCTGCCAGATGGCAAGGAACGGTATTGTCAATACAAACCTGTTGGACAGCGAAGAAATGAGTAAGGCACTATCGGAATTTGAAACACTTCCCTACGAAAACGAAATTGAAGCCTTAGAGTTTGCTGCCCCTTCAATATTTGTTAATGATACGATGTTGCTTTATGTTGTGTCCTTACCGAAAGTCCAGCCAGAACCATATAACCACATTCTTATACGTCCATCAGTGATTAACAACACTCAAGTGGATATCTCATATGACGAAATGCTTGTGAGCCAAAGAGAGACGTTTGGTATAAAGGAGAAATGTTTACTCATCAGAAACCTAACCATCTGCAAATCTGCTTCATTAGACAAACAGCCAGAAAACAGTTGCATGGCAAGATTAATCAAAGGAGGCCACGCAAACTGCACCTTCCGCATGAATGCTGAGGAAATCATGGAACTTGTTACCGATAACACAATCTTCCTAACCAACTTCAGAGGGGAAGTGAGGGCTGGAAATTTTTCAAAATATTTGGACGGAACTTACCTTGTGCAGTTCGAAAACGAAACCATCAAAGTAAAAGACAAGATATTTTCAATCTCAACAACCACTAGCATTCAAGCACTCCCACCACTACTAACAAACATCACACGAGGAGCCAACAAAATTGACCTGGAGTTCATAAACAGAAAAACTCTAATTAATATTAGGGAGCTTGGCAGCCTCAACAATAGATTCAACTTTTCCATGATGTCGGATGTAATAATAGTTCTCAGTCTGTCAATCATTGCCGTGCTAGTATGGCACAAGATGACCCGAAACCTCCACATTCCTAAGGTGGAACCCATAATCATTCAAAACCCAGGAACTATGTCCTCGGTACAACAAAAAACCTAAGGTGATCTACGGGACGCAGATTTTTAAAGAGGGAGGAGTCAACGACGATCAGCGCTCAGTCGACAATAGCCAGCAGTTGAAATATGAGCGCCATACGTGACAAATTGGAATAGCGACCGGACGCGCGTGCAGTTGTCTGCATAGAACGGTGGGAAAATGCAATGCTTGCATTTTCACACAGCTCAGGCTAAGCCCTATCGTTCGACTCTTATCTTATCTTTATTTTATGCTTCTTCTTATATCTAGATTAGTATTTAAGCTATCAAAAATTGTTAGCTCGGTTCTGTTACTTTTTGTACGCGCTACGACAATAAACTTGAACTTAGTAAAAATTCGTGTGTTTTAATATCTGGCCCGTTGGGCATTGGCTAGTATTGGACTAGCCAATGCGGCCATGAACATTTTTTTAGTGTACTCCAGGGGAGACACTTTAACTTGTATTTAATATCTATTTACCGACCAAGTCTCGTGGATTTATTTGGTTCAATATAATTATATAGTAATACTAGCAGGCCGCAGTTTTCCGTGGCGAATAAAAGATTTTTATTATGCAGCACGAGCAAAAAAGAGATTGGAAGAGAGCACCATGGGATTTATTGAAACTCTCGAAACACAATGAAGTGAAAAGAAAACGATTAAGCAATGCATGGCAGCTGGGATGATTTCTTAAATAACTAAACCCTTAAATTAAATATAATTTAAATAAAATAAATATATATATAAATAATATTAAAAATTTCGAAAGGAGAATACCCCTAAAATATGCTATAGCACAAATTTGATATCTTAAAACTTTTCATAAAAATTGGCCCAGTACTTTTGGAGTTTACCTGGAACAAAAAATGTTCACGGCAATTTTATATAATAGTTTAAATATGCAATGGTTCTTAAGATATTTTAATTAAATAATTGTTAAAAAATAAATAAAAACGTATTTGTTCCGTTTCTTAACTGACATTAATTTTAATTCGTATAGAGTTAAATACCACACAAAACACAATTATTGAGAGCACAATTTTATAAAGAAACTAGCAGGCCGTAGCTGTTCGCCACTTCGCCACAGACGTTTCTTTATTTGATAAGACAATACATGTCAAACAAAATGAAAACATTTCTTCTTTGGTCTTATTTTGTTTTGCAACGCAGTACTACATTTATATTTATCTCACTTTTCGCATTGCTCGAGACAAAGGTTCATATATAAGGTTGTGGCACTTGAGAGAAATGCACTCTTTTTTCGCCTTTGCTCGAACTGTCACTGTGCTTTTCTTTGTTCAAAGCATTAATTTTCTTCACTTGTTTTCATCTATACTGACAGTTCGACCGAGCCAGAGCCTTATAAATGAGCCTTGCTCGAGACTCGTGTTTTTTTTTGTTGCGCTGTGCTAGCTGAGCGAAAAAGAGAGTAGTAGAGAGCAACATGGAGTTTGGTGAATCACAACAGAAACTCGTAAAAGAAAACGACTAAGCAATGCATTGCAGCTGTGATGATTTCTTAAATAACTTAAGACTTTAATTAAATAAACTTATTATAAAAATTTCGAAATGAAAATCCGTATAAGGTGCTGTAAAAGAAAAATTATATATTAAATATTTTTCATAAAAATCTGACCAGTACTTTTGGAATTTACCTGGAACAAAACATTTTACTTAAATTTTGTACAAAAATATAGATATAATATAGCAAAATATAGATATAATATAGCATTTAACAAAAAAAAAAACCAAGCATAAAAGTCAAAGTGTGCTAAATTTATGTATATTTTTTCTTGGCATTAAATAAACAAATTTAGTTTTCAAAATCTTTGTTAGCTTTTCGATACAACTTCTTGTCTAAGGACAATGATTTACATACAGTTTTAAAGAAAAAGAGACCAAAAGCCAAAAATACTTTAACATAATATATAGCAAAATTAAAATAATTAAGAGAGTATTCATAAGTCTTGGAAATTTTTATTGTATTATATTTATTGTATAAAAAAAAAAATTAATTAACTATAAAACAAATAAATACTTTGAATCCAAATTAAGAGTAAGCAATTTAAAAAAAATCGTTAGTTATTCGATACTATAACTCTCACTGTAATGCTAAAAAACTAATGTCATTAAGGGGGATTATACACCAAGAAGCCGAAAAAGAAAGGTCATGTTTTTACGGAAAAAAATAATTTTTTTAAAGGAAACCTTAGGAATATTTTTGAATGAGGGTTTTTTTACCAAAAAATTCACACATTCAAGAGTATGTTTAATTTTTTTTTATTAAAATTATTTTTTTTAATATTAAGGTAAATACAGCATTTTTTATAGATCGCTGTAAAAAAACCTGAAAAGCAGTGACCAAGATTTCTAATCCAAAATTGATCTAAAACACAAAATCGAAAAAGATTACTGACCTAAAGACTTAAAACTAGTACTTGTCGTAACCGATTTTGAAAATATCGATTTTTGACAAAATGGCGGACTTCCGAACGTGAAGTAACGATTTTCGACCTAAATTCGTTATTACTTTGCCTATAGCTAATGAACGAAGCAACGAAAGAAAAAATCGTACAATACAAGTACTAGATTATTCTGTATTTAATAAGCCTGCAAAAAAATCAAAACGATCACTGACTTTCGAGAAATGTTGGTTACCGACTTTGAAAACATGGTTTCGAGAAAAACGCGTTTGAAATCTTCAAAGCTAATATATCCTCTCGAAGGTGGTTCACTCACTAGGTTATTGGTCACTTTGTTACTTTTACAATGCAAAAAAGTTCTGGGTATAATAAATACACCCCTTGAGAAAAAAGTGCTCAGTTTTAGGATTTTTTTTTTAGCTTTTCTTTAATCAAGTAGAAATAATTATTTTTAAAATGAAAATATCTTTCCAAATAGATACTTGTCTTAAAACTAGAAAATTTTTATAAAAAATTTAAGATTTTAATGAAGATTTTTATAAAAAAATCAAGTAGAAATAATTATTTTTTAAAATGAAAATATCTTTCCAAATAGATGCTTGTCTTAAAACTAGAAAATTTTTATAAAAAATTTTCAAAAAATCATTTTCTGGAGAAAATACTATTTGCTTGATGAAGAGAAACTATTTGGAATTAATTTTTTATTTTGTTTTGGTCTTATTTTATTTTGCGAAGTTTTTTAGAACTAAACTATTTTAATCTTTTATCTTTGATATACATATGTATAAATATCACGGTATTTAACGATTTTGAATTGAAAATTTAAATTTTGTTCCTAATACTATAGTCAAGCAGTTTTTCTGGAGCTAAAAAATCATAAATAATATCGTTTATTAGAAATAAATAATAGTTGTATGATTTCTTTCTAATCTAATGTTTTTAATTAATGAATCAAGTAGATTCGATAATAATATCTTTTTATGTCCTTTTTTTACATTATTGGCATTGGAGTTATGTTTACAAAAAAGAAGTTTTTTCTGGAAATATTTCATTTAAAAAAAATAAAATATAAATTTGACCAACTCAAAACCTCTTCCCAAACATCATTTCATATCGATTGAAAAGTGACTATTTTGCTGCTGCTTAGGTTATCTTTAAAAAGTTTAGAGTCCGCTCCAACAGCTCGTTGTTGTGATTAAAATCTTTGTAAAAATTTAAATATTAATTATTTTGTCTCAAAAAAAATCAGAGATCATCTTTAGATACCACTTTAAACTGTAGAATAGTCCAAGTTGAAAAAAATAAAGATCAGCGTTCATAAAATGTCCGGAAAACTAGAAAAAATTCCAAACAAATCAAAACAAGAAAGAACGTGGGGTATGTACGTACCTCACGAGGCCAGGTGAAGGTTAATTATAAGTATAGAATGGAACTTGCGTTCCCTCGTTTTCGCATTCACAGCCATAACACATTATAGTTTTTCTAATTTTCTAGGTTTTCTATTGTACATAAATAAATGTTTCTAAATACAATAGAGAATTCTAAACTTCTAATGCTAGCAATTTTATTATCAAAAATCGATTAGCTATTGCTCAAATCTTCATCATGTTGAAAGCAGTTTCTTTAAAAGGTACCATCAAAATTTTGTGGTTATCCATCTAATAAGTTTCATTCACTTTATTGTGGTTGTTGTAAATGTGGTGCTTGTGTGGTTAAATAAATGGTTGCTTAGAAGAAGGTACCGATTAGAAACAGAGGTGGTGAATAAGAAAGGCAGCAAAAAAAAGGCATGGCAATGGCACAGAAGATTTTCAAGTAAATGAAGAGTACCAGCTTTGGAAATGAAGAAATAGTTGTAGCTTGAGATATAAACACATTATAACTTACACACACATATACATAAAGAGACGCACTTATACTAAGGCAACTCATATACAAGTGCATTTGATACAAGGCCAGCTCGTTTTAGCAGCTTTGGTCAGCTTCTTGCAAGGAGTTGTCAGAGCTGCACATGCAAGCATAATTGCACCATCAAGATACATCCCCACAGACACAAATACACACACAGCTAAACTCAGAAGTTTTCACTCAGTTGAGTGGTTGCTCCACTGGGAGATAAGAAAATCAAAGAAACAACTCTACCCCCACTCACATACATACGCCACACGCACACAAACGTAAATACGTACCAACACACATATATGCACGAAACATTAAAACCAGCTCCATTTTGAAGAATCTTTGTGCAATCTTTACGTCTTAGAGCTAGAATTTTTTGGTTTGGGGTTTTGGTAGTAAATATATGTGCATAATTGTGTTTCTAAAGCTTTGGAGTTAACCCCACATTCATAACCAATATGAAATTTCCTGCTCGAGAATCTAAGAATGTGTTTTTGTGTGTGTGTGTGTGTATATGTATTTCGAGCAGTCTGATGTGTTATGAGGGAAGTAAGGAAAATTCTAAGAGTTTAGAAATTATATTTATAAAACTCATATCTTCGGCATTTCTTGACGTCACGAAGTTGAAAGAGCTAGCCGAAAATGATTGAGAGTCGGTGAACATATTTTGATGATAAATTTAAATGAGCAGAGAGTTATTAGTTGAGTCAAAAAGATTTTGAGAAATGTTATTAAAATTTTATATTGCGATAGCTTCAAATATCAAAAAAAAAAAAAAAAAAAAAAACAAAATATATAGTGAATTTTACTGCGGTTTATTAAGTATATACATTTTCAAAAGCTGTTACTGTAGTCCCTACGCACGCTGTTTTAAGTGTGGTTGACTCAAACACAAAATCGAAAAAGGTCGCACTTTCAAAAATTCGGTAAGAAAAACAAGAGCCAACATATTTTAAAAAAGTTAAGTTGGCAATTTCGGAATTAAAAAACTGGTATGCACCATGTTTGCACAAAAATCAAAACTATTTTTCAGAATTATTGAAGTCTCTCCGAGTGAGAAATATATGCTTTCCGATTTTTTTTTTTAATCGAAATGGAATCTTTTTTTCAACAGTCAGGTTTCAACAGCAATAATTTGTTTGTAAAATTTTTTTTTTAAGTTTTTGCAAAAGAATAGCTCAAGACTATGCTTAAGTCATCCGTGGTGTTGTGTTTTTAAATTTTGCATTTTGGATTTTTTGGAATTTTTTTGTAAAAATACTCAAACTCAAAATTTTCCAAAAGGTACTCTTATGGAAAAAATTTATAATGACCAGATTATTCATATAATGGCACGTTGTTTGTACCTGTATAAGACAAAGTTTAAGAAAATATTTCCATTACACTGAAGGAAACTTATTCTAAATTGGTTTTTTGCAATTTTTTTAATACAACAAGAACAAAAATGCGGTTTCTTTCGAAAAGTAAAATATCACAACTCTTGGCATTTTCGTTCAATTTTCATGTTTGATAGCTTATTTTGAAAAAAATGAGATGAAAAACAAAATTCTTGATACACAAAATGTTATTTACATTTATTATAACATCGAACAAAAAATTAAAAGTTCAAGCTCTAAAAAACAAAACTTAAAATTTAAAGGAACACTAATATCTATAGTGAAAGACGATTTGTTCAATGAAACTATAGCAGATCCACTGGAAGAGACTATAACCCTGGATAACCAATCATATTTCTAATACGTTATAACCAATGTTAGTCGATTTGACTAACACGCTCCAAAATTCGTTTTACATAAAATACATTAAAAGCTGTTGAAAATGGAAAAACTATGTGTGAATAAAAAAACATTAATATTGATCTTTGTTTTTGTTTTTATTTTTTTATAAGCTATTTATTTCATCAGTTCAAGATATATCACATCAGATTATTAAAAAAAAAAATAATAAATAAAAATAAAAAACTTACAAGGCTCTTCTATCTTCTTACGAATAAAGTATTATTAACTATTATTAAAATAAAAAAATTTAAATCAATTGTTTAGCACAAGAGACACAATTCAATGCCCTACTATAAAAAAATTATAACCAAAACACTATATGCCTACAACAAAGGAATTAACTTCATCTGAACCGAAGTTAAAATACCCCCACATCCGTATTTTTGAAATTATACAAGTTGTCAATGTTGTATAATTTTGATGAAGCTACTTTTATGGGGCATGGTTTTTACCTAAATATATAAAATTTGAAACTCAGATTTCATCCTAATTATCAAAGCTTATATGTAAAATATCAAGTTTAAACTACAAAGTTTTTTGAATTTATGAAGGTTTTGTATTATAATGACGCATTTTTTTGAGTGAAGTGGGCGTGGTTTTCATCCAATTTTGACAAATTTCAAATATGTGCTGAATGTTTACTGGAATGTGCAAAATTCCAAGTTCATATATTTATTTTCGTGGCATTTTAGGAGATACCGTTTTGATAAAGTCACTTCTTATGGGAGGTAGGCGTGGTAATTCATCCGATTTTGCTCATTCCCTAATTTTATATTCGTTTTTTGAATATAAGCATATATTTTTTATTTCATTACGATAGCTTAAAATTGTGGCTGTAATCGTACCGACAGACATACAGATGGATAGACGGACATGGCTTAATCGACTCAGGAATTGATGTTGATCAAAAATATATATATACTTTTCTATACCTACCACGTCTTCTTATTAGCGTTATGAACGGAGTGACAATGTTATACCCCTTTCGCAGTACGCGTGGGGGTATAAAAAGTTACGTTAAAGCCAATGTTAGTCGCTTCAACGTACACTTCATTTATAAAAAGATTCACGCCGTCCAATTAAAAAGCCAAATAGATCTGAACGCAACGAGAGCAGCTTAACAACTAATGTGGTTGATACGATATGGATAGAGAACACGATCAGATGAGAGAAAAAAGGTTGTAAGCACAAAAGTGAGCAGTGTTAGTTGAAACAACTAGCATTTGTTTTCAAGGGATAAACAATGATTCTCCTCTAGGAATCATTGGATCAGTTAAGTGGCGTGATTTACTTTTTAATTACTTAATAGAAAATATGATAATATAGCTTAATATTTACATAAATAAGTGCAGCAATTCACGTACCGGAAAAATAAAAATTACGGAATGTCTATCTGCGATTTGGATTAAATTTTGCATGGGGCATCACGACGGAAATAAAAAACCTGAATTGGAGGAAAAATGTTTATCGTGATTTTTGGCGGAGTTACAGGGTGCACAAAATTGATGTCAAAAATAGATTATTCCTAAAATTCATATCTCAAACATTTCTTAACCGAATGTTAAGTATGCGGTTGTACAAACTAATTAATTAGGAATAGATATTAAAAGTAGCAGTAATAGATAGTAAAAGAGTCAATATCATTAGCCTATTGAGTCTCTGGTAACGGTAAATTTAGCAACTTAACACACATATTTTTTGATTAACAAACAAAATTCTTAACCAAATTTTTAGTTTGAACTACCGTTGGAAAGGTAATTGAACGTACTTTAATCAAAAAATAGTTTTGGAAAATTTCAGTAGTTTGGAGTTCAACTCCTCGCTGTAAGGTAATTGATTTCGAAGAAGAGATTCGAAGAACACCTATTAAAAAATCTAAATAATTGTTTTCTTAAATCAAATAATATAAATATTATGGTGGGAACTGAATGGGCTCATTAGATATGGACATTTAAACCTCTCAGCAAAAATATAAATTAAAAAATATCTCTTATTATCCGCTTTTATATGCGGTAAAATCATAAATTACTTGACCTACAGCTCCAAATTGTAACCTTGGAAAATCATCAGAGGGCAAAACTAGCTATATAAATCTAAAAAAATAGTATTTTTCCCTTCCAATTCCGTAACTAAAATGCTGTAGATCTGAAATTGTAGAAATATTGTTAATATAATAATGTAAAATATAAGGAACATTTGATTGCTTACCTTTACAACTTGGGATATCATATCTTCCAGAATATTGTTATAAACGAAATTTTTTTTTCTTGCACGTTTGCACTCCACTTTCCTGACCAGATAACACCGAAGTAGACCTAGAGTCTCTACGCGGCTCCGTTTGTTGCGTTTATTGCTGGAAAATATATATTAGCAAAATAGTGATATACGTTTTATGGTATTTAACCAGGGACTTTTTTACATGGATGCAAATGAGGCAATTGCCTCAGGGCGGAAGCGTCAGAAGGGCCCGAGCGAAATTTTATTCCGGCTATATGACGAAGAGCGCTAGTTCCTAAATTAATTGGAAATACTGACCAAACGCCTAAATATACAGTGCATACAAGATACAATATTATTGAGCCCCTTACTCTCACCTAAGCAAAGCCCCTACCACTCAAATGTGCAACACATAAATAGCTTTTTAAAATATTTTTTACCACAATTTCGGTGGTATGAGAGGCAAACGCAACAAGCTACATGTTGAAGCTAATTCTTGTCACTTAAATATTTTTGTCTTCACGAAATCATGGTTGAACAACACTTTCAATAATGAGAAAATTCTGGATAGCAATTAGAAAATATTCAAAAATGACTGCGACTATATAATCACTGGTCTTTTTCGTGGAGGAGGTGTTTTGATCGCCGCACACAACACCTTATCTAATAACTCAAAAGATTAATTAGTAAAATTTTTACGAATGATTTTCGTAAACAAAATATTCGTACATTCTACAAATAATAGTACAATATGCAAAGTAAAATGTATTTGCATTAAATTCATTCGTAAAGTGTATAATAATTTGATATAGTATCTACGAATATATTTGTTTTATACACAAGTGATATTCATATACAAAAGTAAAATAATTCGTATTAGTGCATTGCACAAATGATTGTGTACATATAAATAATAATATTCGTACATATCTCGTACGAATAACTTTGTAATTTCTTTTATTACATTCGTACTATGTACTAATGATTTCATACTATTTATGAATGAAAACTAATATAAGTAGAAAAATTCATTGGTAGGTTGACTGTACTAATTATTCGTACACTGTACGAATTATTAGTTGAGTTTAAAAAATTTAAAAGCGAAATGCTTCAGCCTGGTTAATCGAACAACTACAGAATAAAAGAAACTATATAATTGTCAAGTGGCTGTAGCCTACTGGTAGAGTGCGTGGCCCGCAAGCTACAGAGTCGAGGTTCAAACCTAAGCTCAGACAGTATGCTGTACATTAGCGAAGCTAAGCGAAGTTTTAACCCTTGTCACATTTGTGATGCATACATATTTATATAAGTTTTTTGTGAAAAATTGCAAGATATTGTTGATAGTTTTATTTTAAACATATGCAATTCACATTTTTTTAGGTGTATATACATAAAAGTAATGAAAAACATATTAATTTAGCTTTCTTATTCATTTGTACGATTACATTTGAAACACTTGTAAGAGCAATTGTAAGGTCAATACATATTTCGCAGTAAAAACGAGTTGTACGCCGCGCTTTGCCGTTAACATGGCTTAACCGACAATCGCGTTTTCTTCCTAAACGTTGACCCCCACTGGATCACATTTGGCCCGTTGTTGTCAGAAAAATAATAAAAAAAGTCAGTAATATCAAAAATAGATAACAGATAAATCATTAGCAAGAAATACTTATATAGCTTATCGGCTTCCAAATCGTTTTATAATATGTGACTCATTACTACGAAGTTATATTTCTGAACGAATCAAAGCTTCCGATAGGCCAGTTAAAAAGTATTCTTCGGTAGTTCGTTCCCTTGAAGCTATATATTTCCTTGCAAAATAGCTTGCTAATGTCATGACGTCAACCATATTATAAAAAAAGTTCCCGCGTTTCGTACCGTAATAGCCTAATATTTGGTCCATAACATCGACACCATATTTAACTTTGTTGTAATACATGATAGCTTCAAGTTTTTTTTAATAACCTATAATCGTTTTATCATAATGAACAGTTAACAAAAGAATTACAGTTTTTTTTTGGGACATAAGAGCATATACTAATATCGTTTTCAAACCAAATTCTGGAAACACAACTGATCGGGAAGGATGGCTTTTTCATTTCGAGTGGAATATTTCTCTTATTACTCCGCAATTTTTTTTACAAATGAGAATCCTATATTCTTAATCGCTTGAATGCTTCCAAGGATGAAAAAAGTTGCAAAAATGGATTTGATGGAAAATATTCTGAAATAACAAACGTTCTGCCACAATATGGAAACAGTTGCTTATCTATTGTGATATTTTAATGAGGTTCATAATTTTTTTAAATTTTCGTTAAGCATTTTTCATATAACCCTAATATGAGCAGCTTTAAAAGATGCAAAAAGGAATTCCTATGAAAGCATTTAAATCCACCTCTGTGAGTTTCATGCAAACTTCTGCTTTTGATTCAGATTCTTTGCATTCCATTTCTTAATTGAATCAGTAGTATAAAAAACTATGTTTAGGGTAAAAATTTGCCTAAAGACTTCAATTATAAACGAATTGTTCTTTGTTGGGACTCCTTTGAAACGTGCTATCTTATGAATTGTAGTTCTTCCCACTTGCGGTGGAACATTTGTCCATTTTGTGCCGTCTTTTGTACAAAAACAAGACATTGGCCTAACTTTTGGTAAATCTTTTTCATTTTCATCATCACTTTGATACTAGAAGTATTAAAAAAATGTTAATGAAACCTAAAAGGGCCTGGCCAGATCCCAATATTAATTGAACATTTTGTTTGGACTCAAGTATTAAAAAGAGAAGCCATTTTTTCAAGAGTGATGACGATATTCCTCTGCCTACAAGGTTTAAGTAAATACCTCTTTACAAGTATTAACTCCATTTTATAACGTTTTAATACTGCATGAATTAGAAGTAATGTGAGTTACCACACATTATACGGAATATCATTCATTTTAACAATTCTATTTTTGTATTTTTTTTTTGTTTTGCCTATCACCCTTCTTCTAATCTAAAAACTTACTGAAATATAAAAATTTGATTTATGTGTTCAATTACGCAGATTTTTATAAACCTAGAGAGTAATCAAAACTCTTTGCGCGTAACATATAACGCGAGTTATAATTACTTTTAAGCTATAGAATTGTATTCTATTTCGATAAAAAATTTTAAAGAGATTTAGTTAAGTATATATATTTCTTCATATATAAACCATTTTTGTATCTTTCTGCGTTGAGTTCGTAATAAAATTTTGGTTAAACTCTTGAAATTTTTTTCTTGTAGTTTCGAGAGTTACCTTGGAATCACCCTATATATCATTTTATTCTGTGGAACTTTCAAACATTTTATCGATACAACTTGAGGGCACTGAGTGTCTAATTACGAGATGGAAAGAAAATTTGGTGTACACGGGTCTAGGGTTAAGCATTTTAAAACAGTGCGTTGATGCGTTTCGTATCCCTTTCCAGAATGAACGAACCTACGACTTCGAGCAACATAATCCAACCAACCGACACTTCACGCACTACACAAATTTATGACGCACTCTGTGATCGCACTCACACGCACACGACAACACATAAACTTATATATATATACATATAAATACACTTATCTTTATATACATGCATACATACATATATATATGTATATATATAGAAATTGCAAACTCCACAACTTCTGTCAATGTGCTCATCAGTGGAGTGCCTGTTTGTCCACTTTGTGCTATTGTGCCCATCTTTATTTTCTATGAGTGTGTGCGTGTGTGTTAGTACTTCATTTACCACTCCCATTTAGCCAATGCCTGACCTGGTCGCCCACTCAAACCACGCACTTCTGCAATTGTTACGTACTCCATAATTATTTTGCAATGCAGAACGCTGTTTGATTGTGTACGAGTGATTGTGCGTGTGCGTGAGTGTGCCTGTGTGAGTTCCGGTTGCCCATAAAGTGCACCTTTAATGTGCTTTAATTTTGTTTTTGTTGTTCTTGTTTGTTGTACTACTGCTATTGCTGCTGCACTCTGGCCAAAACGTACCAACTTCCCTGCCCTACCCTTCCCTACCTTACCCTACACTCCGAATATCCTTTGCTACCATTTAAACATTCACTCATTCCATTCTTTTATTATTTCTGTGTAGGTGCTGTTGTTTTTCATTGTTGCTTTTGTTGTTGTTTTTGTTATTACTGTGATTGTTATTATAATAATGATTACAACCATTCTCTAGACTGCCACTCTGCCTGAATGTCGACCATCTCCCTCCATTGCTTACACTCACACACATAAATCTATAGACTGCTACTTCCGGTTGGCATGCGAATTAAAATCGATTGTTGTAGGCTCAGCTACTCAGTGGGCGTGAGTGTCATAGGCTCTGATTTCATCTCAAGTTTTGTGCTATCCATCCCCATCTGCTGCCCGCTCCAATCTTTAAAATAACCATCTTAAGAAAATTTCGATTATATCTCTAACAACAAGTTTCGCCTACAACAGTAGAATTCAAGGATGTGAGCAGCATCTTGAGTTGCATGTCTTCAAATATTTTGCCCAACCCGTAAGCTTTTGACATCAGTTGCACTTTTTGTCATTAGGTTGGGGGGAAGCAGTATTATGGCCCAGCTTATACTTAAAATTTGATTATAAATTATAAACTATATACATATTTAGAGTATTTTAGTGTTTGTTTGTTTGCATGTGCCTGCAGTTGATACTTAGAAATGCTTTTGCGGCCACCTTTATTGAATTTCTCTATGGTTTTGTCATGAAAAACCAATTTAATTATTCATTAAAAAATTAAACAGGATTTAATCACTTTGAAGCTTTAGAAATAATTATGTAAATTTGATTTAAGACATGGGCAAAAGTTTATTTTTTATGTTGTTAATAACATTAATCTAGCCACGTCTCATGTAAATTGTTTAAAATTTTGTTTATGAGCAAAATATAATCTATGGGTTCTAGGAAACTTTTATTCACCCACAATAAGAAATTTTGTCCAGTAAATTTTGAACACTCTTTTTAGCACGACCGAAAGGTTTCTTTTGACACCTTATTGTTTCAATACCAATAATAGCCAAATCTTTTGGTATTATCTCGCAGGAAAATAATATCGATGAATAAATGTAACAATAAGTGTATGGAAGATTAAAAATTAATTGTGAATAAATGATAAAACTCAAAGAACAATTTTAAGTTTAAATTTGAATAGTGTATGTTGGTACTTCTTGATGTCATCATCAATCAATCATTTTACCGAATTTTCTTATAAGCATGTCAAGAATTATTACACTTACTTACTTGCTTAGTTGGCGCTACAACCATATGTCGGTCTTGACCTCATCTAAGAATGTGTTCCAGCCATTTCTATCTCTCGCTTGCTGTCGCCAGTTGGAAACTCCAAGCTTCATCGCGTTGTCCTCTAATTGGTCTATGCCCCCTATAAATGTGTAAGCATTGTGTTGATTCGGAAGATGGGTGATAGTTAGTAAGAGGGTGGATAGATAGTAGTGTCAGTGAAGATTTGTTTTAAATTTGCACAGCTCAAAACTGCCAGGAAACACGCTCGCAGGGAAACTATTCCACATCTTTACCGTGCGACTAAAAAACGAATTACCTCGGTAATGCGAGGTTCTATTAGGCATCGAGGCAATGGAAAAAGGGTGGGCTTGGACAGCTGCCCGAGTGAAACTGGGAAACACACTGGTGGCTGGTGGCGTCAGGCCATGTATCTCCCTTGAACACTTCGCATGGTAATACCTATACAGAAGGCTTAGACAACCAACATTACGTAGATGCCCAAGAGAGTTGATAGAGGATGAAATACTTTCATCCCCTATCAAATATATCGCAAGACGTTGAATTCGATCCAGAAGCTCCAAATAAGATGTTGAAGCCCCTGCCCAAATTTGCAAATTGTACACCATTTTCGATCTTATATATGAGGTGTAGATCATGCGAAGATCAACTGAAGTGAAATATTTTTTGCACCGTTTTAAGAAACCTAGGTACTTGCCCGATTCTTTCGACACATCGAAAATATGATCAATCCAACGAAGATCAAATTGGATCAATATCCCCCGAACGTCAAGAGCGGCTGATTCCACAAGATCCACACCATTCATAGTGAAAGGAGCTAAGGGGCAATCCATACGCTTGTGGGATAACAGACAGAACTGGGTCCTGCTTGCATTGAACTCTACTCTATTAGCAAGATCCCACTATGAGATTTTTTGTAAATCATTAAGGTGTGTGTCTCTCTTATTTTGCCTCTTTCTCTCAATCTCCATAGAGCGTGGACGTTTTTTAAATGAATATGAATGACAAATGCTGCTGTCGTCCTCAAACAAGTGTATTTGGCTATGCGCCAACCAGAAACAAGGTTGGCGATAGAACTCAATAGACTCTTGACTCGATCAGTCGCTATGCGCATTTTACTTTTTAAAAAAGGATATCGTTGTTTCAACTAACCGAACATTCGCTCGATTAAACATCTTTCTCTTTTATGTAAGTCGTACCTGCGCTGTGCATTTGTGGTTGGATTGAGTAAACAAACGGTCATTAGCCAGGGTATAAGTGGATAGCCCTCATCTCCCAGTAAGAGCGCATTACAACTGTTTTCATTTAAATGTTTCCATGTAAATTTAAAATTATGACGCCATAGTTCTTTTGCTTCTTCAAATTCTTCATCGTCACCAATACATCGTAAAAAGTTTTAATTTTTTCCAAATTTGTTAAAGCGCCACAGCGCGTTTCTTCATTCGGTGGCAAAAAAAAATTTAGCCAAATACTGAAAATTCTGAGACATAAACCAATAAAGCTGCCGAAAATTTTCAAAGTGTCCTTACCTTCTTTTTTTATACACCTTAATTTTCTGTCCTTCGCTGACATTTTCATCATACGATGAGTCAAAAAATAAATTGATTACATGTAACATTTCTTCGCGAAACTTTTTTAATATGATTTATTTTATAATTTATAAAAAACAAACAAAGTGTGCAATGTTGAGGCCGGTAAAAAGCATGCTCACATTTCGGAAGGAACACTCCGTTTTTCTTCATACGAAATTGAGTGGACTTGAGTGATATAAAACTTTTGACAAGTAAAAACTAACTATGACAGAAAACTCGAGTAAAGTTAAGTTAAGTGTATTTTTAATAATATACTATATTCACACAAAACTGAGTGAAGTTGAGGGAAAACGAGTGCACTCACCTCAGTCAGCTTTATTAATAACACCCAATAATAATTTCTGTTGCATTTTATAATGACATCTTAAGTTCAGAAAATATGTTTCGAGAAATTTTGCTTTAGAGTTTTCAATTGCCATATAAGTGATATGAAAGGGTGTTTCAAAATGTAAAAGTGCTAAATAATTGAAAATAAGGTTTTTTTGTTTAATCTCGTCTTAATTTAGAAAGCAGAACATCATTTTTCAAGAAACGAGCATATATTGTTCAGATATGTGCAATGCTCATTATGCATACTACATATAAGCATAAATACCACCGAAAACTATAGTTGGTTAGTAAAAAACTATCGTCCACTATCGATTGCCGAGACTATCGACCTCTAAGAAGAAGCAGTAAGCTAGAAGCAAAAAGAATTCAGCGAACAAAAATGAAACATATGGAAATATTTTTTATCAACTAACTTATAAACTAAATAGAATTTCTAAATTTTGCATCCTTTAGAAAATAATTTTAGAGGCGTAGAACAGATTAGAAAAAATTTTAAAATCTATCAACCAATTTAGAAGGTATGTTCAGTCAAAAATTTTAAACGAGCTGTTCTATGGGAGGGAGCTTTGCCTTCTCGCTCCAATAAAGTGAAAATTTAAATAATTTCTCACAAAATTACTTTTATATACGATGACTCGAGCATATATTTCTTTTCATTCAGAGTATTTTCATTCTCGATTTTCATATAACAAAAAAAAGCTATCACATATCACAAAATAATAAATTTTTCATTACCTCAAATATACTAAAGCATTGTTATAGGGCTGTATTAGCTTCGGCTCATTCAAAAAGAATGGATTTTTTTTGTTTTCAACACTGGTGTAATAATATTAAAGGGAGGAAAATGATATTGCATTATTGTTATCAATATTATCCCAATACTTTAGAATAATATCTATGCTTCCATCATGCAAGCTTTCTAAAATTCCTGACAAGAATTCTCATGGCGGCCACACTTATTCCAACCACTCATTCCAATATTTTTGATCAACATTCAGTTTATTTGACACATGCACTGCACTCACACCATGACTGTCAAAGGCGTTATCATACTTGAATGGCATACGGTCCACCCACACATGATGTACATACATCTCGAGAAAATGCCGCTTGCAGAGATCGTCAAAAAGTAATTAGATGTTCGAAGCATTATTTAAGCCGCAGCACAAGACGAGGACATTTGCAAGAAATACGGTAACGACAACATGACAGCCCCGCCACTTGAAATGGTAACTAAATTCCACTAAGTTTCAAGTTTCGCGCCTGTCCTATCCGTACAGAAAAGGAACGTAGAGTATGCCGCCTGGTAACGCTTGTTCTTTGTTTTGCCAGCAACTGAGTTGCTCCTTTGATGCGTACCCGCTGCGGTGACATGCTATGCTAGAGGGTCGATAACGTGCAACCCAAAAAGGGCCACACTAATCCTTGTTTTTTCCCGTGCTATTTATTTTTTTTTTGTTCGTGTTACTTTGACTTGGAATTTTAGGGTGTGTTTCTGAATCAAAAACAAATTTTTGGCTTAAAAGACGCGAAACTTGGTTGTTATGCGAGAGAGAAAAACGAAAACGAATTTGTAAAGGGATGCCGTTGAGAGATTTGGGGCACTTTTGGCTTAATTTGAATATCAGACAGGTTTTATCTGCCAACGAGAAAAAAAAACCCAGAAACAGTGGGAGGAAGAAGGTGCAGAGTAAGCAGTTCGCAACTCAGGTGAATGAAATATTTTAAAGAAGGGTTGCCAGTCATTGAAGAGGGTTGTTTGATGGGTTGATGGTGGTGGTGCAAGCAAACATGCTTCCCCTTTCCAATGAAGAAAAATCAAACAAATATTATTTAAAAATTCAGAACTTTATCACCAAATTTGAAGGCAGCCCGCGCGCTGTTGGTGCGCACAACCCTTTCGCCGCGACCGGCACAAATTTAACAACTTCACTTTTCTTGTGGGCGCTCTATTTTCACTCTTTAATAAAGCTAAAGTGTCCCATTTGCAGCAACACAGCTGAGGGTATCCTTTGTCTATGGCACGCGTAAAAGGACACCCACCCTTTTTGGCTGCCAGCCTTTCTTTGCCATGAGCTCACATGTCCTTCTTGTCCTTTTTCATTTATTTGTTTTTTTTGTGTCCACCTTATCTCACTAACTTTATCCTTCACTCTCCCAACCTAACCCTTAACTTTGACAAAACCAAAAATATAAAAAAAAAACAACAACAAAAAGGACGCTCTTCACAGAAGGGGCGCCTTTAACTTGTTCACTCGTATCTCTTGGCATTTTCTATGCGTCATTGTGACCCTCTTCATTATACGCCATTGAGTTTCATGTGTGCAAAAGTACGTCTCCAATTCTGTAAAGAAGAAGAAGTAAAAGAAGCAAAGCACCAAACACCAACAACAGCAACAGCAGCAGCAGTGTGAAAAAGTTCCCATCTTGGCAGCTGCACATGAACAAGAAATCAAAAAATAGAAAAAAAAACTGAGGGAAAAATAAGGACACTAGAAATGGGGGCGCTCGCGTATAGCACTGGCGACATTTTTAATATTTGATATTTCTTGTTTTTTTTTTTGTTTTGTCCCCTTTATGTCCTTTGAGTTGCGGCGGCATTCGGTCAGTGTTTTGGACGCCGACGACGTGTAGAGGGTTGAAGTACGCGCTGCCATCACAGAGCTTTGGCAACGTTTTAGTCCTTTTCTTTTAAGGTTACAAATGATAAGACACACACAATGGACCCATCAACTTGGGCACAGAAAAAAAGAACACAAAGAAAAAAATCGAGAAGAACAGCAACAAGAAAAAAATTTATGTCTGTTGGTGTGTGGGCTTAGAAAAGTTGGATATGGTATTAAAGGGACATACAAATGGAATTTATATGGGATAGTTAAGGAAGCGACATTGTGTGGGAAATTTTACGGGCTGACGGTACAGGGTGCAATAAAATCAAAATTTGAGCTCATGTCATTTCTACAAATAAATTGGAGTAGTTTTTCTAGCCCAAAAATCAGTTTTGTTTGTTGAACCGCTGTAGTTGTAGGCATTTTTTTTTTCGGGAATAGAAATAGTTATCGTATTAAAATATTTAATTAACAAAGCTTAGTTTTAATTTACTTAGATATATAGCATTTGTTTTTTTCCCCTTCTAGCCCTCGTAAGCCTTTCGCAGTTTGGAGTTTATTTTCGGACTCCAAAACGTTGCCAACGATCTTTCAGTTTCTGAAAGAGATAAATGAAAAAAAAAATCTCTGTTTATATGAAAGATAACACTAAAAACTATAAGATTGCCTATTGTTAGCAAATCTGACCACATATCTTTTTGGCGCCATTTTAAAAAAAAAAATTTAAATTAAACTATTTTTTACCTTTAAAATGTTCTAAAAAATTAATTTTTAGGTTTTTGGTTTAGTTATCTTATAGTTTCTGCTATTGTTAATATATACAAAAAAATTGTTTGCTTAATCGGACTAATAGTTTTTCCATAATCTTTGGCACCGAATTAAGAAATGGTGTTTTGAGAATATCTCGTTTAAAGCTCTGAACACATACATTGTGTGAAAAGAAATTAAAAAAAAAATTAAAAAGATCCATTTATCGATGCAAGTGTTAGTTTTTCAACAATTAATGAAATAAGTCAAAAATATGACACCGAAACAGAACACCCTGTTCATCCTGCTCACTTCGCTTAGCTACAGTCATTTTAACATTGTGAGCACTAAGGCAACCCTCACCACCTTTAGTACCAAGCGAAAAAAAAAAAGAAAGAATACCCCGAACAGAACAAAAACATACTTTATTAAAGTATCCCACATAAAATATAAAAATTTCGGCTTGTTCCGCGTTACCCTCGTTAAACTCAAAGGCGTAAAAGGGAGAAACAAAAAAGAAACAAAAAACTAAGCATACAAGAGAAGCAGCAACAACCGTGTCCATTCTAGTTCCCATTCCATTTTAATGGTCTAGCTTGCCACCACCCGACATGGTGTGGTCGTTGCCGTCGTCTTTGAACTGTCAGTCGTGAGAACGAATGTCAGTGGCAACAACAGCCCAAGCGAACGGCAAGTTGAGTCCTTTTTGTGCGCTTCCACAAACACATTATCCTAGCTCGTGTGGGTGTGGACTTGGGTTGGGTGTGAGTGGGTTTGTGTTTTTGTTGAAGAGATGTTGTGCATGTATGTAGGTGCGTGTGAATGTGGAGTGTGTGTGTGTTTGTGTGGGTGTGCTTTTAGCCGCTACCTACTCTTCTAATGTGCTGTAATTTCGGGCAGTTGGGGTCTGCTATGATAATGACGTTCCCTTAAGGTCACACTCACACCCACTCAGCAAAATATCTGGCAGCCGAAGACGCTGGCAACAAGCAGGAATATCGCGCACATAGATATATATGCTTTTCCAACGTTACACACATCACCGTCGGCAACAACACCATCCAACGCCATCATCTACATACTATATAGTTGTCATTGTGCTCGTGTTCAAAGTTTGTCCTTAACGCATTCTCCCACCTTTAAGCGTTCGTCTTGCTTGTCACCTCTGATACAAACACACATAGACACAGTCTGTCGTTCAGTCGCTAAATCGCTCATACCGACCACTTTCCCTTCCTACCTCTGCCCCACACACAGTCGTTCCGTGAAGAAAATGTTTAATGAAGGCGTCGTCGTTAAGAAGTTCCTGCTTGTGTCGCGAGTGTTCCTCATTCTAAGCGCACTCACATTTTGGGCTCGCAACAGGAATCTGCATCTGCGACGGTTAAATATTTTCGACAATGTTTGCCATTCACTTTGGGGTTGTGTCAAAACTACGCACCAGACCAGCGGAGTGGGCGATAGTTGATAATCCAGTAATTCGTGGTGGGTGTGAATCTCCTTGGTGACTACTGCTTAATATTAGTCCCCATAGAAGTCATATGTGTTGCACATTACTGTTGCTTTGTCGCTAGTTTCTGTATGCTTACATATGTGTGTTGTTTTGTTTGGAACTGTTTATATAAAAGTGCTTTTAAGGATTGTTTTTTTTTTTTGTTTTTGCTAAAACAATACAGAACATTATCATTCCGAAATATAATCGGTCCCCCACTAAATTAATAAAATTTAAGATAAAGATTTTATTGTAATTTTGTGTTTTAATTCAATTCCCAAACCCAACAAATATAAAAAAAAATGCTTTCAACATACTGAATTCGGTTTTCGTCTTGATTTTGATTTTTATTTTATTTTTATATTTTAATGCCCTCAAATTGCCACGCAAAGCATCGCTTACTTATTATCGAGTAAATAATCCTCAAAGCTGGATACATCGATTAATTTCTGGATTATACACAGTACACTATTTCTTCTGTAACATTTTAACTTTTGGGTATACACTGATATCTCAGTAGAAAACTGTTCAGGCTTTTAATATTTTTTTCTCAAAGTTCTAAGATTACAATATTGAGGTATCGTCTTTTATAAACGTCTTTTTTCAACGTCTTAAAAAGTTCTTAATTCAATTTTTCTACTTTTTGGGTTGAAAAACTCAACATTTTATTTTGAAAAATAACCTTAAGGTTAAATTTTTCATCTTCTTTGGATGAAATTTAAACCTCTAGGTTTAAATAAAAAATTTTTTATTGATGGTTTTTTTCCTAAATCAAACCCCGAGTAACTGGAAGGCTAGAGCCTATGACTTTGAACCTGACACCATGCATGATATAATTTATGGCTATAATGCTCCAAGACCTGATTAGAACTTAAATTCAGATGTTGTAAGTTCTTCTAGCTCAAAAATGAGTATGCTTTAAATATGTTATTGGAATGTAAATGGCATTAGTCAACATACACAGAAAGTCAAAAAATATTTCGCCGACAATGATGTTGTTACGCTCTTTGCAGAAATGGGATGTGTTTAAAATAAAAACAATTTTTGCATAATACGTTATACACTCCATGGAGGAACGGAAATTCTTAAAAGAAACAGAATTAAATATTGTTCTCTCAGTTGAGTGATAGTGTGCGTACATGTGAGAGCGACAGAGACAGACAGGGTTCGCGATGCCCGCGGGCATAGGCTGTGGGGATCACTGCTCTAGAGTCATACTCAAAGAACAACCTCCAAACTACCTCAATTAGCTTGGATTGCCGTGGTGAAAAAGTCACACTTGCAAGGATAAGGTCAAAAATTGATTTCTCCAGGTGGCGCCATGCCCTAGAATGTCCGCATATCGTAAAAATTCGACTTTTTCGTAGTTGTTTGATAAATATTGATCTCTATAAAAGCGTATGCACTGAAGATCAGTGAAATAATTTTTTTATTACTGAAGTATATGTGGCGACCGTAGCCAAGTGGTTAGAGTGCGTGGCCCCTAAGATAAAGAACCACGGTAGCCCGGGTTCCGACAAAAAGTTTTTTCAATTGAATTAATTTTTCTGTTCGGTCGTCACGTCTCTGCAGACAATGGCAGGCCTCAGAGAGTAAAAACTGCCATGTAAATCTTCTTGCGAACATAAGCCGTTCGGAGTCGGCATTCGGCATGAAACACGTAGGTCCAGTTCTCGGCCATTTGTAATCAAGCATTTAATAACACGCACAACACAATTGATCAATAGAAGCTAGGTCAAAGTCCTTCCAAGGGCTAAAATGTTCAAATTAATTTTTTTTATGTATATATATAAGTAGACTATATGAAAAAAAAATCGAAATCATTAATTTGTATACAATTTTATTTTTCAGGACGATATTTTGAACAGATTTTAGAATTTTTTTTTTCAAATTCGTGAAAATATCGCAATTTCTGAAAGAGTGTACTAACTAAAAAAAGTATTTAGTATGAGTTTTAGTAGTACTATTCAACACCTTTAATTTAAGAGTCTCTAGGTCTCTAAGTGCTCTGGAATCAAAGTTATGGTGTTTTTATGATTTTGTAATTTTAGAGTTTTCAGATCGGCAAACGCTCATTTTTCATCTCTGGATATTTCAAATCCAAAGTTAAGTGCGTAGAATGTACGATTTTAAAGCAATATTTCTAAATTAATATTTTTTAATTTCAGTCCTATAGTATTTGGATTATTATGATTATTGATTACACGGTGCTGCAGTGGAAATGTAATTTTACTCTTTTTAAGTGACATAGTTTATGTTATAGGTCTGATCGAGTACAATACGAAACCATATTTTAAATTGTTAATACACACCCAAAATTTAATTTAACCGTTAAAAAACCGATTTTTTGGTACTTGACACATTACACAATCAGCAAGTTTTCAACAGATTTTCGAATTTAGGGTTCAATTGACTCAAGAACTAAAGCCTCTTGACCATTTCAAGCGTCGTCAATGGTCAGAATGGTGGCAAGAAATGGCAACAGTGGATGATTAATTTTCGAAGAAAATCATCTTCAGTGATGAGGCACATTTTCACCTCAGTGGATTCGTCAATAAGCAGAATTGCCGTATTTGGGCGAATGATAATCCAAGAGTGATTGTCGAAAAACCAATGCACCCACAAAGAGTGACTGTTTGGTGCGGTTTATGGGCTGGCGGCATCATCGGGCCGTATTTTTTCCAAAACGAGGCCGGTCAGGCAGTTACTGTGAATGGTGTTCGCTATCGTGAGATGATAACTTACTTTTTATGACCCGAATTGGAAGATATGGATGTGGACGATATGTGGTTTCAACAGGACGGTGCCACTTGCCACACAGCTAACGAAATAATGGCTCTTTTGCGCGACATCTCACGTGGTGGCGATGTCAATTGGACGCCAAGATCATGTGATTTGACACCGTTGGACTTCTTTCTTTGGGGTTATTTGAAAAAAAAGGTGTACGTTGATAAGCCAGCAATAATTCAAGAGCTAAAGGATGAGATATTTAGCACATTAACGAAATAGAAAATCAATTATGCCTCAGTGTCATCGAAAATTTAGACCATCGGATGGAGGTATGCTGCCGAGATCGCGGTGGCCATTTGGCCAATATTTTATTCTACACATAATTGAACCATACCAATATTATCACAGTAAAAAGAAATGACAGTAATTTCTTAAATAATTTGTGTTTTATTCAAAATCAACATCGTCCCTTAAAATTTAACCACCCTTTATAACACTACACTTGTGGCGACCGTAGCCTAGTGGGTAGAGTGCGTGGCCCCTAAGCTAAAGAACCGCGGTAGCCCGGGTTCAATTCCAGCTCAGACAGAAAAGTTTTTTCAATTAAATTAATTTTTCTGTTCGGTCAAAGAGTAAAAATTGCCATGTAAAGCTTCTTGAGAACATAAGCCGTTCGGAGTCTGCATAAAACACGTAGGTCCAGTTCTCGGTCATTTGTGATCAAACATTTAATAACACGCACAACACAATTGATCAATAAGAAGCAAGGTCAAAGTCCTTTCAAGGGCTGAAATGGCCAGTTTATTTTTTATTTATTTTTTTATTTATAACACTACATATAACTATTTTCGATCTGTCTTCTGACCACTCCCCTATATCTTTCTGCTTGTTCAGGGAACCACAAAAAAACAAATATACTTCTCGATGGACGACCCCAAAAACAAACTGGCTCAAATACACAAAGTATGTAATTTTTATTTTTATATACATATATAAACAGTCACACATACACAAAAATCCAGCAATTGAGTGTTAAAGGAACATACTATATAAGAACTGTCCAATTATTCAATGAAACTCTCGCCTCAGAGGAGAATGATATGGGTTCGCCGATTAGAACACAATATGGTAACTGGGCCCACAGTGAGGAGCAGAAAGCTTCTACATTCGCACATCACTTGAATCAAATATTTAAAACAAATCATCCACCAACAACAGGATTTGAGATTCCTCCAACAATTAATAATTCAAACGAAGAAATCATTCCAGCTGACATACATCGCTGTGAGGTCAAATTCCTCATTTCTCAAAGAAAATAATACCATACCTTATCATCAATTTGGTTTCCGTTAACATCATGTCACCATCAAACAGGTGAAACGTATAACTAATGAGCAGGGCTAGGATTTCGATAACATGTCATCTTTTTCTGCTGCTTCTAAAACATTTCCTGCTTTCCTAAATTCCAAATATGAAAAGTTTTTTGGTAATTTTTTCGTAATTTTTCATCGTTTTTTATCGGTTTTAGTTTTAAGGTAATATTAAGTACACTCTAAAAACTGAAATTTCACGACATTTATTAGCGATTTTGTAAAAAAACCACGCTATTCAGCGAGTTTTTTCAATTTTGTCTGAAAATCAGCGTTTTTTTCCAAAATATGTGTATTTACTCTACTATTCACGCTATTTGAGCGTGTTTTCAATCAGAGAGTCTTAAAATATGTATATCTCTCTATTTTTCACGCTATTTTAGCGTGTTTTCGCTCAGAAAGCCCTAAAATATATATATTATCTACTTTTCATGCTATTTCAGCGTGTTTACGTTCAGATAATTCTTAAATATGTATATTTTCTACTTTTCACGCTATTTCAGCGTGTTTTCCCAAAAAGAGTCTCTAAATATGTATATTTTCCCTACTTTTCACTCTATTTCAGCAGTATATTACGCTTGTCTTTAAATAAACACCTCTGCTTTAACGTCATATGATTTCAAAGAGTTTATTCGAACAAGTTACAAAGTATATACAACTTAAACAGTAGATTGGTCACAGCTTAATTACTCAAGCCTACTGAAGTAGGAAAGAGTAGTGGCTTCTGCTGAGTTTTTGACTCTATACAGATATGTTGTTGTTGCCATGTTCAGGGCTTACTTGTGAGACTTCACGCATTTCTAGCTTTTTTTTATAAGCGCAAACTAGATTGAAAGAAATAATTTTAGAAGAGAGTTTTTACAAGAGAGCGAAAGAAATAATTGTAGGTGAGAGGATTCACGCATTTTTAACGATTAATATTTATAATTTTTCTCTATGGGATTTAACGACAATAAATGTAGGCAATCAGTTGCCAGCAATTATTGTAGTTAATTTTCGTGAATTTTTGTTAGAGTGTAGACTTAGGGCATTTTTTGGTAATTTTTAGCTATTTTTAATTTATTTTATTATCAGTTTTGAACATTTTTAATTATTAGAGCAGTTTTCGGTTTTTTAGGTCATTTTGCTGTCATTTTTTTTTCGTACTAAAAAATGTAGAAATGCAAATTTTTAAACATATTACTTTAACAATAGAGTCCCTTCAATCAAAAACATTACTTCCCGACAAAGGAGTAGCTTTGTTTAGAGACTTCGATGAAAAAAGCTCTGCGCGTGGTGAAACTGACGAAAGGATTTGTAGAAGGATGAAACAAGTGTAATTTAAAGACTCAGGATACGCTAGTTTTTATTAACGTTATTTTTATGCTTTATTGCTGAAATATTAGGGGATACAAATTTTATTACTATGAAATTAGAAAAAGAACTTACATCCGATGACATATCGTCTTTTAAATATGTTCCTCTCGTCAGTGCAGAAGTAGAAAGAAGTTTTTCTGTTTGCAAAAACATTTTGCCAGACAATAACTTAAAAATAAATCTTGTAATACAGTACTTACAGTACTCATCAAAATCCGGGCCCTGCTAAAGAGATAAGAAATGCTTTCGAGCTTCGCGAATATTGCTCTGCCATATTTCTCATTGTTGCTCACGCCTTTGATAGAGTATGACATGAGGGTCTCAGAAATACATAAAGTGCTTACTTTCTCTTAACTCTCACAGGATCTTAGAATCATTTCTGACAATTCATTTGTTCAGAGTAAAGTACAAAGAATTAACTATTGTCGATTTCTCAATTATGGCTAGTGTCCCGCAAGGTAGCGTTCTAGGCCCGATTCTGTACCCCATTTTAACATTCGATATACATACAATTTGTTACGTCAACATTTGTCGATGATACTGATATTCCTCTGCTTCAACAAATGTACTGGCGCCGTAAAGTAAATTAACAAAAGTCTAAGCATGTTAGATTTACACTAAGAGTGGGTAAATATCCCACCTAGATAGACGACTAACGTAGAGGAAATACATCGAAGTGAATAAGTTTCTTGTTGATCTGACCACTCAGTCTTATATTTACAATTGTTCAAAGTAGACGTGTTACAGAGTTTTTGTAATATGGAAAAAAATCAAGTATCGTGCAGTGATTAAATTTAAATTTTTGAAAAATGTACAACTAAAAGAAATTCATGAGCAATAATTTGAAGATTACAAGGGCTCTACACCTTCACTTGCAACAATATACAACTGGGTTGCTGAGCTTGCACGTGGTCGCACAAGTCTTGAAGACGATCCACATCAGAACATCCAAAAAGTGCATCAGCATCAGGAATCAACGCAAAAATACAAGATTTGGTTTTGAAAGATCATCGATTAACTAAGAGAGACTTAGTAGAAGCCGTAGACAACTCAAAAGGCAGGGTGAGCTATATATTAAGTGATTTTTTTTTTAAGGTTGCCGCATAAGCAATGGAACAAAAACACATTCAAATGAGACTATTTCAGCATCATTTGGAGGATTTTGAAAAAGATAAAAATAATTTTATACACCAATTCATCACTATGGATGAGACTTGGGTCTACCACCATTATCCTAAATCAAAACAAGAAGCTAAAGAGTGATGTGAACCTGGTGCTTCGGCTCCTAAGCAAGTTCATTTTCAAAAATCTGCAAAGAAGGTTATAACATCAGTTTTTGAGATGCAAAAGGGATTTTTTGGTGGATTATCTACAAACTGGAAAAACAATTAATTCTGAATATTACTGCAATCTTTTGAATCAGCTCGATGCAAAGATTTGTATGGCTATTCTCACATTTCAAAAAATTCATATCTGGAAAACGATTTTACTCGAAAAGATAGAGGTGATATCAGCTACAGAAGGGTATTTTGGAGATCTTTCGAAAGGCCACTACATCCATAAATGGGATCCATAAATAAGAGGACCGTTGGAACATGTGTATTGAGCTTCTTGGAGAATATACTGAATAATAAAAAAATTTCAAGCCAAAAAATTATGTTTTTTATTTCTATTCTAGAAATTTATTGAACAACCTAGTATTCATATAAATTTTGTTTTGTTTAATTTTAAGATTTAAAGAAAAGACTCTTAAGAAAAGATTCAACAAATAATAATAATATTTTTTTTTAATTTAGATCCAATTTTTTTTCTCAAGTTATAACTGACTGATTTTTTTAAAAAAAATATAAATCTACACCTAAATAATTTTACTTTTAATTTGGTAATTTTTATCTTTTTTGTAACATTTGTGTGGTATAAACTTTTTTTATTCCAAATAATTTATAAATTTTATACCACTCAATATTATAAAAATAATAGAACAAATATAATTTAAAAATTTTATATGGATATCATGTGTAAATCAAAATATATTCTGGTTCGAAAGTAAAAAATTCACCGAAATCGGGAAATTTAAAAATATAGTTTTTTCGATTGCTCTGACGAGAAAAATGGTCTGAAAAAATTTATAAGATTTGATGGTATAACTTTTAAAACATTTTTGGTTTGGATTTATATGTATACCAAATAGTATAAAATTTATGCTCATATCTTTTACTGTGTAGTTTCGGCGGAATAGAGTTTTTTTTAGTTAAAAATAATGTGGAAAAATCTTTAAATAAACGAGAATAAATTTAAGGTACCTTAAAAATCAGCAATTTACCATTTAAGGCAAGAGGATGGTTCTTTTTTTTAAAAAAATGAGATACTGATGAAGAAAACAAAAAAATACATGGAAAACAAACATTCAAGCAAACAAAGTAATAGACAGTAACCGGTGGTTTTTTTTTCATTTTATTCGGATTAATTTAATATTATTTTATATAAAGTAGATTTTAACGCAAATTTTTAAATATGAATGGCATTTTTTATTATAATTTTCGGTATTTGTTTGTCTTATAAGAAACCATATCGCTCATTTACTTGAAGACCATCATAAATAAGGCTTCATATTGTGTAAAAATTTAAAGTAATTATTTTGAATACTCTTCGCGTAGTAAAAAAGATGCCTTTTTTCTTACAAGGTGGAAGTATTTTCCATTTTCTGCAAAATCTCGTTTTTTGCGTTCAAGTAAATCAGCAATATGTAATCGCCCATCATGTTCACGTTCCAGGACCCCTGATTGCGTCACTCTATTGACTTACTTTGTTGATGAAATAATTCACCGTATTCGTCACTGACGTCTAGTGTCCGACCGAAATCGGAATTTTGGCCGAAACCGAATATTCGATCATTTTATTATATTCGGCCGAAACCGAAACCGATTATTTATATGAAAATGTAAGTTTTTACAAATAATTATTTTTATTAAAAGGAAACAAAAGTACTTTCATACATATACAAAAAAAAATTTAATATAAAAAAGTATCATTTGAATATTGAAGTATATAATAATTAATTGAAGTTTACTGTAATAATCAGAGCAGACCGAAACAGCACGAAAAAAAGTCGTTTTTAGCACAGCAAATAAGCGCTAAAAAATGACGAAATAGCACAATAATAAGCACTAAAAATCTTTTAATTAAAACAAATATTTTTTATCATAAAAAAGTTTATATTTATATTCCTTTTTCAATATAAAAACGTACACTCTAAAACATAAATTCAATTTAAATCAGGTATATTTTAACGTAAACATTAAAAGAAAAAATATTAAAAAATCAGTTCAGTATACTTCCGTCCTTAGAAAGAAAGTCACAAGCTGCACAATTCCAATATTGATATAAGGAAAGATTCGGAGCAGTGAATGAGTTTCTGATTTTTGTGTTAAGTTAAGATTTCCAGTTTCATTTGCAAATGACTGAAAAACGTTAAGTTAAATGGTCACATCTACCACTTCTAGTGTAAAAAAGTAAAAGCTGAATATTCCCAAACTACTGAAATGGAGATATGACTTTCTTTCTAAGGACGCCAGTATAGTCATTGGGGTACTTAAATAAATTATAAATTAATATTAGAATATATGATTAGGTGCTGCTTTAAATTTTCCAAAATAAATTAACGGCGCTTTTGATTTAGCAAGTGCGTAAATTTAGAAAATGATCGCTCAACATCCGACGATGTTACCGGACAGTATTTAAAAAGTGCAAGTTCTTCCGGTGAATATAAATCAAGAAATATATTGCCTGAATCAGTATCTTTATAAAAAACTTTATATATATCTAAAATTATGGGATATCCTTTGTTTCTCTGAAGGATATTTTTGTATTTTTGGAAAAACTCTTCGCGATTCAAGGAGGCCAAAGACTTGCCTGTTTTCTTTACAATGCCAATGCTTTCATTCAACTCAAGTCCTTGGGTTTCAAGTTTTTCAATTGAACGAACGATTGAGGAAAATTGGCATTTAATGAATGCGAGCTCAGATTTTAAACTGTTGGATTGAATTAGTTCTTTGGCCACGCAGATTGCATCAGAATCTTCGTCACTGAATTTTTTCCGTTGCAGTTTTAACTTCCTCAAAACTATTGCAAAAATAAATCGCTGCTTTTAGCCACGTACCCCATCGCGTTATTATAGGATTTGGTGGCAATGGAGTATTTGGGAAAGCAAGTTTGAATGCATTACGACGCGATGGAGCCTAAAATTACCAAATAAATTAAAAGTAAACAGTAAGAAAGCAATAGTCGGTCTAGCCCTTTCACTTCGTGTGTAGGTAATAAAAATTTAAATTGGTTCTTATTTTTATATAAACTGATTTAACATTTGATATAAATCTATTGACAGTTGGGAACTGAATACCTATAAACTCGGCAATTCGATGCAGACCATGTGCAAAACATGTTAAATGAATCATCTTCGGATATAAAACTTGCAACGCAATGTAGAACTCGACTTTTCATGATACTGGGAAAGTAGTGTTTGCTTTGCAGTACTTGCTTCACGTTCTGAAGCCACGGTCTTATGATTTTAGGAATTCAGGTGTTGCTCGACATTTTTGTCGACACTTGTGTATTGCAAAACACACAAAACAAAACAGAGTCATCGCTGCGAAAAATGCCCGGATTCTGTCGATTTATACGGGTGATAAATTCTTTATTTGTTTCTTTCACTTTCGGCATACTTTTTTCGTATTAGAATAGTCGCATGCACTTTTCAATTCGCAAAAATTTTGAACAATTGCTTTTTAGAAAAATTATTTTTTATAAGTTGTCAAAGAAATAACGGCAGCTAATACTTAAACGATAATAAGGAGGTGTTCGAAAAATTGTGCTTTTGTTGTTTGGATGTGTTTAATTTTGTACAAGAAAAGGAGTTGCCGCTTTACTAAAAAAAAATATGTAAGACAGAGTTGCCTATTTACAATATTAAAAAAAAATTATTGGTATGGTAAAGTAAAGCGAAAATGTTGAAAATAAGTACTTATAAGCAACATAAGCCGAAATAAGCACAAACACTCTGAATAAGCAAAATGCTGGGAAAACAAGCAAGAAGCATTTAAACTCGCTCTGGTAATAATAAATGAGATCATTTTTTATTACAAAAGTATTGCATGCTTTATATCTTCCGAACCCACTCAAAATAGTATGCACCTACAATGTACATATTTATGGAACTACAAAACAAAGTATTTTTGTTTGTTCTTAAAGGTTAAGTATTATAATAATAGGAATATAGTTTTTTTTGCTTTTATTCCATACACACATAATTCGTTAAAAAGTGAAATTATTAATTTTAGTACCTATAAAACTTAATATTAATTGCAAAAGAGATGATAAAATTGAAAATGGTAGTATCGAACGCATAAAATTAACCAAAATATTTTAAAGTTTTTTCTAAACACGATTAATCAAATTATAGACGAATTCATAATTTTCGTTTTGTACAAAAGTTTGTACATTTTTTTTTTTGAACCAAACTTATATATTTGAATTAAATGACTCATGCAAGAAATTTTTGCCAAAAGTTTTGGCTAGCTGCGGCTATTCGGCCATGTTGAGGCCAAACTGACAAAAAGGGCCGAAACTGGCCGTAACCGAAACCGAAACCGAATATTCGGTCGGACACTACTGACGTCACCAAGGCTTGAAGGGAAAAATCCAAGTAAGAATGTAAAAAGTGGATCTTTAGTCTTGAGCAAAAATAGCAATCAGTGATATGGCACAGTGGTTCTTTTCAAATCATTTGGCTTGTCGACTTGCATGTGTCTTCTAAGAAAAAAGAACATTAATGAAAGAAGAAAAAAGAAGATGCACATATTATTATTCTCAAAAATAAAAAAAATACCTAGAGGTTTACCATTCAGTAAAAACTAAATTCAGTAACGTATAACATAACAAAGTTGGTGCCCACAGTCGATCAAGACTTGTGGGTGCCATTCCAAGGAACTGCTTATATTAACAAAAATCGTCAAGACCATTATAGCACTAAAAATTAGCGATATTTTGTTCATTTTGAAAGTTTCTAAGTAAACACGGTAGATACGTTGTTAAGTAAAACGTGTAAAAAAAATTCGTGCAAACGTACGAGCGAACTATGATAAATTTAGGGATGTGTTCCAAAGCTTTGAAAAATCGTGAAAGATTAAAAAATTTTGAATTTTTGCCAAAAAAAGTACAAAAAAGTAATGATTTCAGTGAAATATGAATTATTATTTGATTATAATTAACTGATTAATTAAAATTGATTTCAATATTAAACAAAAACAATTAATTTTTATAAAAAAATCAAAAGAAAAATCAAATAAGACTACAACGTAAAAACATACTTTTGAAATCGTAAATTCCTCGAAAATTGTAAACGCAAACCACTAGTCAGCAAAATTTTCAAGTCAATAACACCACGTGTGAGAATAAACCATAAATACAAGGTTGCCAGCCAAAATTCGGAACAATTCCCACGAAAATTAACTTTTTCCCAAAGTAACATAAATTAAATACCACCACAATTCCCATGCTAAAGGTAAACAAAAAAATTCCTACAGCAATTAAAAAAAAAAACAAAAAATCCCGCGATCATTAAAAATTACCACAAAAATACCACGCGTTTTAAAGATAACACAAAAAATCCCATATGCATTTAAAAATCCCACAAAAATCCCATACGTATTAAAATACACCACGAAAAATCAATCAAAATATTTTTTAATCAACTTTTTTTAGAATTTTAAAATAATTTTTGTAAGCTTAACGCTTACATGCAGAAATGTAGAATTTTCAGAAAAGGTCAGAATTCCCAAAAAGAAAAAATTTCCAAATTCCCATGCAATTAAAAAATACCACGCTGAATTCCCACGCCAATTAAAAAAACCACGCTGAATTAAAAAATACCATGGGAATTCCCAAAGAAAAGAATTCCCAAGATCAATTAAAAATTACCACGAATGGGATTTTCCCCACAATACTGGCATGGAAATTGTTGGTAAAAAGAATTTATTTTTAATCATGCAAAACCGAAAAAAAATTAAAAAAATTTGTTGGTGAACCGTGTTTTTTCAAAATCGTGCAAAAAGTGAGTAAAGTGTATATACAAATTTGACTTCCATTTAACTTAAGAGAAAATAGTGTTAAATTAATTTGAGTAAAATTTAAAAAAAAACCGGTAAAAAAGCGACTTTTCGAACCTTCACTTAATTGTCTATAACTTCTTTAGTCTTTCATAAATTCTTTTCTTCATCAGTAGCTTATTTTTTCTTTCAAGAGCCATTTTCTTGCCTAAAATAAAAAAGGGTGCACTTTTTGGACGGTCGATTTTTTTCTAACTTTTTAAAAGATTCTTCCATTTTATTTTTTACTGAAAAAATTCGATTGCGCCAAAACTACTAAACTGATTGGCAAAGTTGCCAAGCCAAATTAAGAGTAAATTTATTTATCTCTATATTTTTATTTTTTCTTAACCAAATTAAAAAGTGTTAAAATTCAAAAAAATCTGATAAAAATTTAAAAATATTTATCTTGAAATTATATCCAAAGAAAAAAAATTTTGTTGCGATTTTTGTTTTCAGCACGCCGAAATCTATAAGAAAAATTTAGTTGTATGCTGATCACGGAATTTTTTTTTTCCATTTTGGCGCATAGCATAATTTGACTAAAAAGTTTGAAAATTTTAACTTTAATTTTTTTCAGGTCTAAATTTTCAAGTAAAAAGTTCATATTTTCAATATTATAAAATTTTCATACAGAAAATATGAAAATGATTTATAGAAACATTCACATTTTTAAAGTTGCATTTAAAAAAAAAACTTAAATTTTGAATTTTTAGGAGAAATGAAAAAAATTATTTTGGAGAAACGTCAAAAGATTAAAAAGTGAATCTGAATTTTTAAACCGTGTGCACCTAACAAAACTGTCTTAAGCACATGCTTAGTTTGACAGCTAATTTACCAGAAATTCCTGTCAATAATTCTATAGTTCTAAAAACATATTTTAAAAGATTTTTATAGTTTTAAAATGAGTAAAAAAGCCAAGGCTGGCCCAAATGAAAGTGATGAAAATAGTTCCACAAATTTGTTTCAAGCTCAACACATAGCTTTAAATCAATACAGTATTGATAACAATAGAAAAAAATGTCTTCCTTGATTACCTAGCATTTCCGGCGATTGCTTGCTCAAAATAATGGATTGGTAACCAGAAAAAGTGCGTCATTTGTCAATCATGCTATATAGTATACATATATATGTATGTGAGACAACATACTTAAACAAACTTTTTCAAACATTTCCACCCCCATGCCAAATACTTGCCATTCTTTGGTCAGTAATCAGAACTTATTTCCTAAGAAATGTTTTGACCAACAAAAAAAAACACAATAACTCAGTCACTCATTGTTGGTGGAACAAAAGAAAACAAAAACAAAAACAGCCTGGCATGACCGACAACTGATGACCACCATCGTCATTTCATTATGCTCGAAATACTAAGCAATCTGATTTCAAGGTTGTGAGGGTATGTAGCGCCTATGCGAATGTAATTCATCTTATTTTTTATATTTTTCCTACTTTTTTTTTTGCGTATATCTCTTAAGAAGCAACCCACACGCGTTGCCTAAGCAAAATTCTCTCCTCAAATATTTTTGTTATTTTTTTTTTGGCAGCTTAGACTGAATTAAAGAGAACCCCAAAATAAAACTTATTTAGTCATGTACCCAGCCGCTGGCTCACACACACAGACAAACGTACGCACACACACACATACACACACACTTCCATGCCAGCAAATGTCCTTCGCCATGTGCACCCAAAAAGGCATAAAAAGAAATAAGATACCAAAAAAAAACAAAAAAGGGATTCAACATCAAACCAGCATTTTTATCGTTTTGTGGCGCCCAAGTTTGCAGGCAGGCTCCAAACAATGCCAAACAAAAAATACATTGATGTTCCAATGAAACGTCAAAATAGCGTACGAGTGAGTGAGCCATGTTAGGGAAGAAAAATACAAGAAGTAAAATCCAACTAAAAAAATAAAAACGAACAACAAATAAATATCAAATGGTGTAAGAATCCATTTCTACTCAAGGATATGTCTTGAGTGCCAAAGTGTGGGTTGACGTCGTTAAGAGTTAAGGAAATGATTTCCTTTGGCTCAACTACCAAGAGCGTCGTCAGACGATGACCCAGGGGGGAAAGTTCATTTATGAAGGATGGGAAAAGTATGAATTATAGGTAGAGTCAAGATCACTTTAAACCAGGGACCGAAAATAACTGTTATTTTACAATTTTCAGATGAAAAAGGCATAACGAAAAAGTGGCCGGAGGACTTTTTTAAATATACCATTATAATCGTAATAGCAGCAGCTTCGCGAATATTAAATGCCTTTTAAATTTTTGGCTGTTACTATAAAAATTAATATTAACTGTTATTTTTTGCCTTTTATTTTTTCGGGCAAAAATAACTGTTACTTTTGACTTTTATTTTTTTAAGTCAAAAATAACAGTTATTTTGTGCCTTTTATTTTTTCGGTCAAAAATATCAGGCAATTTGTATTTTTTCAAGGGCCGAATAAAAAACTTTAAAAACTAAAAAGTTTTATAGCTTAAAATGTGCGCACTGATGAGACGATAAAAATTGCATAAAACTTTTTTGCCGTTCAAGTGGCCTTTAAAAAAATTCAAATTGCCTGATATTTTTGACCGAAAAAATAAAAGGCACAAAATAACTGTTATTTTTGACCTAAAAAATAAAAGTCAAAAGTAACAGTCATTTTTGCCCGAAAAAATAAAAGGCATTAAATAACTAGTATTTTTGTCGGAAAAAATAAAAGTTAAATGATAACTGTTAATGTCCGACTTTTTTGATAAAAACCATAACCGGTACGGTCCCTGCTTTAAACTTATTTGTAGTGCGAGTCTTACTACCTCTACCTACGCCGATTGTAATAAGAAAGGTGAGAAGTCCAATGTGTAAAGCTCCGCGAGCTCTTGACTGTACAAAAATTAAACTTTTCTGTGCACACTCATCAAGGCAGACTTTCCTCCATGGTGCTTCGTAATCAGGTTTTAAGTCGCCTAAGGCTGCTAAACGATCGTTCTACTGTACACGTTGTGCATGGTAGAGCAATAAAAATTTTCAATGTTTTTTTGGCCTCTTTTAGGACATCAACAATAGTTAGATTTATTAGGTTGGGTTTATTATGCAGCAATTGCTGCCAAAGTTCGATTTCATTTTTAATGCTTGGTAAATCATAAAATTGGGCAAAAGTTTTGCAAGTTTCTGCGAGGAGATTTGCGACTGACATTGATTGCATTTACGCAGGGTCAGATAATGCGAATGATTGAGTGTTTTCTTCAGTAAAACGTACTTCAAGAGATGTAATAACGGAGTCCAAGTATGAGATTATTAATTCATTCCTCCGAGGTTCGGAAGGGCTTTCTGATAGGTGATTTCTTCGATGACGTTTTTTTCCAAGAGTTTGCAGCATTGATGTGATGTCTTCCTCAGTCCGACTTTCTCCGCAATAATAGTAGCATCGTTTATAATTTCAGCTGTGACTTTTTCAGGATTGTCACGGTGGATCTAAAGCTGCTTTCACTACTTGCTCCTTAAATTTTTTTCTTTTAAAATTTACTGCGTTGTGTTAACATTAAAAAAAAACTACTAAAAATTGGTGTTCCCATTAAAGAATTTAAAAGCGTATGCAATGTTATAGGAGTATTCATTCACGGTGAGCAGCAATGCCTGTTAACATCCATATTGAGGAATGTGAACCCAGTAACACGTTTTTCTTGAAATGGAATTAGTGATTTAACTCGAGTTTCGACGTTCGAGAATTATCGGTCAGGCAAGTCAAGTGAGTGAACTAAGAACTTTGGATGCTTTGAATTCGTCTTATTTTTCATCTCTAGAGGGGCAGCTGTCCCTCATTTTCCCCCTTTGCGACGCCCATGTCAACAACTACAAGAACAGAGCCCAATTTTTGTAGGATAAAGTTTTTCTCGGTGCCGCATTTATAGTAGTATATACTTATACATAGTGTTAAAAGCTTAGGCGAATGTTGAGAATGATGTTGGAGGAGGGTTAACGTCGGGGTTATCCAAAAATTGTTCAGTTATAGGCATCTACGGATGAATAACGGTGCACGACTTGATGAGCTCTACGGAAAATTACAAAGCCTAGATTAAAAATCAGCCAGGATCTTTAAATAGCACAACATATCTAGTATCTACTATTACGAAACTTGAGTTGTAAAGTTTTTAAAACTTGGTTTATAAATTTTAATATAGTTTTCTAAGAATACTTTATTTAGGAAATTAAAAAAGTTGCTTAAAAATATCACTGAATCCTTTTTAGACATGATATTTTCTTCAGCAATACGTTACCATCTCAACTATCATTCATGGATTATATTTGACAATTTTTTACCATTGCTTTAGATATACTAGAGTTCGCCAGTGGTTGGAATTCCTTTTCCACATAAATTCTCTGCTAATCCGATACAAGACAAATGTTCAAAACATATGTTTTTCATAAAAATATAGCATCCCTTTTACCTTCTTAATGAATTAGCCTCCAGTTTTCTCACTCAGCAGAGAGCACAATGTTAGCGGCTAATAGAAAGAGAGTCGTCTTTTTTCATTGCAAACGTAACCGAACTCATACCACACTGTAAAGAAAAAACCAAACGAAACAACGCCGAACTTTTGTTCTGCACTACCGAACGTTTCGGTGCACTCCTTCTTCCTACTTTAATTCCTCTAACTTTTGAGAAACACGGGAAAAATTGCTCTTAGCTGTTTTGCCTACGCTTTTTTTATAAATATTCCGCAAAGCTTCATTCCAAAATAAATTCTTCAAAAATAAACAACTTACTGTAGGCGCTACTACAAAAAAAAATCCATAAGTTAAAAAAACACACAGGTGCGTTGTGTTCTCACACAACAAAGCTACTTTTTTAAATATAATTTGTATAGTGAAACATCTTTAGCAACGTTGTGATTTGAGACTCGATGAAACAAAAAAGTGACAGTTAAATGCGACAAACATATACATCTCATCATTTACAACATGACCATCCGTTCAGTTTTGTATTCAGGTAAAACAAACAAACAAAAAATTAGGTTTATTTATATATATCATAGATGGTCAATGGGTATGAAAAAATAGATTTGTAGCCAAGACTTTTGATTGATAAGAGATATTGGGGTTGTATCACGTAAACAATTTTTGAGACTTGACTATTTCGTAAAAAATATACAAAAAAAAAACATTTTAAAAAAATTAATTTGGCCAACAAAAAAATCAAAGGGGCGATATGATGTTTTAATGACAAAAACAGTTCAACAATTTTTGCGCAAAGCTGGAAGAGTTTTTATGAATCAATGTTATGACGTATGGAATGTAGTCAGAAATGCAATACCTACTTGTTTTTATTTTACAACAAAAACAACTTTTGAGTAATTTTTTAATAAAAGTTTTTTATTAAAACTTTGCCATTGAAAAGTGCGATCTATTTTTTAAATTTATACATGATTTTCTTCAAAACTTACTTGATCTAAATAGCTAATTCTTAATATCATGTAAAAATTGTAAGAAAAGATCTCAATAAATTATAAAAAATAAACTTTCAGCTAGACCAAAATAAGAAAACTTTAGTTGATGTTAAATTAATTAAATAATCTAAAATATGCAATTGATCGATTTCGGTCAAGATAATGAATAATTAAATATCTGGTTGTGTCAATAGCGAGTTTTTAGGTAAAAACAATTCAGCTTTCTAGCGGAAAACAAAAAAATTCAAACTTTTAATGTCATATATTTCAGACGAGGTTATTCGAAAAAGAGTCAAACCATATAAAACTTAAACAACGCACGGTTAAAAATCTTGGAAAGAAATTAAAATTTATTTGTACTTTATATATTGGCTTCAAATCTAGTATTTGCAAAATACTAAAAAATAGTTTTAATACAGCTTTGGTTTAAAGTTTATTACAAGCTTGGATTGAAATATAACAAAACAAAAAAAATAACAAACACAGTGAGGTTCGAACCAGTTTGTAAGCTCACTACGTTAACCACTGGTTTGTTACGCTATAGGAAACACGAGCAATTAACAAGCATATAAACCTAATAGCCTAATAGTGAGTTTCAGCATTGTAATATATCTTTGGTTTAAATTTAAGTACAGAAAAGTTTTAATTATGGGTTAGTATTTGTGAAAGTTTCAATTTTAAACCTCAAGGTTAAGAAATATGCAGTAATATTTTAGCTGGACTAAAATTTATTCCAAGAGTTTTAACCGTGTGGGTTAGTCACAGTTGAATCACTCATACTACTAAAGATGCAACGTCAGATGCAAAATAGTTCCAAAAGTACACTTTTACAGCTAAAAAACTAGAATCTAGTGTGAAATAATTTTTCAACGAAAACATGAAAAAATTTAACATAATAGTTATAAACTGAACTTTTAAGGATTCGACTATCAGATTGAAATAATTTTTGAACCAAAAAAATAAAGAACTCAATCAAAAGAGTTGACAAAATACTATGTAAAAAAGTAAAACTTATTTGAAATAGCAATTGATGAATTGGGTTAAATTGATGCAGTTGGGAGGACCCCGTCAGGAACGAAGTTCCTTAAGCATTTTCTTCAACTCCGAATGTAATTCGAAATACAATCTGTATATGGGCATTTCCACAGAAAAGTCTACCGTGACCAAACAACGGTAGAAACAACTTATTAAAAACTTATTATTTTATGGTGTTATTACTAAGAGAAACATTTTAATTTTACTAATTTAAGCAATTTATACGCAAATTCATTTACGAGGATGATAAAATTTTTTGTACTATTTCACAAATGTAGTTTTTCTTTTTCGTAAATGTTTAGTAAATGATTCGTACATATTTTGTTTCAGTAAAAATGGATGGCATTGGCTAAAGATAATGAAAAAATGGTTGAGGCAAGAGAAGAAAAATTTATATTTAATTTGTTTTTTAAATACTAAATTACATAATTACATAACTAACTAATTACCAAATGGAACTACAATAGAAATTTTAATAACGTAACGCCAGTAACGTCACGCCAGAGCAAAAAGCCTAACACAAAAAAAAACCAGAGAAGATTTTTAAATTTGATGACTTGGAAAATAAACTTCTATTATTTAAAATCCTTCTAAAAACAGTTATATGCAAAAAAGCTTGCCCAATTCAGAGAGTTTTGCAAAATTTGTATTCCAAGTCAAAAATCACTTCTGTTGTTTGTAAAATAACGACAAAACATAGTTTTGCTTATATCTTTAAATCTCTAGGGTAAATTGTTGTCATTGTTTTTACGTAATATAGTGCTACTAAACTACTTCGTAAATATAAAAAACTTTTTAAAAACTAAATTTTTTCTTATTCTATTTTTTTTATATTTCTTTGTATCACTCGTACGTAACGTCAGTTTTGAAAAGCCCATATTTTTATTTTGTTATTATATTTAATTTAATATACTTTTTTAAGGCATATAATCCAAATGAAAAATGCAAATGCAAATACAAAATTCATATGAGAGATGAAAATAGGCAGTTACCGTAGCCAGCTATGTTTGTTTTATGACACGTTAAGCATTGAACAATTATCATGTTCCTAGTATTAAGCTTAAATTGATAAAAAAGTTGGTTTGAATCTGGACTGACTTAAGAACATAAAACGAAAAAAAAATTTTTAGGGTCCACCTTAGAGTAAAGAAACTTTTTTGAAATTTATACTTAAGATTCGAAATCAGCGACGAGCGCATATACAAATATTATCAAACAAAATCACATTTTTAAGGTTCATCCTAGTGTCAAAAAGTTTTTTAAAATTCTAACATTATATTTGAAATCAGCGACTCCTTAATGCTGCCAGCACTTACACAAAATGTTAAAAAACTTTTTGAAATCCGAACATCAAATTTTAAATCAGCGACAGTGCATCTACAAAAACGTAAAATAAAAAAACACATGTTATGGGTACACCCTAGCGTAAAATTTTTTTTTAAATTTTAGCATCAGGTTCGAAATCAGTGATCCCTAATACTGCTAGCACATAAACAAATAGTATAAAACAAAAATACACATTTTTAGGGCCCATCTTAGTGAATTTTTTTTTTTTTAAATTCTTACATTAAATTCGAAATCAGCGATCAACGCATCTACAAAAAGTATAAAACAAAAACAAAAAACACAAATTTAGGGTCCATCCTAGAAAATTATCGGCCCTTTTCAATGTTATGGAACTTGCTTACTACGAAAAGAACAACTCTGCCAAACTCAATAAAAATTACTACGATTTTCTAAATTTTAACAATAAAGCGACATATATATTGTTGATGCTTAGGACAAAGATGTTTCTTTTAAAATAGGCATGGAAGAAAACTATTATATATAACTAACAAATTTTGTTAAAAATTTAATGACATTTCCTCACAGTTCAGCCGCTGCTGAAACAAAATTTTCAGACATTTCTTCAATAAAAACAAAACTAAGAAACAGACTCGATTAGTGAAAATAATCTGCACTTAATCAGGGGAAAAAATCTCGATTAGTGAAAATAATCAGGGAAAAAATATCTGTAAGAGCTTATGTATATCTACATAGCTTTTAATTTACAAAAAGTAAAACAGATATGTTTAAATAATGTTCCTTTTTTTCTATTATTCCTTATTTCGTGATTTTTTAGCAAAGTTTACATAGCGCACAAAAGTGATAAGTGAAAATTATTACATTTTAAAAAAACATTTTTTTTGTGTTAAAATACTTAAAAACATGTAAAAATAAGAGTTTATAGATAAAAAAAATTTTAACTTATCACTAAAGTAAAAATGGACTGAGAAGTAAGTTTTGTAGTAACAATTATAAAAATTTAAAATTTGCAATATCGCTTTAATGTATTAAATTAAATTTATTTTTCTGACAGAAAAGGTAAAATATTTTAGTTAAACTGGAACAAATTTTGCTAATAAATGCCATGTATAATACTAGAAATGCCATATATGAATACTAGTTTAAAATGCAATTTTTTCACACACAGTATCTGTTTTTTAGCTTTAAAATTGAAAGTTTTTACGCTTTAAGATTTATTAACAATTTATTTTTAAAAATGCAACTAAGATACTTTATAATTTTGATGATTTTTGTACAAAAAAAAATTATAAAATATTGATCTCATGCTTACAATAAAGTAATGCATTTAGTTGAATAAAATGATCAAATCAATCAAATATATTTACTATAAATTATATGTTCGTTGGATACTTTAAAACTTATTTTAAATATTGAATTTTTTGATTTATCATATTTGATAAATTTTTTTGATTTATCATATTTGATAAATTTTTGTTTTGGATGTGAAAATTTTAGGCTGTGGCAATGCTGCCTGCAAGTCGCGCAATGGAAATTCGTTCTAAAATCAATGTTTCGAGAAAATCGAGTCCAAAGTTTTTTAAAGCTTGTAGCTCGTAAGCTAGTGTTTCAATTTTGCTGATTTCTCTCAAAATGAATTCTGTAGTTTATTTCAGTGTGTGATCTATTTATTAAATTTTTAAAGATATATATTAAATTGCCAGTCGAGCTGAAAGCCCTAGCAGCTATTGCTCTTTTTTTCACTTAGTTATAAGATTGTATTTGTTATGATTAATTATAATAAATAAAATAATCATTTTAAAAAGTCATGTCGGACGCTCTTTTTACGTAAAGGGGTTCATTGGTTCATTTTTCACGTAAAGGGTTTTAGTGCAATCAAAGTATTTCTGAATATATGTTTTATATTTATGGAATTTTTGTTTACATTGAAAATTTTGTTAAAATTTCAAGATATTGTTATTATTGTTTATTTTTTTTGGTCTACATTTGTTGTTTACCCAAAATTAGGAATGTATGAAAATATTTATGTTGGTTTGATAGTGACTCTTATGAGTACACTACAATCGTACGATGTTCCCGTTGCTACTGGTTAGCACGTTGAGGGTACCGTATCCAGCGGACTGTTTTCTTTCGTTGTGGCCATTATCTCCGAAGTGCATGAAATGAAAAAAGAAACATATAAGTGAGAAAGCCATCCCTCTAAGAAACCTTACCACAACGTAGCCCTACGGAAGCTGTTGCTAACATCTTATGAAAACCTTCTGGTGAATGAGGTCACAGCCTAGTGTCGTGTGCCATGGTTACTTCAAATCATTTAGTTTCATTCATAGTGTTCCCATTTTTAATTAATTAAAAATTTATTAATTACTACTTGGTAGAAATCTTTAATCCAATAAATATCTAACATTCTTTACGTGAATTAAATGCCTCCCGCCTCGTTTTACTTCGTCCGGGGTACCGTTGTTCGGAAGGCGTATCACCAACAACTAGACTCTTCTTCGAAATGATAATGACTTTGATTTAAATTCACTGGTAACAAATAATTTCGTTTATTGGCCGATTCTTTCGGTGTTGGTATTAAATAATATTATTTAAAAGTTGTGCCTTAGTCTAACGAATAAATAATGTTATTAATAAAATAGAAAATGAAATTTCATAAAACTTAAACTAATATTCTATGTGAGCCATTTGGTCATGTCTCGGCCTGGTCTCACGTGATCCCTACGGGGTTCGTGTGCTTGCTCGTTGCACGGGTAGGTGACCCAGTCGTCAAGCTATTGGAAAGTCTAAAATGTATGGAGAATGGTAAGAACACATATGGTGTTAAATTACGCAGAATTTTATTCCTTACAATTGTAATATTCGAGTAATTTTTGATATTATATAATTTATTTAATACATATTTCTAACGAAAAAAGTGTTATAACTGCAATGAAATTTTTGAGTTTAGATAAAGTTAATGATGTTTGGTCCAGTGCACCTTCTTAGGACAGGAACATATGGATTGGCTCGAAAAATTCGTTGCAAAATTATGAATTTTATAATTTTTATTCGTCATATTAACATTAATCGGTTTAAAGCTTCCATTGTTTGTTTCAAGCTGAGACCACAATGTTGAACTGGTAATAAACTTAAATTTTTTATATTACATTATATTGATCACTCATCTGTCTATATTTTGACTACTTTCATTCTACTATATCCGTTTTCTTCCTCTTGCACGCATCATATGATTCAGAGATAGTCGACTTCTTGTTATAAGAGGTTTCTGACCCGGGTCCACCATTTTTAGATCTGATCTTATATCAACAATACCAAAAATCAATCAGCACTACTATTTTTTTATCGATTTCCTTACCTATTAAATCAATTTTTTTGATGTTGTTATGGGTATATTTTATGTATTGCTGGCTCGGATGAAAATCGAACTCGTTTTAAAAGCTTGTTAAGAAACTTCATTGCCTTATAACCAAAATAACATATAAAAATATCATAATTTATTCAAGTAGCTTAATGTATTTTCCGGTTATTGTAATGAAACAACATCCTGAATGAGGATTTCAGAACACAAATGACCCTTAAGACGTCTTCTCCAAGCCTCTTTGTTTTTTGGTTTCTTACGTCAGTTGAAAATAAAAATATCATTTTGGCTTCGGCGCTAGAATGTGGAAATAACAAAATAAATGTTGACAATATTCTTAAATTTGTAAACATTTGCAATTCATTTAAAGCTTTTTTAGTGGCAACCTCTTACAAAAAATTCGAAACACTTTAGTTCTTAAAAAAGCAATTCATTCCATTCATCTTATAGTCAATTTCAACTTTACATAATCTGAGATTAAACGAAAATATTTAGAAAAAAATTTATTTTCTATTTTTTGGGTAAAAAATTCAAAGGCTCCGAAAATGTTGTCATTTATCTATCGAGTATTTTAGCGATGCAAAACATCACTGGTAATGTTGAAATCTTAGATCTCAATTTGGAATCGAGTATCAAATTATTGTTTACTTTTCGACATTTGCTTATAAAATGATAATTATAATTTTTTGCTCTTATGTTAGGTTGAGGTGGCAGCCGCTGCACGTGCGTAAGCAGTGTTGCCAGAAATTTTCCCCATTTTCCGGGAATTTTTTGCAAAAAGTCTAATTTCGTCACAAAGTCAACAAATTAGATTATGAATTTCTTTAACGTCTTGTAAGTATTTAAATACATTTTAAAATTATCTGAGTTATCTTGAGTTTTAATTTCATTTTATTGCCCTCTGAATTAGCCTGTGTACTTAATTTAAATTCATTTGGATTTTAATAAGCTGCGAACTCAAACGTAATTTATTTTCTGTCTTTAAATTCAGTAATTCAGTTGATTTATTTTCTTGATAAACTACACTACGTAAAAATGGGTCGCTGAATCCAAATCCGTTGTCAGAATTGCCACCTCATAATATGTATTTTTAAGAGTTTTAAACATCATTTAATAGTGTTATGGGGTCGCTGATTTGGAATCTGAATTTAAAATTGTAAAATTCAATATGGTGGATAGGGTTGCCACCAAATTATACAAAAATTACATAATTTTGAAATTCTGACAACGGATTCGGATTCAGCTACCCATTTTTACCTAGTGTTCGTGCCAGCACCGAATGCGTATAAATAAAAAACAATTAGGTGGCAGCCCTATCCACCATATTGAATTTTAAAATTCTAAATTCAGATTCGAAATCAGCGACCCCCTAACACTGTTAAATGATGTTTTAAACTCTTAAAAATTCATTTTACTAGGTGGCAATACTGTGGAAAAAATTAAGGTAGCAACCCTAACCTCCATATTAATTTTTAAAACTGTGACATTAGAATTTCAAAATTACAAGAATTAGAAAATATACAAAAACATCTAGGTGACAACTTTATCCGCCACCTTGAATTTTAAATTTTGAAATCAATTCCAAAATCAAATACATCCTAAAACTGCCAACCGTGGAGTCCACAGTGGTTTTGTCCTGGAGTATCTTCAATATATTTAAATAAATGTATAATTTTGTGATGAAAACTAGCTAAGCCAAATCCTAGTAACTGACTTATTGGTATATACATGTACTCTATGCCAATGTGAAAAGTATTTACCTAAAATGTTTACATATAAATATTATTAATTTTAAACGGTTACCAAAAGCACAAAAATCTTAAGGCAAAGCATTGCTGTTATCTGTAAATTTACAAGCAATCTTACATAAATTATGCACTCGCAAATTTACACACTCACACCAACACATTAATCGAGCACATACGCACTCAAATGCACAAACTTCTTTAGGCTCACTAAACATTTATGCAATTTTAAGAAAATATTAAACAGCATCTTAAGAAAATTTTAGCCATGCTCATGCCTAAAACTATACAATACAAAAGAACGACAAAATGTAACCGAATGCATTGCAGAGTGCATTGAAGGGTGGTGTTGCATATACTTAGGAGTTGAACCATAAAGTAAGGTAAATACTTATTATATAGCTTGTCAAGCTGGGCAACAACAATACCAAGAGTTGTTTCTAAAACAGTTACAACAACAAGCAGTAACACAGGCATATAAGCACATCTGTATGCGTGAGTGTGTGTGTGTCCTAATGTTGGCTTTAATTTTAATTTAAGATAAGTCGGAGCAACTCAAATACACAGGCACACAAACCAAATTTTATGCCCAAAAGTATGCAAATTTTATGTATATAAATCTGTATATTTATATATTGCAGATTTTCGGGCTGCTACATTTGCTAGCATAAGACAACTACAGAAAAAAAGAAATAACAAAAAGAAAACAATAAGTAAGAGCAGGCTAGGCCTTGGCTTAGGCTTAAGAAAGTCATGTGGTCACCATTTTTGTTGTAGTTGTGCTTGTGCCTGCTATTGCTGTGATATATTGCATAAATATATAGCTGCACCTGGAACCACCCAAGAAAATAGTGCACACACCTACAATAGCACTAATCTACGTACACATAGAAAATTTTCTAAGAAAACTCATACCAGTTGAGCTTCACAAAGCAACGGGCTGCACTTGAAGCTCCTAAAGGTATGTGATGCACTTTGGTCAAGCGGATGTTGGGGTCGGGCAGGATGTTGTACAGAGATTGCACTTTGAAAATGCAATGGATGGTTTTGAGCTAGGGTATGCATGACGGAGTGTGCACATAATTCAAACGCACAATCAATGCTGAGGCTCGTTGAAAGTCTTTGGTTCCTAGGTTTTGTATATTAAATGAAAACCTGTCAGTAGCTGCTTACGCTATGCTGCTGGGGGTCAAGTCAAACCAGTCTGTTACCATTCTAGAAACACTTGTGTTCTTGTTGCTGTTGTTGTCTCGGTTGTTCCGTACCAAGTGTCTTGAACGCATTTTGTGGCATGAGTTGCTTAAGAAATAGGTACCTAGAACAGCTATTTGAACCCATTTTAATAAGAGATGCAAAATGAATTGGAATCTTAAGAAATTTTCAAAAGTGAGTACAGGGGAACTTTAGTTTAGAGAGTGAGATAGCATTAAAAGTACACTGATATCAAATATAATAATGCCAAAGTTAGAGTAAGCAAGTAGAAGAGAACACATGAGTGAAAGGGTTGGTTTAAAAATTATATGGCTTTGAAAGTTCAGAAACACTATTAGAAATTATATTATTTTATGAATGCAAAATATTCAAATTTTGGTTGGGACAAACTGTACTTTTGATATTAACTGAAGTACAGTCATTGAAAATAATTTTATGTAATTACTATTGTAGTTATAGTTTTTATGCTCCCAAGCGTACTGCATAAATGTTAATACTTATTTTGTCGCTACGTTTGTAACGCCCATAAATAGGCATGGCAAGTCTAAAAACGTATATATGTTCTTGATTAGCAGCACCTGATGCCTGATCTTCGTTTATTTGTAGTCACGATAACAGCAATAATTTTGAAAATACCGAAATGAGTTCATAACAACGATAAAATCTCCTAAAATGCAAAAATAAAACAAAAATTACTCGAAACTCCACATAAAAATTTGGAGTCACACGTTCACAATATACTTTGTTAAAATTTTTCAAAATTGGATGAAAACCATGCCTCAGTGCCTTAGAAAGTGACTTTATCAAAACGCTTAATTTATTTTTAAATTCTACAAAAACTTATTTCATTAATTTAAGCTTTACACACGTGATACGAGTTAAAAAATGTACTCCGTGTTTCAAATTTGACAAAATCGTACAAAAACTCCTCTTACCTCCCATACAAAAAGACGTTATCAATGTAGCATACGCTTTATAAATTCCTCAAATATGTGTATTAAGGTGCCCCTAATTTTTTTTTTTTCGAAAGTAACAAATTGCGGGCCGGCGTTTATTTCCTTTACTACTCAAAAGTAAACAGTGCAATTTTCAGAAAAAAATATTGATATTTAAACGTGCCGCTTGCGACCTTAATTTGAAAATCTGATTTATATGGGGAAAAAGTGCTCTTTTTTCTAAAAAATCTCAATAAGTTTTTTTAAGTGCATATTTTTAAAAAAGTAGTGCACGTCTCGTTTTTGATATAATTTTTCTTCAAAATGTGCTCTCAAACATGGAAATTAGACAAAAACTACTAGAGTTGTGATATTTTACTCTTTGAAAAAAATCTAATTTTAATCAAGAAAATTTATAAAAAATCGGAAAAACTATGTTTCTCACTTAAAATGACTTCAATAATTTTTAAATAATATAAATGATTTTATTTACAACAAATTCTGGATTTCAAGGGATGCCAACATATCTTGCCCTAGTTTTAGGTTAAAAAAAAATTCAAAAAACCCTAAAAAGCAACAAATTTAATTTTTTACCACTGCCCGTTGGATATTGAACTAAATTGGCGCTGCACTGCCTTAAAATTTATTTATTAAGACAACAGTTAAAATTCACTTACCAGAAAAAGAAAAATTTGTTTATTATAGGTTTTTATGTTAATGCTTGGTTAAAATGTGTAACACAAAAAAATTTTGAATTCGATTTTTTTAAAATTACCAAAAATTAAAAAAAAATTCTTAAGTCCAAACGTATAAACGGCAGATAGTGAAAGCTTAACACAATATACATAGGATTGGCAAGTTGCAGCGGTGAAAATTAAATTTGTTGGTTTTTGGAATTTTTTGAATATTTTTTACCCTAAAACAAGGGTATATATGATATGTTGGCGTGCCTGGAATCCAAAATTTTTTCTAAAAAAAGTCATTTATATATTTTTAAAATTATTTAAGTCATTTTAAGTAAAAAACACAGTTTTTCCGATTTTTTATAAATTTTCTTGTGTTCCAAATGCCAGAAACAGGCACTTGAAATTTTTTGGAAAAAAAGTCAAGTTTTAATAGCTATAACTTTGGTATCCGAATTTTGGTTTTTTAATTTTTCACACAAAATAGCTTGCAACTATTTTTAATTCATTTCTTGGTGATTTCTTTAAAACTTGCATTTTAAATTTTTTGGAATTTTTTTCGTAAAAATACCCAAACTCGAAATTTCCGAAAAGGTACACTTCTAACGAAAAATTTCATAACGACCAGGTAACGTCGTAACGTAATCCCAAAATTTTTTGTACCTGTATTTAATATAGCTTACGAAAATATATCCACAACATTTTAATTAATTTTTTTCAGATTTGGATTTTTGTTTTTTTTTAATACAACAAGGAAAAAATTTTTTCGAAAAGTAAAAAATCACAACTTTTGTAGTTTTTGTCTAATTTCCTTGTTTGAGAGCACATTTTGAAGAAAAATTAAATCGAAAACGAGACGTGCACTACTTTTTATAAAATATGCACTTACAAAAAAAAATTATTGAGATTATTTAAGAAAAAGAGCACTTTTTCCCATATAAATCAGATTTTGAACTTAAGGTCGCAAGCGGCACGTTTATATATTAATATTTTTTCCTGTAATTTTTAGAATATACTTTTGATATGATAAGAAACAAACGAGGGCACCGCACATTTTCAATTTATAAAAAAAAAATTTCCCATGCAGTTAAGGGCCACCCTAATGTGTATATTAAATGGATATTTAACACATAATTCGATATCTTAAACGTATTCTACATTTGGTTTTCAGCAAAATTGAACGGTAAACACGCCCATCCTTCATACGAAGTTACGTCGTCAAGCATTTTAAACATGCATAACTGAGAATACACTGTGAGAGTATTTCAGCTAAGACAGCGCCTGTCCAACCGCATGAGCAGACAAAGCAAAGCACAAGGGCGCGAAAGTAAATTTTATTTAAAATTACTAGAATTATTTGCGGATATTTTATAAATATTTACAAAGTATTCAAATCGTGTAAGAATCAGTGTTCTCGTTTTGGCTTTTTATGTCCATAAATGGCTATTTTATTTCTCGCGGTCAGTTTTTGTCTATTTGGCGATTTTATTTTTAATTTTTCTATTTTTAAATCGGCTGTTTTTTTATTCTGGCGAAAAAGAATTTTTTCATGTAAGCACGACCTACCAGTGATAAATTATGTGTCATTAAGGAGTACACAACAATGTAGATAACTTCAACCATGAAAAGTATGTTGTAAGAAATTTGTTTAAAAATCAAAGTTAAGGGAGGTTTTAGGCCATTGAAATTAAGGCATATTTTTGAAGGTGTTTTCTAAAAAAGTATATAATATATATATAATAATATACTAGGTGTTCCGTATTTAAAGGACAATCCTGCGGCAGTTGATTCCTTAGGACAAGAAAAAGAAAAAATTGTTTGAAAGGGGGGAGTTCATCTCCTTCCTGTTCAGAGTTATAAAGGAAAGTTTACTTAAAATCGCTTAAAAAGATTTAATCAGCTCTACGCTTATAAATTTAAACTTAGTACTTTACTAGAAAAAAGTTAAGGACCATTTTCGAAACGTAATTAAATAACAAACTAAGATTTGTTGCACTTTGTAAATTTCATTCTTTTTTATTATTTTCTTTTTCCTTCAAATTCGATTTGCACGAAAATTCATCTCAGATTTTGTTTTTTTCTAATTATGCAGTTTGAACCTCCTTAGTGTTGTTTTCAATGCTCTTGTTAAAAGTTCTACCGTTTAGTCAATAACTAACTAGGAATTTACAATTTTTTGATAGAATTTATTTTATTAAAATGTTTGAATTCATAATAATTCCTCAAAATGCCCTCCATGAGCACGAACTCATGCTTGAGCCCCTTTTTTAATATTTTCCAATATATCATAACTTCAAAAACAAAACAAAATTCTTTATTGCACCCAAGAAATAATGAGGACTTAGCTTTGGTATCTAAATGGGCAGATGAAAATATGCTCACGTTGAACCCCACGAAATCATTTGTTTTGCCTATTTCTAAAAATCCATACTATCACGAAGATTTGCCTCAAATCCTACTTAATACCGTGAAACTGAAGCTTGTTAATAAAGCCACTAATCTTGGTTTTCAAATAAACTCATCCCTTGCCTGTGATGATCACATCAACTCATGTGTAAAAAAAGTGTACTATCTTCTTCGGAATCTTCGAATGACATCATTGTTTGTGCCCATTGAAACAAAAAAGAAACTTGCATTGCAGTTGATTATGCCGATCATAACATACTCTGAAGTCGTGTACTGCAAACTTGACTCTAGGTCCTTACATAAGCTCCTTGTCGCTTTTAATAATGCAGCTCGCTATGTTTACGGTCTTAGAAAGTTTGATCATATCTCAGTCTATTGTAAAAAATTACTTGGTCGTGACTTACCAAGTTACCTTGAAGCTAGACATTGCATTTTCCTGCACCGGATCATCTATACACGTAGTCCCACATATCTTTTTGAAAAGTTGAAGTTTTACAGATCAAGTAGAAATATGAATCTCATGATCCCTAGACACAATTTTCTTAACTCCAGTAGATTGTTTTTCGTCAGCGTTATTAGGTCGTGGAATTCATTACCTAATAGTATTAAAAGCGTTTCTAATAAAAACAACTTTAAGCATTTAATTTTCAAACACTTCACTTAGCTCCCAATTTTCTTTTACTCTCATTTTTTTTCTTCTCTCACTCTCTACTTAGTTTTTAATGAATACTAAATTGTCTAAATAATCATTGTCTAAATTTAAGTCCTTTTAAGTACAATTACTATTAATAGCAGTCTGCAATATTTATTTGAATTTTTAGTCCTATTTGTTGTTATATCCATTGGAAATTCGGCATGCAAAAAAATTGTTCTTATATGCCAACAAATCTTTTAACTAAAAATAAATAAATAAAATAAATAAAAGTCCAACGATGTTAGATCTAGAGATCTCGCTGGCCAAGCAATCGAGCCATTCCGGCCAATCCATCGACCACTAAACGCTTCGTTCAAAAAAGCAACTACTTGCCGACCTTGATGAAAGGAGGCCCATCTATCTGGAGAAACATATTTTGTCTTTGGAGCAAAATTCGTCTAAGATTTTATTTATTCTACTGATGCAAGTTCTTGTTAAAAGTTCGTCAATAATTAACCAGGAATTTATAATATAATGCACCTACAATGTACGTTTTTATAGAACTACAAAACAAAGTTTCGGCTGGTTTCGGCTGGTTTCGGCTATTCGGCCATATTGAACTGACAAAAAAGGCCGAAACTGGCCGTAACCAAAACCGAAACCGAAACTGAATTTTCGTTCGGTCACTAATACGATGAATAAATATTTTGCTTATTTTTTACATTTTGGTTTTTTTTTTTTGTTGGTAAAAAAACATTTTTCAAATTTATGGAAAGAAAGTGGTAAGAATTTTTCATAAGGCGCCAACTGTAATAAAATAAAGTCTTTTTTCAATTGAAAAAGCGCCCAAGATATGTGAAATTGATCGTTTTAATATTAAAAAGTTATTGCAAGTGAGATAAGCGACTTTTCATAATTATTCTAAAGGCTCGCACAAATCATGAACAAATAATAGAATCATTGCATTTACATACACTGGTGGCAAAATTAAGTTTTCATCAACATTTCTTTTAAACACCTATCTGCCTCTCTCGGTTTCTCTCATGATTTATGATTTCTCGGAGAGCAAAATTTTCGTATCAGGCGAGTACTCAGAAAAAAATTTCGGGGGGCTTTTATTTTTTTTTAGACTCATTCAAATTTTTTTTACATTATATAATATATAATAATAATATATATATATTTTTTTTCGAGCTAGTGCATTTTAAATTTCTTACTTGGTCACTTCCACGTCCGTGTGAACATTTAGAAGAGCTAGCTTATTGAGCCTTTCTGCCCCAGTTTTACTTCTCTGGTATGTTTTGAGTCTTCGAAGCGACGAAAACGAAGGTTGCACCAATTTCAGGAATCGGCTTATTGATGGATGTATAATGTATGGATACGGAAAATATTGGTCAAAATCAATTTATACACTGGAAAAATCATAACGTTTTTAAATTCAACACTATGCTTTTAATATCAATGCATGATTTCTCATACAAAATTTTAAAAAAATTTTTAAACAATATTTTTAACCACAATAAGATATAAAAAAAATTGCATTTAACATATTTCGTCAGAGTAGGAACAAATTGTTTTCAATATGTCGCCTTTTTCACACTGAAGTATAATATCAGTTGCAGTGACCATCTCCCATTTGGCTCGACTTTTGTGCTAAGATTAGTTTATTGTTAAAAAATCCAAATCTGGAGTTTAAGGCTTTGAGATTTTAATGCGGACCCATAGCCATGCGAATGCCAAAATAGGGTTAATTTTGTGACAACGTAGCTCTGTCAACTTAAACGCGATTTTCGTAAAAAGGGTACCATTGGAATTTTAGTTTTGAGGGAAAAATATTAAACTTTTAAAAATAGTGGAGTTACATGACCCATTATCAATTGCAAAGTTTAATACCATGCCAGCAAAAGAGACTGTAATTTTTTTTCATTTTCATTATTTTCATTTTTTTTCATACCTTTGAAAAATATGTGAAATGAATGTGTGTTCTTTAAGGGTTCAGAAGTTATCGCGTAAAAACTTTTTCAACAAACTCAACTAGTGTTGATATTTACTGTGAAAAGACTATAATACATAAAGACTTAAAATTTTTTTTATAAATTAAAAAAAAATTTTCAAATTACATATTTTGTTTGATTTTAAACGAGTCATACCACCTCACTAGGTGGCATGAAAAAAGTGTCCTTTTCAGCCGGTGTCGAGATATGTTGGTCCCATTAATCTTCATATCATAGGTCACCTGTCGAAATTTCCTTCTGCTCATTTGTGTAACAGATCCCTTTAAAAAGGTGTAAGAAGTTAAAATTAAACTTTTGACCGTTTTTATGAGCGAACTCTGAATAATTTAACTTTTGGTGTTCACGTATTTAAGACTATAGCTTAAATTAAAATAAGAATGTATTCAAAGCAGAGGGTTTCACGTATTTAACCCTGGATAACCAATCATATTTCTAATACGTTATAACTAATGATACCAACTATACTTACTTTGTAAGTATCATACTTATTTTCAGCTTCATATACTTACTAAAATTCCATACTTATAAGTATACTTACTTTTAAGATTTATACTTAATTATGCTTACTTTTCAGCTCCGGTTGAACGTTTTTATTTGCAAAAGTGGAAAAAGTTTGAAAATTGTAACCAACAGCGTTAAAAATACAGACTCTAGAGTCAATTTTATTTTTAAAAAATAATATTGAATACAGCTGTGTCGAATTTTACAATTTTTTAAAGACAAGACCTGAAATATTAAGGGTGTACTATAGTGTTCGTCGGCTAAAAAAATAGGCTATTTTTGGGAATTTCTCGTGAGCTTGCTATGAAAGATATGTTTATATAAGTAATAAGGAATGATAAATGACGTCTAAATTTATAAAAATAAAAAAAAAATTATTAATGTTTTTTAATAATTTGGAGGCAGGTCGGCTCCCACACGATATCTCGGCATCTGTTTATCTGAAACAGAAAACCAAAGTGTTTTAGATTCAATATGACAAGGACTATAAAATAGACTATTCATATTAATTTTTAGCAATTGTTGGTAAATTTAAGTAACAAAAACCAAAAAAAAATTTTTTTTTCGCTGTTATTTGTAAAAAAATAAATAAAAACATCAATTTTTTTAACACGATTATAGTTTTTTTGTAAGTAGTTTTCTGTTAAATATGTGGTTAAAATTTCAGAAGGATCAGCCCACCGGAGAAATAGTGTGGGGCGTCCGTGAAAACGTAGTTTTGAGAAAAACGCTTTTAAAGTTTTTTAAATGCGTTCTAACATGAGTTTAGGTAGAGAAAGTTTTGGGTTGAAAAAATTATTTCATAAAAATTTAATACAATATTCTTAGTACATATACAAAAATTGTAAAAAAAAAGAAAAAACTTTCGAAAGTGACCAATTAGACTTCACACTTAAATAAAATTTACAGTCAAGACAAATACGATTTCAAGCAAAAAGAAAAAATCAAATTAATGTAGCGCTTCAATTCAGTGACAGTGAGAGCGAATAATGATAACTTTTCTTTGGTCTCTGTATACATTTGAATGTGATTTTTTTATTTTTTTTTATTTGACTACTTTGAAAGTGCGAATAACTTTTAATTTTTTGTTATGCTTTTGTTTGTTTTTAAACTATTTTATATATTAGAAATATATATGAATTTCAAATATATAAAATTAATATTTTGTTTATTTTTTATCTGAAGACTTTTTGGTTTTAGATAGATTGTATACACAAAACTTTTCAAGGAAAACAAAAAGAGGGTGTGACAATATTTGTCTAAGAATATTGTGGGTTCTATTGATTTTAACATAAATTAGTAAATTGTATCAAAAAAATATTCAATTTGGTTTTCTAAGGTAAAATACTTACTTATACTTATTTTAAAAAATTATACTTACTAATACTTACTTTTCAGTGTTCTAAGAAGCAAATATACTTATTTTTTAATAACATGAGTTGGTAGCATTAGTTATAACCAATGTTAGTCGATTCGACTAACACGCTCCAAAACTCGTTATAGAGGAGCTGTTGGTACATAAAATACATTAAAAGCTGTTGAAAATGGAAAAACTATGTATATTTTACTCGAAATCAAAAAACATTAGTATTGTTCTTTGTTTTTTTTTATTTTTTACATATTTTCATAAGCTACTTATTTTATCAGTTCGAGATATATCACATAAGATTATTGGAAAAAAAATAGTAAATGAATATAAAAAACTTAAAAGGCTCTTCTTCTTTATTAAACGAATAAAGCATTATTTGTTATTGTTAAAACAAAAAAGTTTAAATCAATTATTTAGCACATGAGACATAATTCGTTGCACAACTATAAAAACTTATAACCAAAACACTTTATTCCTACAACAAAGGAATTAACTTCGACTGTACCGAATTAAAAATTCCCCACAGCCGTATTTTAGTATGTTGTCAATGTTGTATAATTTTGATGACCCCACTTTTGTTGGGCGTGGTTTATATCCAAATATAAAAAATTCGGCACTCAGAGTTTATCCTAATTATCAAAGCTTATGTGTAAAATATCACGTTTAAACCATAATTTTGTTGAATTTATGAAGGTTTTGTATTATTATGACGCCACTTTGTGTATGAGGTGGGCGTGGCTTACATCCAATTTTGACAAATTTCAAATATGTTGTGAATATTTTACTTCAAAGCTAATGTGCAAAATTCCATAGCTTACAAATTGCGGCTCTAATGGTGTCGACAGACAGACATACGGACAGACGGACATAGTTACGTTGACTCAGGAGGTAATGCTGATCAATAATATATACACTCTTCTATACCTACCACGTCTCCTTATTAGCGTTACGAACGGAATGACAAAGTTAATATACCCCTTACACAGTACGCGTGGGGGTATAAAAAGTTACGTTAAGGCCAATGTTAGTCGCTTCATGTAGACGTACACTAACTACATTTATAAAAAGATTCACACCATCCAAATAAAAAGCCAAACACATCCGAACACAACGAGGGCAGCTTAACAACTATTGTGGTTACTACAATATGGATAGAGAACACGATCAGATGAGAGAAAAAAAGTTGTAAGCAAAAAAGTGAGCAGTGTTAGTCGACTCGACTAACAACGGTTATCTAGGGTTAAGACTAAAGCTTAAATTAAAAAGAACTGTATTAAAAGCAGAGGCAGTTAGTAACTTTTTCTCTTCATTTCTGCGTTTTGGGAAAAAAATTACATATTATTTTTTTTCTTTCAAAAACTTCATCTTTTTTCTTTCAAATATTCAAAAACTTTATCTTTTTTCTTTCAAATATTCAAAAACACTCAAAAGTGCATAAGCAACACTAAGCCGAAATCATTATTACTAATGCAGACAAGGGTTACAAAACAGTTGTAATATACAAAGAACAACATAGGAAAAAAATTTAACAATAATTGGAAGATAAAGTCGAATTCTGAAATTCCATTTTGTATTTTTAGCAGAAACACTTGTGTATGTTATGATTGCAAAAATTCTGAACCAGATCGAGAACCAGGGAGATAAAAAAGAACAGTGTGATTTCGATAATAAGCAAAAACATTTTGATTTCCTATTATTTAAACACAAATTCTAGATATTTGAGAGTTTAAATCATTCTTGATTTTAAATACAAATTCTAGTTGTTTGATAGTTTAAAATCATTAATTGAGCTTTAGGTCAGGTTAGAACAATTAATTTCTCTAACGAATGTTTTCCAAAGAAACAACCACAACATTTTTTCAGTATGAAAATGAAAATAGCTGATTTTATTGCAATTTTGCAAAAACATCGTTTGCATTGCAGCTACATTTATAGTTGCTTAAAATTTCGGAATTGTGGGGTTAGGAATTTCAGGATTCCTGGGCTAGAAATTGGTTCGGAATCCCGGAGATTGAAAGTCTTAATGTGTTCTTTACACTGAAATAAAAATATTAACACTTGCTCAATAAATCTGCGTTTTATTTTTAAATTAAATCGTGCATTTTTATTATGACACCCTTTATTTGGTTTTGTCTCAGAAACGCTGGTTGAATGGGTTAAAAAAGATAAAAAGAAAAAGCTACAAAAACCACACAGCTATGTTTTTTTTTTCACTCTCGCATTCCACTCGGTTTAGTGTGGCTTTTTTGTTGTTGCTGTTTTTTATAAGTGAAAAAATTGATTTTCAATTTATAGCTTTTTCCATCGTAATGACAAAACATTTCAATAAAATTATATTGTGCCTTTGGTATGAATCAGACCTTTTAAAAGATATCAGTTTAATTGGAATGCGCTGTTTAATAGTCAGTTAAAAAGTGGGTTAAAGTTTTGTTACATATAAATATATATAGATTTAGATATTTTTTGATCAGACAGCACTAAAAATTTTAAAAGAATATCACTTAAGTTTTCTAGCCATGAGCTTCTGCGTTAATTCATGTACCAAAGTATTCACCATGTCCCGGCAACTGTCTATTCTTCAAGAGGAATTCTTATACTTGATTCCATTGAAATCATATCAAAACAGAAAATTTTATTTTTTAAAAAATGGTGTTTCGGTGTAAGATGGGACAGATAATTTTGAGTTGATCCAAACAAGTTCTAATCCTTTGAAAAGACATAATTTTATAAAAATTCCCTTTAAATTTAAGCATTTTCTTATCGAAAATAACTTTATGTTAGACTATTTTCAGAATATACTTAATACGTCCTCCAAAACCATAAAGTTCCAATTAAGCACAGAGGTCTTATCAGCGTTTGCATACAGCTTCGATAGCAATATTTTATAGAAGAAAGAAATATGCTCATAAGGAGCTTAATTAAAATGGTCGTAGACTAAAGGTTTTTTGGTCAAATGACTTTGAAATTAAATTTTCTGTATACTGGACCTGTGCGAATTACAAAAAAAGAAGAAATTAGTTGATTCTCACAAGTCTCTTGTCGTGCCTCCAATGCGAGGGCTTTGCCTATGTTGTTCCCAATGTGCGGCATTTGAGAAAGAAACTTTTTCCAAAAAGATCAGGTTTTTAGTTTAGTTTAGTTTATTCAGTCAATGGATCATTCAATTCCTTACAGAGTATAGAAAATAACAATTAAGTTACAATTAATAAAATAATCATAATTAAAATAATAAAAAAAAGAGCTTTAATTATGTTAAAACAAACTAGTTTTGGAAAGAAAACTCATCGATTTTCCACCACGATAACGCACCATCTCACAAGGCTATCTTGATGAACAAAATTCTGGCCAAAAACTCAACAAATAGCTTTGAACAAACCTTCGATTTTACCTGATACGGCTTCAGCCGACTCCTTTCTCTTTCTGAAACTCAAATTATCACTTTGTTTTACACGTTTTCAGTAGATCTTCTATTATTAAAGAAAATTCGCGGCGTGAACTGCAGTTGATTCTAGAAAATGCGTGTAAGAAATGTCTTGCTTTTTGAATGATTATTCTTTATTCATTGGCATAAGTGTTATATTTCGGAAGGTGACTACTTTGAAGGCAATAAAATATATTTTGATCATTATTAAATATTTGTTGGTTTAATGACCAATTCCCGAAATTTTTTTGACACAATGTTAAAGTTCCCATAATAGTTTTTATCGTCTAACTTGTACTAATCGATTCACTGTGCGTGTTTGGTGTGATTGCTACGGGGAAACGGTGAATTAATTGCATGGACTCCTTTTATTCTGATTTGATTGACAGGCACTTCCCCCATCCAACTTTCCACATGCGACGGTCTTGCAAAAGAGGAAGTTGGGTGATTGAATGGGTGGCGAGCTTTCTCTGTCTTCGATCACAACGAATTGGATTTTATAACTCTTTTAACTAAAAGATTTCCTTAAAAGAAGAATTAACTGGTTTTTTTTAACTAAGCTGATTCGTGTGAAGCATTAACTTCAGTTAAAGTTAAAATCCTGCTACTGCAAAATTTATTAACCCAGGCACGGCAAAGAGTGAATACATACTTATGCACATAAATTTAGTGAAGCAGAAATGGGAGCGCAAAAAACGGAAACGCAGCGCAAAAGTGTGGTGCACAACTAATACAATATTAAAAAAAACTCCCTCTAACATACAACACTGACAAGGTATAAGTGTGGGTTTTTGTATGAGTTTTGGTGTGTATTTTGCTTGTGCTCGTGTTTTTGTGTTGTTAACGAAATTTCAGTTCTGTGTTTTGCTGACCCTCCCCCCCAAACAATTCAATTAAAGAATTTCCCTCAAAAAAAAAACTCGTACACTCACCTGAACTGCATACTCGTTTTTCCCCGGGAATAACTAATGCATTCAGTTAAAAATTATTTTTTATTTACTTTGTGTGACTTTTTTTCATTGTCTTTTGAACCAAAATTGAAAGCCCAAAACTAAAAATCAACAGAACCAATATTAGCATATATACATACAAATATACGATATGTATCAATAGTTTTTTGTTACACGCATCAAACCACCCGAACATTGCCGGGCAATTATAAGAGAAAAAAAAAAACATTTCCACATAACCTCAAACTTCGTCTCGAGTTTTCAAAATTTTAGCCTGCATTATTTTTTTCAAAACTGATTTGGCGGTTATTTTATGCTTCATCGAAATTATGCACAAGGTAAAAAACAAAGTTAAATCAACGTTTACGAAAGCCTTACAAAAAAGCAAAATAAATAATTTAACAAACAAGCGGAAATTGAAAAAAAAAATTGATCAGTTGAATGTTTTTTTATTCAGCGTTATTTCGTTGTTCTCTTTGTTAGTGTTGTTGTGTCAATTGTTGTCTATGTTTATGGTTGTCCCATAAATGCGGAGGCAGCCGCTAAAAAAGTACAAAAAGTATGCAGGGCATAAAAAAGAATATATTTATTGACAGACAAATGACGGCGTTCACATACAGATATGAGCGCGAAAGAGAGAGACACAAACTGAGCGAAAGGCGAGAGAGAGAGAGAGAGACATAAAGCGAGAGCAACAGCAATACGCACATTGTTTCAACGTCTGTGCGCGCCAAACAGTCGCACATAAATATTTTTGTTACCGTTACGCTTGGTTTGAGGCGCCAAAATGCAGCAAAGCTCTGGGCAAAGTTAACCGTTAGCATTCGTGCGAACAAGCATACGTCATTTTTTGCTTACTTACCCATCAGCAGCAGCAGCAGCAAAAGCAGCTATCACACCACAGCCAGAGTTACCACAATACCACCGTTAAATGCATCCAAATACTCCTTCCCAGCACTCAAACCCGGTTTTGCTTTTTATTTTTGCAGTCTTTTTTACGCGCCTCTGCATGCAATTCTTTTTGTCCTTTTTTAACTCGTATTGAGTACCCGAGCACATGCAAGGCAAAACCAAAAAGAAAAGCAACAACTACAAAACCACCAGCGACAAATGCAAAAAACGAAAAAGCAACGCCAAATAAATCCTATATTTTTGCACTCTGACAAAATTGGAACTCTGCGTGCCTGGCTAGTGCAAGGAAGTCGACGCTTGGTGGCGCACATTGGAGTCACTTTTATGAAAGACTTCGTAAAAATTCATACATGTACAGACAATTCGATAAAGTTGCGATCTTCAAATCAGCTTTAGATAAAGTTTTCTTACTTTCAACTTTCTCATAAATTTCAAATTTATTTAAAATAATATTTTCTACCAAAAAACTAGTAACTGTGACACCGACACATAATAGTTATCGATAACTTTCGACATTGATATAGTTTGGCAATTTACAAAAAACAGCAGAGTGTGTATTTTAATAGACAAAGGATCACCATATTTTTTCTCGGTCTTGAAGCGGAATTAATTTAGTTAGTTTTACCATTTTTTTTGTGTAACGAAAATGCACACCAACGACAAGCAAGACACGAGAACAATTAGAATTTCGTATAAAAAAATTATTGCTTCTCACGTCTGGCTTGTCGTTGTGTAAAATAAAGCGGTTAAAATAGTTTATTTCCTTTTTGTACAGCATAGATTATAATAAATCATAAGTGTTGTATCGAAAATATAACTACAAACAAAAACAGAGTTGTCATTCAAAAAAGATTTTAATGTACCAATCTTATCCAAAGAAATTTACCAAATTGAACAAAAAACTACCAAAGCAAAATAATACTCTTTTCGGAATACTGTAAAATTGTATGTTCAAAAATCATAAATAAAAATACATATATATCATTATAAGCCCGAAAATTTATACATATTATTTTCATTTAAAAAATAAAAATTCTTAAATATAAAATAAAAGATATTTCAATAAAATACGATCACAGTCTTTAATTCATTTGACTAGAAAAACATATTAAAGCTATAAAAAATTTAAAGGAGACATAACAAAACATATGTTATTCCATATAAAATTAAAAATTTTAAAAATCGGTTTTAACTGACCAAATAAAGTAAGCCATCAGTATTATTTTTAGCTAATTCTTTAGCCAAAATTATTTTATTAATTGTGATATGCTCTAACATGTTCCTACATTTTGTTTTTCTCAATGTTAAGTCGGACATTCTTTCTGCTTCTACGCGAAAAATGGCGGGCAATTCTAACCAGTGATGGACAAAAAACAGATTTGAGGTGAGTTTGAGTGAGTTACTCATTTTAAAAAATGAGGTTGTATATTGTCCCACTTCAAACGAGGGGACTAAAATGAGGTTATGTCGTTTAAAAAGAGGTTTTGTGGTGTTAAAAGTGCTAAACGGTATAAGGATATGTTTTAAGGGGGGGTTAAATAGAAATGGAATTTAACTTAAAAGTGAAATAACCTATTTTCAACAATTCAGATAAATAAAATCAGCCCAAGCTTTTTAATTTAAAATAATCTGTATTCAAATCGTTATGCTCCACAAAGAATTAAAAATAAGAAGAAATCGGTATTGTATTCAAATCGGTTTGAGGAGATAGTTCACATGCTCAAATCCTATATCGGAACAAATTTGTAACACACTACTTAAAAAAAAAATGGTGATGGTTTTAATTTCATACTTAATAATTTTAAATATTAAAAAGTAAAATCATAAAATTATAATGCCTTGAATGATAAAAATACAAAACTTTTTAATTAATGTCAAATTTAAACTGTGTCAAATTTAATGTTAATGTCAAATTGTTAATGTCAAATTTAAACTGTGTAAAAAGAGGAAGAGGTTCAGAATATATGCTCCAGGGGATGGTACACTGAGAATAAAACATACTTTAAAATTAAACAAAAAATTTTTAAATAAAAATTCAATGCATTTGCGGTTCTACAAAAAAAAATTTATAACAAGCGTATTTAATTTTCAATTACACTGAGGGAGAAATATGTGTTAAAATTAAATGAAATTATGTTCATATTATAAAAATTGGTTTTTAAAATAGAGGTTGAAACAATTTCATTTAAGTAAAACACAAATGTTTTTAAAGTTTAATTTAAAACAAAACTTTTTTTCAAAACTATGTTTTTAAATACATGTTTAAATATGTTTAAACACATTTTTTTAAATAAAAAATTTAATGCAAAAACTTTAATATTTAAAACAAATATTTTAGAACATAATTTAAAAATATTGTTATTAAACTAAAAACAAATAAATTAAACTGCCATTTTTTCGATGCCATTTTTGTAACTTTTTCAAGTTTTCAAAGTCAGATTTGTGATCAGCGACCGATGGGACCCCCGAATAACAAATTTTTTGACTTCATTAGATGAAGTTTTCATATTATTGCTGCTTGAAATATTTTATATATCAAAATAATTAATTAATTTTTCTTTCATCTTATGTGCAAAATTTTGAAGACTATTTCAATAATAATTCAGATGTAAAATCGGGATCTCAGTTGTCTGGCAATAATTTTAATTGATTCTACTGCACATAATTTTTTTAATTCAATTTCTGATAGTGACTTTATTTTGTTTTTGGAAGAAAATAAGAAGAGAAAAAATACAAAAAACAAAAATAAGTTTATAGTTGAAAATTAAACAAGCTTCTTTTGAATTTTGTTTTTTAATTACGCAAATGAGTTCAATTTCTATTTTAAAAGTTTTTGTTTTAATTTAAAGTATGTTTTTTCTCAGTGCACAAACTCATTTTTTTTTTGTATAATTTTCTCTTAATATTTCTTTGCAATTGCAAAAAAATTCATAGCTATCTGAGATAAAATTAAAAAAATTATGTGAAATGGAGCCATTGAGCAGACAATTGAGACCAAGCTTAGAAAAAACATGATTTTACATTTGATTGTTTGAAAATATTTTTGAATTAGTTTTATAAATGTTGAACATAAGATGAAATAAAAACTTATTAATTATTCTAATATTTACAATATTTAAATATTTTAAGATGCAAAAAAACTCAAACTTCATCGAATCGAAAATTGAAGTTAATTTGGTAAAGAATATTTAAAAACATTGTTTTGAAAATAAAAACTTTTTAAAATTTAACTTTACAAACATTTGTGATTTGCTTAAATGAAATTGTTTTAAGCTCTATTTCAAAAACAACTTCGTTTAATATGAACACAATTTCACAAATTCCTTATTAAATCCAATTCTAGCTTGTGTTCAGAATATTTTTCACAAAAAAAAAAAAAACAAAGTTACTGAATGTAAAGATGTTTAAACTAAGATAAAAGGGTCGTTTCTAACACTTCAATTATATTTTAAGTTCTTTTATCTCCTTGATAGATGTTTCCTAACACGTTGACTGTCCATGAGTCACATGTGACTCATTAACTATATTTGTTCACAAGTCTATGAAGTATATGTGATACAGAAAACAGACTGATGCGAACTTGAATATATTTATAAGAACGTGTATGAAAAAAAAAAATTTTGGTAATGGTTAAGAAAAAATAAATATCGTGTTACATATCAAATCAAAGCTTTTAATTGTACCTTTAAACCAAGCTGTTAAATATTAATATAGCTTCCTTGGTTTGAAGTCTACAAACGCTTAAGTGTTTCAAAATAAAAAAAAATTCCGCTACTAAAATTTTTTTAAAAAATTAATAAATAAATGAAATTATTGCAAACAAAAATAAACAATTTGGTTTAAAATCTTAAGCACTACTTACAAAAAACAAAATCACTCAAAGCTGAGACATGAAATTTTAACGTTGGTTGATTTGATTTCGACAGTCCCTTAATAAACTTTTTTGGAGAAAAAAAATGCACTGTGAATTTTTACATGTGAAATATCCTTTCCAAATATATATGAACTTATCTATTTGGCTGAAGTAAATTTCGAAGTTAAAGCAGAAAACTTGGATGCACTTTCTTTTACATTTAAACTAAACAGATTTGTCAGAAAGAAACATTTGTGGTCCCCATACAGTTTTTTCTTGTCTCAACCCAACACATCGGTTTATCCTCAAAAAAAAAAAAAAAAACAAAAGATTATTTACCGAACATAGAATTTTGTAGCATCTCTGCAGTATAACGAACTAGTATTTAAACAGTCTTTTAACTAGTTGAAAACTGATCAGTACTAGTTCAAGATCTATTTTTTTCCATTTACCCAACTAGTATTTTTAACATGGTGATGTCATAGGAAGTAACAGTTGTCGTTTTTAAAACAGTATAAAACTAGTTTACAACTAACATGTTATGGTCAGTAAAATTCCATTCTAAACAGGTGAAACCTAGTTTAAAACTATTATGTTTTGGTAACTTAAATTGTAATTTCCTGTGAATAGTTGCAAAGAAATTATGTATGTTCAAATTTTGACTAGTTTGTTCGGTAACCTTTTCTGAGTGGTTGACAAATAGTTATGTGGTTGTGGAACTGGTTGATTTTAACAATATGTAATATGGTTGGATTTTGGTTAGTTTTACAACTAGTTTATTGTGACTTGACATGAACTAGTTGAGTTTAAACTATTTTTGCAACTAGTAAATTGTGACAAAATATAAACAAGTTTGTTTTAATTAGCATAAAGACTAATCATGGTTTACTGCTGATAAGTTTTACACTGCAGTGATATGATAACATAAAATAAGTGAATTTTTTTTTTAAAAAACAAGTGAAATATCTTTAATCAAAAGAATTATTCTTTTAACTTTTTTATAAATTAGTTCATTTTCCATTTCAAAAGTTGTATTTCCCCGTAAAAGACAAATGCTTTTCTACTTCAACTTCAGTGTAAAATTCCGTGAATGTGAAATTTTGCCAAATACATACAGTAACGGACAAAACTGTTAATGAATTTCTAAAAATAAACAAAAAGGTTTAATTTTTATTTTTTCTTTAATTTATTAAAAATAAGAGAACACAATTAGAACCGTTATTACTCCAGCAACGAGTGAAAATTTTGCCGTTCCCAAATTTTATTCAGATCCTTTGGAGAAGTTTTTTCTGAGAATATTTTATATTTTAGGATGACCCAAATTTTTTCCATGAAGTTTATATCAGGGAACAGTGCAGGCCAATCTGAAAGTTTAATCTCATTTTCATTTAACAACCTCTTTCTTCTATTAGCTGCGTTCTTCGGATGGATATCCGGCCTTAAGACATTATCATGCCCTTCTATTGCCTCTAATATATCCAAACTAAGGCAATACGACTCTTCCAAAGTATTAATTTAATCCGTGGACTTCACTATACAATTAATTTGTCTCAGTAATCTGACTGAATTGCCACGAGAGCATACTCAAAATATCATTACACCTCATCTTCAAATTTCAATGTCTAACAAATTTTCACTCTTGGAATCAGTTCAAGTCCACATGTGCCTATTTGCCTCAACACGGTTCCTTTAAGTTTCATCTGACCATGTTACTTTCATCAAATCATCAACGGTAAAGTGTTCATCCTTTTTTGAATTTATGTCTTTTTTTCGGTTCTTACCATTCCAAAGGGGATTCTACATTTTTGTTCTAGGAATAAGTCCACACTTCTTTCTACTCCTGTGGATTGTCTTGTCATTAACCTCAACTCCAATTTCCTGTTTAAGGACCTGATTGGTCTCCACTGCAGTCTTTAAAGCTCGAGTGACTAATAAACGCCTGGCTAAGCGCTCTACGCCTGGGGATTGCTTCATGTCCTACCTCCACATTTCCTTGGTGCAATTATATTAAACTATTTTATTATTTTATTGATAAATTCAAGTGAAAAGTTTTATTTTCATTCAATTTGTCTATAAGACATTCCATTTTTTATATCATCCTTCAATACTGAGTTTTCAAAATATAGTTTTTTACTTCTCCCATGTCCAATGGTAACGATTTCCTAATGGTTACGATAATTAATAGTGTTCTTAATTTTTTTACATACAAGCAAATTTTGAGAATTTCATTAAATTTTTGTCAGAATGGTCCCAAAAATATCTTTGAATTGTTAATAAGTCTTCTTGTGAACAAAACTGTTCACAAACACGTGTGTCTTTTAACTTGCCAAAAATATGGAAAATAACCGTTACTTTAAGAAAGTTTGCCATTAAATAGTAAATATATAACATGATAGTTAAAAAATAAAAAGGGTTGCCAGACGTACATTACATAGAACGAAATTTGTAAAATGGTTAATTTCATTACTTTCGTGAACAGTTTTGTTCGTTATTGTATATCTTCAGGAAATGATAAATATAAAATCAGATCTGACTGACCTGAAGTCAAAATAAATATAACAAAATCATAAAAATTGTTTCAACTCTGTTAATAACCACATAAGCGTCTTCTGCGTCTAAAGTTCCGTCAAGTGCTGAAGATAAGTATAAGTGAGCGGTTTTAAAATATGTCAACTTTTTTACATAGATTCAATGGGAGGTGTCACATTCCATTTGCACTCATCTTTCTTTTACACGGTTGATACGTATCTAAGTAAAACTTGTTCCAAAACTTTGAAAAATCGTGTGAGTTGAAAAACTTTTATATTTTTGCCTACAAAACCGTGCATAATAGTGATGATTTTAATATCACATACAATTAAACAAAAACAATTCATTTTTATTTAAAAAACCTAAAGAAAAAATAAAGAAGTAAGAGTACAACGTAAAAAAAAGAGTATTAAAATCGTGTGTTCCCCGAAACTTGCAAACGTTAACAGTGGTCGGCAAAAATTTTCAAATAAAGATCAATTTAAATTGATCAGAGTTCAGTACAGCATGAAAATTGTTGGTGAATAAAAATTTCGAATAATCGAAAAATTTGTGTAAAAAATTTGTTGGTGAACCGTGCTGTTTCAAAATCATGCTAAAAAGACCGTGTAAAAATAGAGTTGAGTGTTTTAATGATGTAATGTACATAAATGTTTCTTTGATTCAAATCAATTAAATAAATTCTGGCAAAGATACATAAAAAATTCAATTTATGAATGTGCCGCACATATAGTACGAGCATTCCCAGTGTGCCGCGGTGGTCCATTTCTGCCCTGCAGACGCCTTCGGGGCGCCGCCATAAAAAAGTGCATTGTCCGAAACTCAGTTCCACTACGGCACTCCCACCCTACTCCACTTCTGCTACAACAGTCAAATATCTATTTTTTTACTCACTTTCCCACCCACCACTCCATCGAACAGTTTATGCCCTTGTATCTGTTTTGAGCCACCATGGCGCACATTATCATCATCATCGCTCATTCTGAACAAACACTGTCAAGCCGCACTACTGAGCTTACGCTCTTCCCCATTACCTTTACATACACACACACACACACAAACACGGTGAGTCGCACCCTTTACCACGAAAAATTCCGAAATGCCTGAAAAATTGTAAAAAATTACACGCCATCCTTTGCGTTACCGCTATGTACCGTCATCATCGTCCCATACGTAGAAGCAACAGCAGCTTCGGCGGCGTTTTGATTATCCTCATTGTGCCCCATCATCATTATCTTCATTGAAGAGAGCTCAACACGCAAAACCGTTATTCATCAGTCATTCATTCACCCACTCCCACTCTCACTTACACTCACTCTCTCACGTTCACTCCCGCTCTTGTTGCATCAACCTACGTTAGCGTCATTTTTTCTGCCTTTTGTTTTTATACCGCCACCGCTGCTCACGCTCTTTCTGCTCTCTTCAATGCCACTCAATCAGCAGGAACAACAGAAAAAACAAAAAGAAATTCATAAAAACGCATATGAAAAAACATCTGTATATATTTCAAACATTTGTGTGCGTTCCATTCACACACTTGCTCTCTACACGTGCCCGCTCTCTACACACTTTGCTACCTTATCAATTTGTGTGTCCTGCTCCACTCCACTCTCCAGCGTACACGGGAGGCACCCGCAGCATGTCCACCCAAATGGCCCTCAACAGCAATTTATGTTTAGCTACCCTTTCATCCTAAACCTCCTGTTTACTAACACCTTGCCTCACCATGCCACAAAAACGTGCATTCGTTCGTTGATTCTCTCGCAGGACCTTCGCTGTTGTCATCATCGTCGTCGTGCTGTCACTTTGACATTTTGCCGCCGCTTATCGCTGTTTCTCTGTTTTTGTCTCAACATACTTTGGCTCTGTTGTTATTGTTATTTCTTCTTCCAACTTCATTCGGTGTGCGTACTCATGCCATGCTCACTACTCACACTTTGGCGCACTTTCTTTATTATCAATTATTGTATTTGTGTCGCTTTCTTTAGCGCACTTTCTGTTTTGGACTGCCCCAATGTTATTGAGCCCACTTTGTGCGCATGTCACGCCTCAACACGTTTTGAATTCTGTCCTATCCTATTTTACTGACTATTATTTCAACTCTCTGTCATCTTGGATTGCGGCTCTCTATAAGGATTTTCGACGAGAGTCCTCATCAGCAGTAGAAGTCCTTTTGCACGTTTCTGTTTTGGTCAGTCAGCAGTTGTTTTTCGTGGCGCACGGTACAGCCTTCATCGTGATCGCATTAGCGGCCTCACTTTAAGCTATAATTTTAATCTTTAGAAAGCTTTGTAAGGATATTTGTTTGTGAATACATAGTTGTTAATGATTGTGAAAAAACATCTCCAAAGGAAAGAGCATCTTCGCATTTAAAGAAATAAAGGTGTTCTTTTTTAAACGCAACTCTAACATTTGATACACCGTCGGTCTGGATTCTGACCGGAAGCCACGTGTTAAATTAAAAAAAAAAAATAACTATTCAAAGACTTTGTGTTAACTTAAATCCGCCCTACTCTTACCAAACAATCTTTTTTGAAAAGTGTTTATTAAAAAAAAATAAAAAACCGTAAATCAGCTATCAGCTCATCTGAAATACAGCTCATCTAGTTCAGTATCATTTTGAATTTGTGCACACGTACATCTTTTCGTACTTTGTCAAGTTTACAAGAAAATCTGCCAAAATTCCGAAGAATCCGAGAAAAACACCAAAACAATCGACACGTGCAGCGTCGTCAACTGGTGGCTCCACCACGAAAATGGCCTCAAAAAGAAAAGCTTCAGTGCTGCTGCATAAGGTAGGTTATGCGTTCAAGTACGGAGTATAAGAAAAACAAAAAAAATTCCTCACTCGTTTTCACACTCAACAACAACAGCTGTTTTTTCAGAAATCAGCGCAAAGAAAAACTTTATGAGCATAACTATAATAAAAAATGGATACATATTAGATAGTTCCTTGCAAATGGAAAAAGAAGCATTTGGTTTCAAAAACCTTACTATAGTTTGCCTAAATAAATAACTCACAGTGCACTCTTTTACAATCGAAAGAAAGGGTTTTAGAGTTATATAGATTCTAAAGGTAACTAAATTATTTAATCTAGCAAAAAATATATAACTAAGGTATGGATTGTTTCGTATGAAGAAAAATAAAGTCAGTCGTTCGGAGTCTCAAAATTAAGAGGAAATTTTAAAACGTTTTCTGTATATTTGTTTATTCAAATCAGGTAAAAGAAATTAAGGATTATATGCAGCACAAGATATATATCTAAAAGAAGGATTGTTTAATATGAAGATAATACAGTCAGACGTTCTGGGTCTCAAAAGTTAGAGAATATTTTTTAAAACGATTATTCATACTTTTTCCAAGTCAGAGGAAATTCCATGGAGTCCTTTAAGCTACATTAGATACTTTTTCTTTAAAAAAAAGTATTATGTTTCTGTATGTGACTTTTTATTTTTCACAGAATGCATACCCAAATTTTGTAAGACTGCAAATATATTTCTCTTACAAAGATTATGACAAAATCCACAATTTCAATTATTATTAATTGATGTAAGTATAATTCTATTTAATATATATAGGAGTTTTGCTTGTTTTGTATTTAATATATATTATTGTATCCTATATATATTAAATAGAATTATTTAATATATATTGGAGTTTTGGTTGTTTTGTAAAAGATTTTTACTACACCGCTTTCTTGTGTTAAAGATAGATCAAAATTGAATGCGCCAAAACACTCATCGTACTTCAAAACCTCATTGCACAAATTTCTGTTCTAACCTTATGAGCGATTAAGAAGCTTATGGTGGTTTTCTAAAAGATTTATACTACAGCGTCCTCTGGGGTAAAAGAAAGATAAAAAAATAGCGCCAAAACATTTATCGTATCTTAAAATCTTTTTGTACTATTTTTCATGCAAATCATATGAAGGGTTTTGTAAAAGGTTTGTTCTACAACGTCTTTTGGTGTTAGAGATTTATCAAATTTATCAAAAAAGAGAAAGAGCGAAACGACTGACTCTCAAACCTCTTACCCTTCTTAAGGTTTATGTAGTTGCTAGTTTTTTGGTCTCTATCAGCAGTAGAGAGAAGGAGGATATTGCAAAGCACACTCCCTACATCGATCTACCAAGAGACGATATAGTAAAAAGGTATAACTTCGAAAAACACTTCGGAATTAAGCTTAGTACCAAGAAAGAGTGGGACAGCGAGATGATATCGCAAGTCAAGAAACCACACAGTATAGCATGGTATACAGATGGGTCCAAGACATTGGAAGGTATAGGCGCAGGGGTGTACGGGCCAAGAACCAAGCACTTTGAACCTATGGGGACAACACCCAGTATCTTCCAAGCGGAAATCCTAGCAATACAGCTGTGTGCACAATTCAATCTGGACCGTAAATACAAAGGTCAGGATATAGTTGTGATGTCAGACAGCCAAGCAGCAATCAAAGCATTAGTTTCCTATGAGATATCATCGAGAATAACATGGGAATGCCTAACAAAACTCAACGAGCTAGGCAAGAATAACACTGTTACTATACTTTGGGTCCCAGGACACAAAGGAATACAGGGTAACGAAGAAGCCGATGGTCTAGCGCGACAGGGTGCAGCCACAAAATTTATAGGACCGGAACCATTCTGCGGATTGGGCACACATTCTATAAAAGAAGAACTAAGAAGGGAGGAGAGGCATAAACGTTCAAAACTTTGGAAAAGCCTCTCAAAGCTAAGACAATCCAAATTGCTCCTCAGAGATTTTAACACTCGGAGAGCAAAATTGTGCATAAGCTTAGGCAAACCGAATCTTAGGATTCTAACGGGGTTCCTTACAGGACACTGTAAACTGAAATACCACCTGATGAAATTGGGCATAGAGACCGATAGTAACTGCCGTTTCTGTGAAGAAGCAGAGGAGACTCCAATACACCTACTTACAAACTGCGACGCCGTGGCTCGCAGACGTAAACTAGCACTGGGGAATTATGAGCTGAGTCTAGAGCAGGTTTCATCCCTTGAACCTAAGAATAATCTGAAATTCATTAGAGAAATAGGGCTGGATGAAATTCTGTAATCCGCAAACCCAGAGGAGCTTTGAGAAGGAGGTACAATAGATCTCATTTAGGTCGCAGTACGCATCTCCACCACACAACATTAACATTAACATTAGTATTTTGGTGCATGAATCGTTCATGTCCGATATATGGTTTAGAATTTGTAGCGAAAAAACGAAAAAAATTAACTTAAGGGACCTACCAGGAAAAAAATTATAGTTACGATTGATTTCTTGGTCTAGAGTGATTACTAACATTTTGGTTTGTTGTATGATTTATTATTTTTTAAAAAAAAAAAAAAAAACCGTACAACGCCAAATCATTGAATTCTCATCTTCAAACAGAGATTACGTCAAAACAGTCGCATTTGGGTGGATAACTCCTTTTGAAATTACTAATTTATACTATAAATTACTAATAAAAATAAATTAGGAGGTTACTTGGAGGACATATATTTCGAAACCTTAATAAAAAATGTTATCGTAGGAAAAAAAATAAAGTAAGCGTTTTGAAAACAGAATTTTTTTATTATCCAACTCATCCACCCCCTTAAAATCGTCACGTAAATGATAAATTTACCTTACACCTGAACTTCCATTATAAATATTTTTTATTTTTTGACACAACTATTCAAATTTTAATTAAAAACTTAATTATTTTTTTAGTAATGCAAATTTTTATTTTATCCTGCACTCCAATCCAACATCTAACCTCAAAATTTTGAAATTAGCAGCAAAAGTATTTCTTTTTTGCAGTTTTGTTTGCATTACATATTTTTATTTACAAAACAGTGGTCAAGTGTTACCTTTTTGAATATGAAATTTTTACTTTTTGACGTTTGGGTTAAACAACTGGGCAGTTGGTTATTCGTTAAGTTATTTGTCGAAACAAAAAACCGATTTTTTGTATCATGTGGCCTAACACGTTATTGCAATAAGCCCTTCATATAGATAAAAAGTTATTAAACTATAACTCAAAATGCTTTTATGGCATAAATTTGAAAACACATTTCTCTTAAACCGCTGAAAAATACGAAATTTCTATTAGATTTACGTCAAATTGATCTTTTTTGCAAAGGTATTGAGTTCTTATTTTAATTAATGTACCACACATTAATATATCACATTATATTTATACAATATGTCAGAAATTTCAAAACGTTGACATCGTTAAATGTATATATAATTTTAATTTAAAAATATCATTCGATTTCGATACAATAAATTTGGCAAAACTGAGTTTTTTAATTTGTTGATTTTCTATATAAAGAAAAATATTTGTTTACGATAAGTATACGCCAGAGATTACTGTAACAAAAAATTTTAATATTTTTCTATTTCTATTTCTTGCACGTTTAACATTTCCGCACTCCACCTTAAGCGAATAAATACATCCGGAGAAAAAAGGGAAAGCTGAATACCTTTCCAACTGGATCAATTTGACATAAGTCCAATGAAAAATACTTCTTTTATAGCGGTTTAAATTAAATGTTTTTTTTTTTAATTTTGAAAAATGTGATTTTTGTGGGCTATAAGTTTTAATAATATATATAATTTTATCGTTTTTTTAGGTCACAATAGTTGCATGGGTAATACTTTTACTTAATTTGTGCATGAATTCTGTAGAAAATAAAAAATAATATGCAAAACACATAATTTTTTCTTCCGAAAAGGTTCTTCGGAAGAATCAAAATAACTCCGTGGAATATTATCCAATTTTAAACTAAAGAATGCAGAAATTGCTTATAAGAGTATTCTTACTTTTGAAACCACGAATGGTGAAAACTTATTTTCGATACGGTATTGATATAATATTTCTCTTAACCCCAAAACGTTACTGTCCACAGTTGATACAATAACTTATAGGCAGAGTTTTACCACCTTTTATTCATGTCTTCATAGAGCAAATAAGTAAATCTTTACCTATTAATTCTATCTTAATTTAACTTGAGTCTTAGATTCTATTTGAAATATTTATATTAACACCATTAGGGACTATTTTATCCAACTAAAAACCTTGCACGGAGTAATTATATCATCCATTGGAAGAGATGACCTATTAATTGCATTATTAAAAGAGGGACAATAGAAGTATTTTGTTAAATAATATCCATAGGTCCTATTTTAAGAACTTCCATAGGCACCAAAAAACATATTGTCTGTCCAAGACCCAAGTCCAAATATTCGTCATTTATTTGGTCTTTTATTTATACGTCATTTTAGATGCATTAAAATTTCCCACTGAACTCGTGAAAATTTGTTCCACAAAAGAATTTTAATTCTTCTGCAAAATTATTAAAAAACTTTTTTTTTAGACGAAAAAGAAACATCATTTTATCATTTTAGTACAAAACAGTAACTTATAAATGAAACATTTTTTATTCATAAATGCGTTCAGAAATGAACAATTAATGCTGTTCTTTCACATTCCTAAATGAGTTAAAATAATATCATGTAATTTTCTCCTCCTTACTGAACCACAAGCGTAACGTGAGAGTTTCTTAATATATGTTTTTTTATTCGTAGATTTAAACCACATCCTTGATAAGAATAAATTTATATTAGTTTAGATTTTACTTAAAATTTAAATTTAATAATCAATGAAGTATTTCTTTTGTGACCTTAGTTTATGCTATTAAGTATTATTTAATACATTTTCTTTATATCACTGTATATTCAGGGGCAGAACTACAATAAGAATTAGAATAAAAACGAAAACTTTATTTGGGGTGGGAGCATTGAAGTAAATTGTTTCTTATATTATTTTTGTGATTATTAATATCAAACTATTTGCATTAAATTCATCGTAAATGCATAAAAAAACTTTGTTGACGTTCAGAAAATCCTACTTACCAATAATATATATATATATTTAAAAATAAATATATGTATTTAGAAAAAAATCTATTTTGAAAATAAGTAAGTTCAATGCCCTTATAAAGTTTTCTTTTTATTTATAATTTTGTTTTCTAATTTCGAATAAATTTAGCTCTGCGAGCAATATTTCGATTGCTACGGCCCTAGATATATTACTACTTTGTTCAAATAGAATTAAAATAATTTTTTAACATTATTATTTCTTTTTTACCATATTATCGATATGCAAGTCAATTTATGGTTTAAAAATATTAATTTCTGAGTGTCGAAAATGTGCTTTTATATGGTTTTTGAGAGTTAATTCAGTCCTGCGAATGAGTTAAAAATAATTAATTTCTGAGTGCCGAAAAAGAACTTTACAAAAGTTATTTTTTCAACTCGTTCCCGAACAAAAAAAAAAAGTACAATTTATGATTCTTTTTTTAACTCATTTCTGAAGAAAAAAGTTTCGCTTTTGAAATGCATTTTAGTCCGACGTATGAGTTCCATTTATGAGTGCCAAAAATGAACCTTTCCACCCGAAAGGGTTCACAAATGAAATAAAAAAAGATAGTTTTGGTTCATTGGGTTCCTTTGTAACGGTATGTAGTTATATGTTTTTCTGCGAACTATTCCGACCTTTCCATTTTCGAGTTGTATTCGTGTGAAGATATTTTCATTTAAATGATTTGCTATAAACTACTGAAATTTAGCATAAATATCTATTTTTTAGAGTCTGGCATAGTGAATCTTATTTTGCTTATGGAGAACTAGTCGATAGATTCTGCAGGTAACGAAAACTACACTGTAAATAAAAATAAAGTCTAAAGGATTTCTTTATTTATTTAAAAACCTTTTTATTTAAAACAGAATCCCTAATTAAATTCACTTGAAATTTAAAAATAATAATAAGAATATTTTCTTCTCAACAAAAACTTTTTGGAAGTCTCAAATAATATCAAGATTAACGTTTTAATAAAATTCAATATGTAGTCCCTAAGAATATAGAAAATTAAATTCATAGAAATAATACTTTTCTTTTAGTAAAGCATGCGAAATGTGTTGATCTCATTTTAAGGTGATTTTCTTTTGATTAAAATTAATATGGGTAAATAGCATTATTTAAAAGATTTTTCTTTTGAAACTAATAATCTTAGAAATGACATAAAAAAGGTGTTTACTTTTATTGGAAAAAAGCATATGAAAATATTTGAACATAAATAAACTAAAAATTACCAGTTTTCCTCTTATTTAAAGGTTATTTTTTATAAATAAATTTTTATATGGATAGTTAAAGTTTTTTTGGAAGATTTGCATTTCTATAAAACTAACTGCAAGCCATAGAATAAAAAGAATATTGTCTATTTAATAAAATTCTGCAGAATTTCTTTATACCTAAACTATAAAATAAGATAAAAATTTAAAATAAATTTTTTCCACAAAAAAAAACAGTAGCGTTTAATAAAGCTGTAACAACTAAATGGTCGATACTAGAGATGCAACTATCCGGTTTGCCGGATATCCGGCCTAAATTTACTATTCAGCTGGATACCGGATAGAAGCTCAATATAGGCCGGATAGTTTCATAAAATTATTTTATTTAAATAAGTCTTTGTTAAATAGATACAATAAAATAGGTTCTTATTAAAGCGGCTTTTATTTAAATTGTAAAAGTAACAAAAAATTTACAAAGACCCCTTTTCCACACGGAAAGTTTTCTTGCCAGCAAGACTGCGGTACATGCAAGTCTGTACTGGCAAGTTTTTTTTTGTGCTATTCCTTCTTTGATGCTGTGCTCTTCTTTCCTTTGTATTTCGACTTGCTGTCAAGAAAACTTACCGTGTGGGAAAAGGGTAAAATTACCTTTCATTAAACTTATTAGTATTCACTTTAAGATACATTCGTATATAAACTAAAAAATTAGAAAAACGTTCACTTGGTAAAATCATTAAAACTAACAATCAAAATTAAGAAAATGTAGATTATAGAAAATAAAAACTAAATTGTAAGCGTTCGAAGACAATGGCCATTTCGTTTGTTTTCGTAAATCAAGCAAGCTTCGGAAAAGAGTCTGTAGCTATAAACGCTACTGCAAGGAGGTAAAAGGTACGTTTTGGCAAGCGATGTCAAATAAGGCTATTTTATGGAGTTAATCGACCACCATGCGTAAGGATCGCGACTGCGATCAATTCAAACTACCTTCAAGAAGTATTTAATCACGGTTGCAATTGGGTTTTTCTCTTGAACGTGACACTGGATATTCTTTTCATCTGCCAATTCATTGAAACAACCCCAATACGTGTCGTGAGATGTCAAAAATATTGTTTCCATTAGGCAATAATTTTATAGGAGAACAAATTATTTAGATTTTATTATCTTAGCAATTATTTTTATTATGTAAAAGGTGCTTCAACCGTAATTGCCATAAACAAATGGCAGCACTCCATCCGTATAATGTAGGGTGTCGAATTAAAAATATATTTAATTAAGTCACAACGAGGCAATGGACCTACCATCCTGCCGCTGGATATTCGGCCATTCGGCCTTACAACTCGCCGGATATCCGCTATCCGGCTAAATCACTATCCGTTGCATATCTAGTCGATACAACTTTATTATTAATATCATATGTGGAGTTTATAATAGTTTTTAAAGTAAAATAGCTAAGTAGTAAATAAAAATCTTAAAAAAGGTGCGAGTACGCTCCAACGCACGACTGGATCTTACTCCTTAAGATCGACTACTTTGGAATTGAAATGTTTCGGATAATGGGCAAAGGTGATGAATGAATTCATATCTTATATTACTGAAAGGATTTTATTCTTTTATTCATATTTTACCATATTTAATTTATATTTCAAAAATGCATTGAAGGGCTTATTGATTTCCTTCACTATTAATATCACTTAAAAATTATCAATATTGACCCCTTTGCGCGAAATTATCATATGTGCTAAAACCAAATTTTACAGGAAAGTTTTTTTTCTACATTTCTGAGTTTCTGTGCTTTAGCTTGTAATATCAATACCAAATTTTAGATGTGATTAAAAAATCAACTAATTTGCTATAAGGGTTTCAGCTATAATATTTTACCAGTTGATGCGTTGTTTGGTGTTGAACAAATTTGCATAAAAGAGTCAATTTAAATAAAAAAAAATACACATACGATCATTTCTAGCAAAGGCGTCGATATAAATAAAAATATCATGCGCTTAATAGTCCAATTGTGTTCGCGTAACGCAACGCAAGGTGGCCGTGGCAAGTGTCACGTAAATTTCTGGTGTATGGGCCTTGTGTGTATCTGGTTATGCACCACGTAACAAAGCTTAGAACAGTATAGATAAAAACAGAATCTTATCGCACAACCTAACGTTTAACAAATAAAAAGTTAAATTTCATTTTGAACTTACGGCGCTCTAAGGTCTTGTGACAGCCAGTGTTGTCACTCTATCACAATCGTGGGACTCCCTGGTACCACTTTTTTGGATTCTACACTATTTAAAATTTTCAAGTGACGACACTGGTGATAGCTGCATTTTCATAAGAACAGTTTATGTGTAGTAAATTTGCTGATAAATTGCGTCTTGTAACCCAAAATTCTTTTTTGTTCTGTCTCTTGTTTTTAGTGCGGTAAATTTGCTAATATATATAATTTGCCGCCAATTAAAAACATCTTACTTGTTGCAAACAAAAGATGATGAGTTGAAGTTTTTTAAGTAGATGTACGTCTGCATAATCAACACGAAATTATCTACGTGCAATTCGCCATTTGCTATGGCCACCTAGCGTTGCGTTATGCAAACATAATTGGACCATAAGGTTTGCTTGACAACTTTGTGGTGAATAAGAGCCAAACTAATTATAACTTTGGCCGCATTCTAGCCGAAAAAGTGCTCAAGAACTGTTCCACAACTTTCGGGCTGAATGGTATGCTCTCACAGAACATGTTCCTTGAGATGTCACAATTTATATAGCGAAAATAGTTTATGCTACTTCGCTACTTGAGCACTTTTTCGGCTAGAATGCGGCCTTTGTTTGCAGAAGAACCATCATCAAACCACTAAAGAGGATTCTAGTAACAGAGTTATTTTTGGCTTCGCCTAAACTCTTTGCGTGGCTTCAGACATCGTATTTATTAATTATTTTAAGACCGACCGATGTAAAGGCTTTTGCTATCGCTCCTCTGCCACGCAGATCCTCATTTAAACGGCTTTCTGCCACCAAAAATACATTTACACGGTATTAATAATATTTTTATTTATTATCATGAAAAGGTATTAAATAAAAAAGTATGTTATAAGAAAATAACAAGGTTTATTCATCACTAGGATCTAAAATCTTCTGGTTTAGTAACTGATCTCTAAGTCAACCGTGACGAATTCTAAAATTAATAACTATGTTTGAAGGTTGCGAGATCCCTTGGACGGAACCTGAAATAAAAATAGGTGAGGAAATGAGCTTATTCCGGAAACCCCGGACAGCGTCGAGGTTCCGCTGCCCGACTATGATGAAATTCTGACAGCTATAGCTCGGCTTAAAAATAACAAAGCCGCGGGAGCTGATGGCTTACCTGCTGAGCTGTTTAAGAACGGAGGCGAAGCTCAACTTAAATGCATTCACGAGCTTCTATGCAGAATATGGTCGGAAGAATGCATTCCGAACGATTGGAATCTCAGTGTGCTCTGCCCAATCCACAAGAAAGGCGATCCCACTATCTGTGCCAATTACCGTGGGATAAGCCTTCTTAATATCGCATATAAGGTCCTGTCGAGCGTTTTATGTGAAAGATTGAAGCCCATTGTAAACAAACTGATCGGACCTTATCAGTGTGGCTTCAGACCTGGAAAGTCCACCATCGACCAGATTTTCACGCTACGACAAATATTGGAGAAGACTCAAGAAAAACAAGTCGACACCCACCATCTTTTTGTCGACTACAAAGCCGCCTTCGACAGCCCAATAAGGAAGCACCTGTACTCCACCATGTCTGAATTTGGTATTCCTGCAAAACTAATACGACTTTGCAGGATGACACTGAGCAACACCAGCAGCGCAGTTAAAATTGGGAAGGACCTCTCCCCACCATTTATTACCAAACGAGGTTTCAGACAAGCTGATTCCTTATCGTGCGACTTTTTCAACCTAATGATGGAAAAGATCATCCGAGCTGCTGATCTGAGACGTAGTGGCACAATATTCTACAAGAGTGTTATGCTGCTTCTCTACAAGAGTGTTATGCTGCCAATCTACGGACCAATCTGCGTCAATGGCGAGTACCGAATACGGTGGAATGATGAACTGTATGAGCTGTACGCTGACATCGACATAGTCAAGCGCATTAAAATCGAGCGGCTTAGCTGGCTTGGTCATGTTCAGCGCATGAAAGACGATGCTCCAGTGAAGAAAACATTCGATTCGGTACCCAGCGGCGGTCAACGCAGAAGAGGACGACCGCATCTTCGTTGGAAAGACCAAGTAGAGGACAACCTGACGAAGCTTGGAATTTCCAACTGGCGCCAGCAAGCGAAAGACAGAAATGGCTGGCGCAAATTCTTAGATGAGGCCAAGACCGACATACGGTTGTAGCGCCAACTAAGTAAGTAAGTAAGTAGAGGAAATGAGCTAACCTTAGCTTTAGAAGAAAGACTACTTAAAATATATCATCTTATTTTAAGACGATTTCCTTTTTAATGAATTCACTAAGAAACTCAACCAAACAAATAAAAAAGTTTTCTTTTTAAACATTTTTTGAGGTTCCAGGCTTTCGTCATGATAGTTGAAACCTAAAAACTTTTTTAGACAATAAACTTTGAGACGATATTTTTCTCTGCGCATTCTAGATTTTTTTCTGTTGACTGAACAAACAATCAAGGAGACTTCCTGTCTGACCAGAATCATGTCGTTGTCGTGTCGGTGAGAGAGAATCGCTAAGAGTTGGCCCAGAATTGTAGCGTTGGCTTTGTCGTTTTGCTTTTATTCAATCTGCCATTGTTGATTTTCTTGAATTTGCTTCAGTGTACTCATCGTACTCCGATTGAACTAATAATTACTCCACTTCCATTTAATACATTACTTTTTGCAATACTCTTCATATAAATTTACTGCATTTTCAACTGAAGGCTACTCCTATCATTATAAGAGCAAGCAGGAACACTGTTTACTCGCTACATTGGTTGACATATTCTTCAAATTTTGTTAAAATATGGCAACATTTTTAGAGAGAAGCTGAGAGAGCTATCAAATAAACGACAAAGTCAAAATAGAAATAGAAACATTTCTATCTTGGCGTTTTCGTTGTCGTATTCTGCCGCAATTTTCTCCCATAAGGTTTGCATTGTCTCTGCCAGCGCTCTGCCTGCCGACACGACAACGACATGATTCTGGTCAGACAGTTCAACAAAAGCCCCCTATTAATGCTCAAGCATTTTGTTAGTTCAGAAGATGAGTAATAGTTTAGTTGGAGGTTGAAAAGTTTGAGAAGTGATGGTGAAGGTTTGTTGTTTTTAATTAAAATAGTAAGATACTATCGTGGAACAGACTTGCTGGGAAATTATATCACAATTTGCGACTGAAGTACTGAAGACTGAAGTAATGTGTAATGCGATGTTCTTGTTATGAACTTACTTTATTTATTTTCGTCAGTGACTATATCAGAATGTTTCAAAGATCCATGTAATTTAAATACCATGCATCAATCAGATATTTGATACCTCTAGTCTTCTTCTCCAACCTCTTAAGGCTCAAATGAAGAAAAAAAAATTAAATTCCCAACATCGACAATAGACAAACAACACAGTAAACGTGTCCTCTGAGGCTTTATTAATAACTTTTCGAACGTCAAGCAACGCATACTAATAAAGTATGGATGTATGTCCGAACACCACCAAAAAAATAAACCAAACAACCCCCACCGCTAAACATCGTCAGTTATACCTAATCAATTCTGGCACCAGAGCAACGATAATATATATGTCTGCTTGAACGTTGCCTCAGTTATACGTTTACGTATATCTGGAAAAAAGAGCTTGGAGAAAAAAAACCCCCACGAAGACACCATAAAAGCAACTAAAATTAATCATGTCTTTAATACAAAACTCACATCCCTTTTCAAGTCCTCGCACATACATATGCAACCTGAAACCTCCCCTTCCCCTTCGCTCACCCTCCAATACATACTAGCCATAGTGGACGACGACAACATACGAACTTTCAAAAGCTACGGCAATTCATCAAACCTAGCAAATGTATGTAGCTTCATACCAAGCTAAACTTCCGAAAGAAAACCAAGAAAAACTTATACTTAGCAGCTAACGAAGAAGAAAAAGAAGATGAAGAAACTTTGATGTGCAACTGAGCAGCATCGGCATAAGATGAAGAAGCAGGTTCCAAAAGCAGAAAATTTGCCAGTGTAGAAAAAGATAGTGGAGTGGGTGTTATGTTGTTGGTCAAGCTGGCAAAATAAAGCCAAATCAGTGTGAGTTGGCGTGGTTGCTTTCATATATAAACACATACATATGAGTTTAGGGCACGGAGACAAGAAGACGACGACTACGACGACGAGTAGCTCTGAGAAGAACAATTTTCTTATCTGTCCAAGCCTTAGTGAAATTAAAGTAGCATGTTGCTGCTGTAACAACTTATGCTGGTTTCTATACAAAGTCGTGTGTGGTATTTTAACATATCAAAGATGGCTGTTTGGGCAACAACAACAACAAACACTCTTAGATTGTATAGCAATCTTGTATACGTTATATGCAAGGGTACTTTTACAGCCGTTAATTAGCTTTTGATGAAAATGAAGGCTAAGAAAGATACTCGTCCCGAAATTTTTGACTTTAGAAAAATAAACTTAATCGAATAAATTAGATACTAACACAACAACAGTAAGAACCGTACAAGGACTCAATTCTTATTTTAGATGCCTTATACTAGTTAATAGTTTAGGAGACAATTTTAACAGCCGTTGATTAGCTGAAGTTGATGAAGGTGGAGCCTTAAAAAAACTGTCCCGATTATTTTGATAAAGAAAATTAGCTAACTAATTAAACTGTAATAATTCTAAGGTTTTAGAAATATTCATAATGTAAACGTACTAAACGTACCGACTCTAATTTTCATTCCGAATCCCTCGTTTACATTGGAAGCATATACTTTTCCTAATAATTATGGAAAATTTTCACTAAGATTCTTGGAAAAGCAAATTGTTACAATTACTCAGTTATCGATAAGCAAAACCATCTTCATATAAAATATAGAGAAAATTGCTAAGGCAGTGTCAAAGCTATGCTGAGATTACAATTAATTAGCAGGCATCACTTATTTGCAGCTTCGCCACGACTTTTTTTTTAATAAATCTCCTTAAGTTAATACAATTCAAACCAGTGGCGTAAATAGCTTTTGCTTTTGGGGGGGAGGGGCTGTAAAAAATTGAATAACCTTAAAAAAAGTTCACTTTTGAATACCTGACAACATGAGTGTTCTGTGACGTCAAATGTCATGTTTCACAGCCTTTCTTTGTTGAAACGTCGAAAAACTATGAAAGACACTATGGCATGTCAAATATGTGTTTTCATATTTTCATTATAATTTATTATAATTTACTGTTGAAAATAAAGGCAACATTTTTCTTCAGTATGTCATTCGCTAAGTTAAGAATGTATTTATGCATGTATTAAAAATTCTGTAAAATGTTATAATCATTTAAGATTTATATTTTATGTATTTTAAATATGGTTGCTAATGCAAAATTATTATTACCGTCAATAATTGAAATTTTTGGACTAGAAAAATAAATACACCACATACAAATGTATATAATTGTTACTCGGATTTGAATTCGTTAATTTACTACTTAATAAACATAAAACACACAAATTATAAGATTTGAATTTTTATAAATAAAAATAATTGCAAGATTCAAAACCTAAACAACTTTTATTTCATTACTTTAAATTTTAACTTCGGTCGGCAAGTGATGCTCCTCACTGCCAATTTTTTTAAAATTAATTATTTAGTTAGAATTGCTTAAAATACTAGTAAAAATTAAAAAAAAAAGGTGAGCCATGACTTTCGTTATTAGTTTGCCAATTTTTTTTCTTATCATATCTAGCGTAAGTTTTTAAAAACTGAGTCTTACTTATTTTGAAATGAAGCTACACGTTTCACTTTATCTTTAGTAACTGTTAACCGATTTAGAAAAATTAAACACTAAACTAAATAAAATTATGATTACTCTCTTGAGAAATAGAAGAATTTTCCGCAATACATATACATTTGGATTCGTGCTTAACTTAATTAAATCAATTCACAATAATGTCAGATATTTGGTAATGTTTCCAAGGCTCTGGGGAGTCCAGACCTGCGGACGCCATATATACGCCACTGTGTCAAACGAAATAAAAAACAATAATTTTTTATTTTGTTTCAAAGCGCAGCACTGCATTTACATGTATCTTTTCACCTTGCTTGAGGCCAATCTTTTTTCTGTTACACTATACTAGCAGAGCACAAAAAGAGTAGAGAAAAGAGCAACACAAATGCGTAAAAAAATGATCTGCGATGATTTCTTAAATAACTTCACACTTGAATTAAATTAAGTATTATTTATGTTGGGATTGGGACTTGCGCTGCGACCTTAAGATCTATTGTGCCTCTTCCTGGAATTACGAAAGCTGTGGGCTGGGAGTAAATCGCCAAAAAACTAAACTGGTCCTTTTTACGAGAAAATACAAAATTCCGGTTATAGTTTCTGCACTTCTTGATGGCATACAGCTATACATCGTGGAAGAGTCAAAATACTTGGAAGTTATTTTGGATAGAGATTTAAGCTGGAAACCGAACATTTTCGAGCGAATTAGGAAAGCCAATGGTTGCTTTATATGCTTTTAATAAAGCTACAGGTAAAACATGGGGACTTACTAGCCGAGTATCGCACGTTGGATTTATATAGCTATGGTGACGCCAATCTTGGTATACGGTGTATGTGTGTGGTGAACAGCACTTAACACACAGTCAAATTGCAAATTTGTAGGAGAAGCACAAATAACTGCGGCCGTATGTATTATCGAAGCACTTAGATCCAGTTCATCTCATCTGATGCACTAAATGCAGTTCTTTACTTAGTACTCCTTGATATTATGAAAAAAAGTATGGCACAGGAAACAGCTATCCACTTTAGAGCAACCTCGCAGTGGGGCAACACTCGTACAGATCACTCTTCTATTATCGATCTTGCAGGAGCAGGGTTTGCACACAGTAATCCCAACGAGAGTAGAATGGAACGAGTTTCTGCCGCTTAACCAAGTTGGTGCGCATATTTTTACTGATGGCTCAAAACTTGACAGCAAAGTCGGAGGAGGAATCTCTTCTATGGATCTGGACACCAGAACCTCATTTAAACTGCGAGATAATTGCAGCGTCTGAAATAAAGACCATTTATAGAGCTGTTGAATGGCTGAGGTATAGTAAAATATTAACTAGAGATACCGACGTTCTTAGGATACCCAAGCAGCGATCAAATACCTTGGAGGTGTGTTCCTAACATCACCAACAGCCCTTAAATGTCACCCGTCTCTTAATGAGATGACCGATAAGTTCAACATTCATCTGGTCTGGGTACCAAGGGCATAGGGACATTTCTGGAAATTTTAGAGCGGATGAGCTCGCTAGAGAAGGTACAACGGTAATGCTGCTGCCTAACATGGAAACATTATTCATGCAACTTGCATCGTGCAAGCTGGCTCTAAGAACACATACCATGGAATGGCTTATTTCAGGGGAAAGCATAGCACCACCTCTAACACTGCTAGACAGATGTGGCCTAGACTTACTGAAAAAGGATCGACGAAGCTCACTCAAATGCCGAGGAAAGATCTGTCAATTCTGATAAGCGTTATAGCGTGGCACTGTCTTATAGGTAGGCATGTCTTATGAATGGTGGCTTATGCGAATGACTCCTGAAAGAGTTGCAGGGATGAGGAAGAGGATGAGATGGTATCGCATCTCCTCTCTTCATACTTCGCTCTATCCCACAGAAGACATAAGCATCTAGGTAGCCTTTTTTTAATGATCTCAGGGATCGAGAGGAGATAGACGTTAGGCGTCTACTGTTTTTTATTAATACAGTACAGGTTGGTTCCGTGTCACTGCTTAGAAGAGCAGGAGGTGGGAATAAATCCCCTGTGGCATCACAACCGACCAAATATCTGGTCTGCGTGGGTTGGTCTTTGGCTGGCCACCACCTTAACCTAACCTTCTTTGTACTAAAGAACATCTTTTAGTCTACTTTCTGACGAAAATGCTTGTATATTTCCTATATCTCCTGGTATTAATTTAGTACCCCAGATATTTCTGTCGAGTTTGAATAAGTGCGGGACCTTGTCCTAGAATGTGCTTCGCAGATTCTTCGTCTTCCATGTAGAACCCACATGTGTTCACTTAGAATTCTCAGTTTTATAAGGTGATAGTTCAATCTACAGTGAGTTACCATTAAGCAATCCTGTGATGATTCTTAGATCATTCTTTATTAGCTTCATGCATTCTATAAGTCTCTTAGGTCGTATGTTCGTAAGAGTAGTTTAAAGTGCTTTATCCCTGACAGATTTTACCAGTATGTTCCGCTTTGTTTTTCTTCATATTTTCTTATTTAAAGAGAGAGGATTGCTTTAGCCTTTCTACAGAATGGTTCCAAAGCATAAAGAGGAGTTGATGCTTCTTTCTTTGGCAGTTCGCCAACAATCTCGTTTCCTTCTAAGCCCTTATGTCCCTGAACCCATAGGATACAGCCTCGGTTTTGTTGCCCATGCGTATTTAGTTTATCAATACATTTCATAACCAATTTTGAGGTTACCTGATGAGATTTCAGTGCCTTGAGAGCCACTTGATTATTGAATTGGATAGCTATGTTTAGGTTCCGGTATTTACATTCCAGGTTAAAGTATGCGCACATTGCAACAGCGCATATTTTCGCTTGGAATATGCTGCTTTTCTTGCCCATGTCTCGAAGAATTGAATACATGGCCCGTAGACTCCTGCTATGGTCCCTTCTTCAGTTAGAGAGCTATTATTATACAGGGTTTTTAAATTTGAGTGATATGATTTATTTAAAAAAAAAACACACTAATTGTAAAGGAAATTCAAATGTTTTTTATTTTATTTGAAGTAGAATCGATACAATTAAGTTCTGAATAAAACGTCTTTCAAATAGAGTCCATGTCTTCTTTTGCAGGAACGAATTCGATGAACCCAATTTTCGAGCACTTTTTCCACTAACTCAAGCCGTGTGTCATGAATAGCACGTTACTGATTTCTAAAGCTTGAAGAGAGTTTGGTTTTTTGCTAAATACCAATAATTTCAAATAACCCCACAAGATATAATCTAACGGTGTTAAATCACAACTTCTTGGAGGCCATTCAATGTCACAATTTCTTGAAATAATCGAATATCCAAACTTTTCTCGCAACAATTCGGTTATTGCACGTGCTGTGTGGCACGTAGCCCCGTCTTGTTTGAACCAGATGTCGTCAAGAACACCTTCTTTTCATTTCAGCCATAATAAAATGGATATCATCGATCTATATCGCTCTTCATTGACAGTAACGGTGTTACCAGCTTCATTTTGAAAGAAGTACGGACCTATGATTCCACCAGACCAAAAACCGCACCAAACTTTCAGATGAAAGTGAGCCTCATCGGAGAAGATGATTTTCTTAAAAAAATAGTTATCGTTTTCAAGTTTTTAAATTCAAATTCGTTTTCAAATTCATGACGTTTACGGTAGTCCAATGGCTTCAGTTCTTGAGAGATAACAATTTTATATGGATGCAATCCCAAATCTATTCTCAAAATTCCGCCAGGTTGTGGTTTGAGACAGTCCCAATTGTTGACAACGTCTTGGAATCGATAAATTCAGCAGCACTTCAGCAGCACTTGCCTCAACAGCAGCAATATTTTCATTACTTTGAGCAGTTCTTTGTCTTAATGGCACTTGAACATTATGTAAAGAAAATGTACGCTCGTAATTTGCAACAATTCGACGAACAGCGAGCACAGGTGGACGATTATTACGACAATAAAATGGCAAAAGCGCACGAAAAGTTGCAATTGGAGAACGATTATTTCCATAAAAAAATTGAATAATTTGTAAACGTTGTTCTTGCATATATACAATGAGAAAAAAAATACTGAATTTTAACATACTGCAAATGGCCAAAAAGTCACTTAGAAATCATATCACTTAAATTGGAAAACCCTGTACCATGTAATCATTTACTGGTTCGTCTTATATGTTTTAGATAGACCTTTTAATTCCTTTTTACTACTTAGTTTAGTTTGGAATATTTTAGCAAAACTGAATTTAATATGCATGCTATTCCTCGGTTTTGTTATTTTCGAATATTTCTTCGATAGAATATCAATTTTCCTTCAAGTTACGCAATCCCTTTGCCCAATATCTATACTAATCATCCTTAGAATAGCTCTCTTCGCTTGGAAATGTATGTTAATGTGAAGAAGTGTTAGTTTTAGTTAGTAAAACCTCCATGGTTCCTGTTGAATATGTTAGCATGGTTCCGGTTATGCACACGCAGGCCAATCTCTGTAGCTTGTTGATCACAGCGATGCCTAACACCCAAAAAAAAAAAGCTTTGTAATATGTACCAAAAAATTATTATATTCTACAAAGCTGTTTGCTCTTTTCAGCCTACGAATGACTTTGTAAATAATACGTGTGACAGTTTGTAGATTGTACAAAGCAAAATTTTTATATATTACAAACGCAATAGTTTGAGAAAAAAACAAGAGAAAATTATTGGATATTACAAATGCCTTTGTACAATATAAAAACGCCTTCGTTTCAAATGTACGAATCCGTTTGTACATTGCACGAAAGTATTCGTAATATTATCTCTTTTTTATTGGTACACAGCTACATTGTGTATTAGTACAAATATTAGTATACAATGTCTATTGGTATATATATATAATATAAAGTCAAGGAAACGCCGTGAGCATACACATCTACATCATAATTCACTACGTTTCTCAATAAATTAAAAAAAAAAAAATACAAATATTCACGAATATACGAACGCTGCTGTCACCCTTTTGTATATTAACAAACGACGTTCGAACATTTCACATATTTATATATTGTAGATTTTTACAAACGCACGTTTCAAGTTTAATATTAATAACTTAAGTATATTAATCCAGTTTTTGCCAATTCTTCCAGTGGTTCATTTATTACAATGCTCCACATTAAGAGTTTTATTTATAGCTTCATAAGAAGTATTGTCAAAAGCACCTTTTTTCTCGAGAAAACCACAGAGTGCTGTTTCTTTCATATCTAAAGTTTCCTGAAATACATTTGTCAGTTGCATGCTGACACAGGTGTGAAAAGAATATTTTAAGGATACTGATACTGGCATGGTTATCTTTTACGTTTTCTAGAGTTTTTAGCAAGAAAATGTTAGATAAATTGGCCTGAAGGATTTTGGAAGGCAAGAATAAGAATGCCTTCTTGCAGCAGTGCCGGAAAAATTCCATCAAAACCTGGTGATTTTTGTGGTTTAAAGGTATTCAGCGCCCACCTGAACCTCGGCTCTGCACATATTTCCTTTGCTACATTCCAGCTACTTCTGTTGATTCTACCTAGTGTTCCTATTAGTCTATGCCCTGTCTCTGTTGAAGCGATAAAATCTCGGAAATGCGTACTAAAGAGAAGTAGTATCTTCTCTTCCTCATGCTCAGTAAAATTTCCATCGCTTTTTTCAGACTAGTATATCCTCTATGTTGCCATCGGCTAAAATTAAATATACTTATTCTTAAAGTTTTGAAAGGAAACCCTATAGCATGATGTGGCACAAATATGATATAACAACATTTTTTTTATTAAAATCGACCCAGTATTTTTGGAGCTTAATGGTAAATGTAAATATTATATACGCGTTATTTTTTCTTGTTTTTTGGTGCTTTTTTCTTCTATTTTTCTCGTTCACATTACTTTTATTGGTTTCTGATTGCAGACTTTGCGGGTACTATGGATGAGTTGACATAGAATCCGATGAAGAACTTAATTTTGGAAAATCCTCAACAAAGCTTCCAGCTTCTTCAATCCCAGTGATTGAGAGCATTAGATCAAAAATGGAAAAAAAATATTCCAAAGAACTGCCAATCTAAGACAGAAACAATTTATTAGTTTAAAATCTAATTAGATAATATAAGATAAAAATCTAATAAATTCTTTCTGTCAACCTTACACAATCGAAGAAAACAATCTTGATTGCATTGTGAATAGGTTTTAGAAGATCTTTCCGCGATAGATTAGCTTTTAGTAAAGACAATGTCGAAGAAAAATACCCGTCCCAATATTTTGGACTTAGAAATTATTGGGGAAGAATCCGAATGATAAAATTGGAATGTAAAAATTATCAGCGAGTTGAAAGTTTTCATTTATCTGATTCTACGTTTTGTTGCTACTTTATTTACTTCAACTTCCAAGTATCACAAAAAACTCTCAGACTCCGATCTAAACTGGATTTCAGTGCTGCTAAGCATAGGCTTAGTTTTAGGTAAAGCAGCCACGTTATTTTGGCAATTTTTGCTTTCTCCTGCCATCATGCTATGGCCGGGGTTACAGTAGTTTTGCTGAAGCTTAGTTGACTTACCAACACGGCCAAAATCTAAACCAAACTGAAAATAGTTAAATACACTCTATACAACACATATGCAACAATACACAAGTTTACTCCGAACAACATACATAGATAGCTAGCCCATGTATATTTGCCTGTGAGTGTGTTCTTATGCAACCCACAAAACGTCTTCATGTCAAATACACTTACACACCTTTCGCACATTCCTTACTTTCTCACAGACAATCTGACTGCCTAACTGACTGACGCACTCACTTGCCAAGCTAAGCAAGCATAAGAAAACCATATCCCTCAAAATCTAACATATACCAATCAGCCACCAGCCACCACACTCCCTCAACCGCAACGACTCTATGCACGCCCACCGTGCATACCTATTAACTACCTTGCTTGCTGGCTTGCTACACTCTTCATCCAAATTGCCATCCCCCGAAGACTTTGAAGTCTTTGCCGACTAACAGCCTGACTCACATTCAACACCCAACTCGTACTCATGCCAAAGACAATGCCAACATGAGTAAACGTACGAGAACGTCTTCGAATGTTTTTGGGCAACAATTTCAAGGTAGGTGTGAGTGTGCTTGGGTGGCTCCAGCCCAATGCCGAATTCTTATTGTTGCTCCAACTGTTGTTGTTATTGTTGTTGGTGTTACTGTTGTTGTGATTGCTCTAGCAGCAACTGTGTATGCTTGTCGTCAGGCTGCAGCAAACAGTCACCGTCTTAAAGGCATTAATGGAGACCAACCTCTTGGTAACATACCCACAACCCAAAACATTCCACACCATGGGCGCATCACTTCTCTATGAATGTATGTGCTATTTGGATATATGTACAAAACAAACACACAACACTACAGCTATGTCGTTATGAATTTATGTATGTCTGTACGTCTGCTTGCCAGTTAGGCAAAAGAGATCCATCACAAAGTTCTTGGGTTTTTTGTTTGGTGGCACATTTATTTTGATTTGTAGCGAGGAAAGGCGAGGAGTAAGACGAAAATCAGCAAGATGTCCATACAAAGTCCAAGTTTGTTTGTTTCTATTCCTGGTATTGGATGGATAAACGACAATAGTGCCGAGCCTTCGCCATAAAAGCCGCCTAAGTCAACCATTCAAACATCTAACCAACCGTTCAACCGTTCGTCTGGTGCAACACCCATTCAACTTAATTTCTGCAGAAAGTTATCAAGTCTCTCACCCACTACTCTTTTCACTCAGCCAGCTCATGTGACTTAAATAACCACCCAGTGGCGGGAAAATTCAACTAACTTACGTCTTAGCTCAAAGGCAGCTAGCTACAACTTAAGTCTTGTAATTGAGCGGCATGCGACACGAAAGAAAGGCAGCAGAAAAGAAGAAAAAAAGCAAATCCCAGAATAGTATTGCGTTTGTCTGCCTGCTTGCCTGCCTGAATTATTGTTGGACATGTTGGGATACCCAACTCAGTCAGTCACTCACTAACTCATACCTCGTGCCTCAAAGTTTCGTAATAGCAGCTTGTTCATCTGCTGCTTAGCTTATTTTGGCATCGCAAAGCAGAGCAAACGAGAAAAATAAAAAAGAAGCACCCGTTCTGTGCAAATGAAAACCAAGACCATCTCCATGAAGTATTCTACTAATAATCCATTTTTGGCACCCGCACGCCCACACTTCAAACACACATACACACCCAGTTACGGAATAATCGGAACCCAACGTTGAATTGATGAATGCCAACGTAGCGTTAGTAACTCGAATGGACAATTGAATGACGAACGAGCGAACCAACGAGCTGTTGAACGGAAAAGCGTTTCAGCAAACGCCAAAAGGACGAACTGACATTTAAGATACGATGAGACCCATTACAGCATAAGTCCTCACCCCAAAGCTCGTCCCCTTTTTTTCTGTTTCCTTAAGCTTCCGTTTGAGCGATTCGTCTTGTGCTTCCTTTCATTAATTTTTTTCTCCTTTTTTGATTTTTTTTTTGTTCTTCTTATTGCTGAATGTTTTGGGATTTCCTCTTTTATCTTGGCGAACATCATCTCTAAGCTCATACATACTTTGGCAAACTCAAAGCCGGTGGGCGCCACTAGAGCAGTGTGGGGTTGGATGAAGAAATGTAGCACTGCGACGACAGAGTTTACCAAAGTTGGGCAAGAAAAAGAAAAAAATAAATAAAAAAGAAATCCTAGCGGCAAGAAAAAAAAGGTTTCCGGTTGCGAAGCAGCAGCAGCAGTTCGTACTAGTCATCAACTGCTCGGACGAATTGGCACAGAACAAAGCATGTTACGGGGCAAAAAAAAAACGAAAAAAATAGACGACCCTCCGACAGCAACAACAACAACAGCACCAACAGCAGCAAATAAAGGCAGCAAACTTCGGACACAGTTAAAGAAACTCAAACACACACACATACACAACGAGCAAAGGATAACAAGAAAGCGTATAATCCTTGTGAGTCCTCCGCGCTGGCTAAGAAATGTGTAATGAATAGAAATAAAAGCAAACGGGGTCGTTCGCCAACCAAGCCAACATTATAAAGTTGGCAGTAAAAATGTTTGTTATGAGTGTTGTTGGGTATAGAAGGCACTGAAATAATGCTGGGGGAGTAGAAGAGGACAGCAGGCAAAAGCAGTAGCCTAGCAGCGTATGAGTATAGTATATAGAGGCAGCCGAAATGAGGGTGCAGCTTTATGAAGAAGCACCATGTTTCTTCCGACATCCATCGTTCAAGGGAAAAGAGAAAAGCTGAAAGAAATTTAACTGTCCATTTTATAAGAGTGCACATTTCCTCTACCCAAATATAAAAAGCTATAGTTATATATTGGTCAGGCTACCTTTTAGCAATGACGAGTCTTCTTTGTCTTGGACAAAAATCTTTATCTTTAATGATTATTGGAACCGTTGCTGCCTTTTGGTTGCCTGTTACAAGTCAGAATCTTGCAGTATTTGTTCTTGTTGTTGTTGTTAATACTGTTGTTGTTGCTGTGCTGTCAATTTCAAAATCATTTTCGCCTTCTTTATCTTAGCTTGTACTATAAACTGAACAATGTACAGACAGAACCTACACACTCTCTACTCCTCATCTTGCCACCTTTCATACACCTTCACAATAAACCGTACCGCAGCGTACATTTAATCAAAATGCCGTTTTCTTGCGCCCGTCTTTCTCGTGCTCCATTTCAAACCCAACGATGGCACGCCAGCTCGTTGCCGCCATCATCATCAGCATCAGCAACATTTCTAACTTGTACGTAGTCATCTTTCAACCCACCCACACATCATCAGCTACATCGAATACAGACCGGGGGTTGTTCAGTTCAGTCCCTTTTTTTATTTCGTTTTGGTTTTTGGGACCTAGCATCACATCAACATCGCGACGTGGGTTTCGTTTCGTCTGATGGCTGTTCCGAATTGTGTTTGTGCCAATGTGCCGCTGCAGCAACCCTTCAAGAGTTTGGCTGGAAACCTTCGTCTAAATTTTTTTTCTTTCGCCTATTTTTATGTATTTTTTATATTTGTTCGTTCGTTGGTTCATTCGTTCTTGGCGTAGACGTTGTTCCGACGTTGTCGTATCGCATTTTCTTCTCAAGCTGTGTTAGGAAGATAGGCCAGCGCGCAGTTGGGGGAGGGGGGTAAACGGAATTGTGGCCCCTGAATCTGTTACGAACGTGGCAATTTCTAGCTTGGCAGCTGAGCCAGTCAACAACGTCGGTAAGCTGTGTACGTCGCACATTCATACTCACACTTTAGCACACATGAAAGTATATCATCCATCTATTTTTCTTTTCTTTTTTTTTTATTATTTGGTTCAGTTTTCCGCCTTTCGTTGCCAAATGCCAAAAGCAGTAGTAGCAGCACCATTTCATACTTGGTACAATTATTTGCGCGTATCTGTAGCAGTCGTTGTAGCTTGAACTGACTGAGTCTCGGTTTGGTTCGCGTTGAGTTGAGTTGGTTGGCTTAGCTCGGGGTTTAGGTTAGCGAGTAGAGCACTCTAGTTGCTGCAGCTGAAAGTTTGTTTTCAAATGCGAGGATATTACCTCAACACCCCCCCCCCCCCGACTCTGACCCGTTTTGTGCCTAACAAGAATGTTCTTTCATGCAGTAAGCAGTAGTAGCAAGCATCCTTTGTCGGCGCGATATCCTGAACGAGGTCGTCTCTGTAGATGTTGTTGTTGTTGCTGTGCATGTTGATGCGCTGGCTACATGGCTGCTCCTTCTGTTGCCAAAGCTAGCGTATAGTGCCTTACCCCAAGCAACGTTTCATCACAATCCTTTTGTTTTTCGCCAGTTTTTCCTCTATGTTTTTGTGCTCAACTAAAAACTTTCTTCACCCACCCTTTTTCATGTGTGTGCCTGCGTGTGTGTGTATATGCATGTTTTTGTTACCATACAACCTATACTATGCTATGCAGTGAAAGACAACTCAACCCTTAGATGACGCTATCAACTGACCGTCCTTGTCAGTTGAATTTCTTGTCGCATATCTAAATTTTTGACTGACTGTTTGCTCGGATGCATTTTTTTGCCCCTGGTTTTTTCTTGCTTCTTCCTACTCTGACACCAATGCAAGATTAAAATCCACATTTTAATTTTTTATTCCATCTCGGATTCAAGTGACGTTAGCCAATTTCGATGACAAAGCAGGTTGCGCTAACGATATAAGGGCTTGAATTATATAAACTAGGAAACTTTTATGGAGGAACATACTCCAATATATACCTTTTGAATTAGAAAGAATGCTTTGCTGTAGCCATTATTTAAATTATGCTAGTTACGGAAACTGTTAGCTTCGATTTATAATACTTTTATTAAACAAAGACTCTTTTATTAATACACTTTTTTAGCTATACACGTTTAAAATCATGTTTCTACTAACGGATTTTAATAAAGCACTATTTTCACATAGAAAAAAAAGACATTGAGCTTAAAGAACAAAACGTGAGCATTTGCTTTTCTTTGAAATTTCTAAGAAAAATCTTAAATAATGCATAGATAAAAGCTGAAGCAATATTTGTTTCCTTTAAACCATTCCTAATTTCCCCAGGATAGGGAATTTTTTATCTTTTCTTTACTTTTTTAAGACATTAAAACTAATGACACCTTTAAGCTAATGAATATACCAAGGAATTGCTTTTGCTTGTTAAGGAATTAAGCAGCTGTACCCTTAGCTTTAATTTGTTCAAGCTAGTTTTAATTTAACATTTGGTAATTTCAAAAGTGATAATGACGTTTTTTTAAGAATGTTGAAATTAACACTTCATAAAATTTAATCGTTTTTTATTCATTAAAAAAACACCTTTTTATTAATTTTTTTTACCTAGTATTATTAATTTTAACGATCCAAATTTTTTACAAAATGAAGAATTTTTCATGAGGAAATAAAAAAATTGTTTTTGTCTTTATAGTTGGTGTTTATTTTCCACAGGGATTTGAAAATAGCGTGTTTAAAAAATTGTTGCAATTTTCTTCTCGTCTCCAGCATTTACAAAGTGTCTGAAAGTAAAAAATCAAAGTGCATTCCTGAGTTAAGGGTTGTAGTTGAGCACTCAACCTACGCAAAAAAAATAAAAAGAATAAAAATGGCATGCGTTGTAAAAAAAATGTACAAAAAAACCCCTTTTTTGCCGAAACTTTCAACCATACAAAAAAATATAAAATTTGTTTGGATTTTTATAGGTCTACTGCTTAACAGAGTCTATAAGGATCACAATAAATCAAGATTCATTGAAATCGATCAAGTAGAACTCCAGATATCTTAGAAGCCGATTCGAAAAACCTTGTTTCGAGAAAAACGCGATTAAAGATTTAAAGGTTCTTGAATATCACGCGACATACGAATATAATATATGTTCTTACTTTATATCGATTTAATATTGTTTTCTAAAACTTTATATACGTATTCTTACGACCTTATAGAACCATATTTTAACGAAAAAAAATAATTTTTAATTTTTTACGCACTTTAATAGTACCTTAATCGCGAAAACGTTGAGTGGTTGGCAAAGTATTTTTTAGTGATCACTGGTGAAAAATTGAATTGAAATCTTAAAAAAAAAAGTTTCTACGAGTAGTGTCTGATCCATGCTTTCAAAATGGAATAGCAGAAGATATTGGTGCTCACCTCCGTTAAACGGCAGAATAACCAGGTAGGCGCACTAGAGACACGCTCTCTACGACAAACAATACAATAACAAATGCGTAGTTATAACGTCAAAATATATTTGCCAGTTCAAAGCAGCCGTACATAGGGACACAAACAAGTTAGTTACTGAACAATTTTTCTAGTAGTCAAATGAAAATTTTATTAAAAGTTAACTTTTATTTGCTTTTTTTACAGCAAAAATACAATTAATTCAGCATTATAACTTAAAGCACAGCTAATTCTATTAAATTTGTAAGGATTCTGTTGATTTTCTATGATTTAAATACAAATTCTAAATGGTTGATAGTTTAAATCATTCTTGATTTTAAATACAAATTCTAGTTGTTTGATAGTTTAAAATCGTTTATTGAATTTGAGGTCAGGTTAAAACAATTAATTGCTCTAACGAATTATTTCCAAAGAAACAACAACAAAAACATTTTCGATATGAAAAGGAAAACATCATTAGCTGATTTTATTGCAATTTTGGCTCTGCTACAGGCTTCATCAGAAATCTTTGTGATGGCACCGGCGGAATCAAACCCGGGCCGTGATCGCCGTGCACATTTTAGCGCAATACACCACAGAGGCGATGAGATTTCAGTGTCAATTTCTTAGTTTTACTCCCTTTCATATCCCTTTCCTGTTATTGTGTTATTTTGCTTTACTTTAGTTTATGCCTAATTTTTAGATCAATTAATTGTCTAATCTAGAGCAAGTAGAAATCAAGGTTTCTATTAATATTCAAGTAAAAACGCTTAATTGACCAAACAGTAATAATGAATTTTCAAGTTCAATACTTGACTGTAAGTGGTTTTAATTTTTTTTAGACATACAAAATAGTCATCTTTTAAGCCCATCAAAAAAGATGATAATCATGAAAACCTTGTAATTTTGAACCCTTTATTTTTCAAGATATGATCTAAATGATGAAAAGAAAAATACCAAACAATGTAATCACCTATTTTCATTGAAGTGTCATATCTGTTGCACTGACCGTCTCCGATTTGGCTCAAATTTTGTTTTTAGATTGGTTTGTTGTTAAAAAGCAAAATCGGGAGATTGAGATTTTAAGAATTTTTTCGCGGACCCACAGCCATGCGAATGCCAAAATATGGTATATTTTGAGACAACGAAGCTCAGCCAATTTAAATGCGATTTTCGTAAATCATCATTGGAAAGGTTATTTCGTTATTTTTCAGGGAAAAATATAAGACTTTAGATAGAATTGCAGAAAGTTTACCCATTTTTAATTTCAAAGTTTAATACCATGTATACCATGTTATATACAATGTTTTTCAACTTCATTATTTTCATTTCTTATACATTCCATTACCTTTCCAACGATATAAAATTGAGGTGTGCACTTGAAGGGCTCAGAAGTTATAGCATAAAGCGGGAAGTGCTAATGAATTTTAAATACAAATTTAACAAGTGTCGCATTTAGTCTTTAAGACTCATTTTGACTTTGATTTTGGGATGTTATTTTACCCAGCACAACAAAATTTAACAAAAATTGGTACATATTACGATTATTTATTTATTAATGCTGTTATTAACCCTTTTTATATTGCCTTGAGTCTTTTGGACTCATTTTGACTATGATTTTGCGATATAATAGTACTGCCTTTTTCGACAACCGGAAATATTATGTCTTGGATAGAGCAGCAATTTTTCATTAGTATTGTGATGACTGTTTTTGAGGGCACTCATTATTAATCAAAAGAATTATGAAGACACAGAGCGATATTTTGCGTCCGACAGTTTCAGCGTCTTTAAGGCAACACTGCTTTGAAATAGTCAGAAATAGTTTTCAAAAACTTTTCATGACGTATTGATCCTGGCTGTGCGAATAATCGCCAAAGTTACAATCGCCCAGACCCAAAAATGAACAGTCACCCAAGAACAGTTGGGCGTTTGTTCATAATGTAAAATCGCCCAAAAAAGCGATAAACAATCGCCCAAAACGACGAACTTTCACCCAAAAAAATTTGGGCGTTCGTTCATAATGTACAATCGCCCAAAAATGTGAAGAACAATCAATTTTTTTTCATAATGAACCATTTGCTCATTATGAACAATCGCAAAAAAACGAACAATCGCCCACACCCGAAATGAGCAATCGCCCAAAAATTTTTGACGGCTTTTTGGGCGATCGTTCATTTTCGTACTTCTGGGCGATCGTAACTTCGGTGATTATTTGCACGGCCTTAATAGTTAGTCTTTGCGAATTTTCGCCCAAGCTGCAATCGCCCAAATTTTTTTGGGTGATTGTTCATTTTGGGCTTGGGCGATTGTAACTTGGGCGATTATTCGCACAGCCGTATTAGTCTATGTAAATATTTGCCCAAGTTGCAATCGCCCAATCCCAAAATGAACTATCACCCAAAATTATTTGACCATGTACGGAATGTAGTTTTTAAGTTCCGTGTACGGACAAATCATTTTACGGCCATAATGTCCATCATTATCTTCATTCATTCATATATCAATAATTCATTCTTCAAAATTTGGGTGAACATTTATTATGAACAATCGCCCAAAAAGTTTAACTGGTTTTTTGGGCGATTGTTTATTTCCGCACTTTTGAGCGATTGTAACCATTGATTTAATCTAAAGCAATGCTAACTCTTTTGAACTTTCTTTTTCAGCATTTATATCATATCTTGAAAAATAAAAGTTTAAAAATTACAATATTTTCATGTTCATCATCTCTTTTGATGGGCTAAAAAGCTGGCTGTTTTGGATTGGTCAAAAAAAGTTATTTCACTTACTGTCAAGCACTAAATGTGAAATTTCAAAATTTTTTTTGACATTTCAGTATTTTTGCTAAAAATCCTAATGAAACTGACTAAGTGGTTTTCACCAGAAAATACAATTAACCTAAAATTAGTCATCCTAAACTGGGAAATATAAGACTGAGTTTATCAGACTAAGCAAAATACCAGGGCCTTATACTGGATAGGAAACTAAACTAGAAGCCCAATCTGCTCGAGAGAGCCAATACATCGAATATTGCCCTCCACTCTTGCAAAAAGGCGGTGGGTAGCAGGTGGGGTTTACAACCAAGTGTTACTCACTGGCTATATACAGTAGTTATAAGGCCAATCTTGCTATATGGTGCTATCCATATTGCCATATTACCTGACCATTGCAGCGTATTCCAAGCTGAAGTCTCTGCAATGCATGAAGCGGTAACTTGGCTCCAGATAAATGAGATATCTTCTAGGGATATCTGCATACTATCTGATAGTCAAGACGCCCTTTGAAAGCCCTAGAAACTGTTGAAATAGCATCTGAAACGGTGCTCAACTGCCGCAAATCTCTAAATGAGATGGCAAAGCAGCTCAGGATTTTTCTATGCTGGATTCCCGGATATAAAAATTTTCTAGGCAAATGCAAAGCAGATGCCTGCTCGCACAGGCACTACCAGACAATTATCTACAGATAAGGATGGGCTCGGTATTCCTCTTACCACTTGCAAACTCCGTTCACATGAGTTATCCTGTAATAAGAATAACATGATAAGGTTAATGGGAAACAATTGTAAGATAACTCGGCAAATACGGCCCAAACTTACCCTTAGATAGATAGATAGTTAAGAAAAGAGGGAGCTAGTCACCTAGTAACTGCGGCCTCAAGGGCCTATTGTAACAAACCTCTATAAGTTATAGTACAACCTTAATCGTTAAGTTCGTTAAGAACAGAGCGATGTCCTTGGGTGAACTATCCGCTATTTGGTGCGGTTCTAGGTACAATGCACCTAAGAAGCGAAGTCGGGTCCTAATTAGAACGTTACAGATACACAAAATGTGCTCTGCTGTTTCCTCATCTTTGTTACATAATCCACACAGATCTTCCTGGACTATAGACATGGTTGATAAGTGCTTATTTACCTTGCAATATCCAGTTAGGAAACCTGTGACAAGTCTGATAGATGTTCTACTTAAAGAAAGGAATTATTTCGTTCTTTGGAGCGAAGTGGTTGGCATGAATGTTTTGCCTGTCTGTTACCTTCAGTTTCCCTCCTATAATGAAGTGCCTCTCTGTAAAGCCACATATTAATATGATGGCGCATAGTGCCCCGTGGTAGCCCACAGAATTGTTCTGTGCCTATGAAGGAAGTAACAACTCCCTTCCTGGCTAGTTTATTTGCAATCTCGTTTCCTAAATAGCCGCTATGGCCTGGTGACCCTGTTATGGGTAGACACTTTGATAAGCAGCTGTAGGCAATCCCATACAAGTTTGGACGTTGTTTGATATGCTCTAAGTGCAAGTAGAGCACCTTTGCTGTCAGAGTGAACGTAAATGTTTTTGTTCCTATAGCCATCAGTAAACCATGTTTGATAGTCAATAGTAATTAGTGGCCTTTTGTTTCCCATGTGGTTCTGTTTGGGAAGAGGATTTGGAAGTTTTTGCAGAAGTTGTATTTTGGGAGGCAGAGATCGCAGGGTAACAACCTTAGATTCTTGTCCTTAGTTATTTCGTCTTATAACGCTGGGTGATCATCAGAGCTTCTTTCTTGACAAGAAGTTGTAATGGTGGTATATCAAGCAAAATCTCCAAAACAACAGTTGGAGCAGTACGCATCGCGCGTGTGATACAGAGACAAGCTAGTCGTTGCAACTTGCTGAGCTTGGCTTGAGCTGTTTTATGAATCGTCTTACTCCACCATATTGGTGCAGCATATAAAATGATAGGTCTCGTTATGGAAGTATACATCCACATGGTTAGTTTAGGGTTTAGGCCCCAGTTTTTACCTATAAAACTTCTGCTAATCCATAATGAGACTCTTGCTTTGTTTATGGTGTTGTTAAGGTGTGGGTTCCATGTGAGTTGATCATCAAGCGTCACACCTAAGTATTTGACTTCTTTTGAGAAATTTATGGTTTCACCAAAAAGACTAGGTTCAGTTAGATTTTTTCTGACTCTTTCACCCTTTAAACCGCTTTAGAAGAATAAGAAAAATTTACAGTACATTTACTCTACACTTGCCCAGCGCTGGCTCAAAAGCGTTTTCTTCACTTAAATAACTGGTATTTCAAGGACCTTGAAGAACTGTCGGAATTAATGGTATATCGAATTCTAAGCTTTGTGAACAGCTCAAGCTGGTTTAAATAGAAAATGGAAATCAACCCTGTGGTATCACAATGAGCCTTATTGGGCTAATTGTATCTCAATTGAGGCAACCACATTAACCTAGCCTAACTTAACCTAGTGTTTTTGCTTGAATATTAATTGAAACCTTGATCGGACAAAAACAAAAAGTAAAAAACATAATGTTAGAGCATGAGATAAACCATCGATTATCGCATTTTCTATTGATATATCTTTGAAAAATAACTTTATTTATGTGGGCAAAATTTTTGAAAATTGGAGGCAAGCAGCTCCTTTGGGTTAATCTTTTGCAACATAAATTTTGGTATGTGCTTTTAAGATATCACTGAAGCTTTTTTCAACATGCCTCCAAAAAAAAGGACTTCGGTTGTTTTGGGTCCGTCTAGTGTACATGCGTGTTTTTTTACATGATTCAAGAATGAGCTTACATGAAATCATAATGATTTTAATGTTGCTGCCACCATGATATATAAAATCATGTAAAATGAAATCAATTATGAATAATAATGATTTTAATATGCAAAATTTTTCTGTGTGCTTGGTGTGAACGTCTCCTGTTAGGTTTACTTACAAGATAAGAAATTATTTTAAATCACAAGTTCGAAAAAGGTTCTGGTTAATACGCTTCCAAGGAACCTATACCAAAGCAAGCATCACAAACTCGCTAACTAAAGTTCGAAACTTTCCTTTAAAAGTAGGTTCTTACGAAGTTTTATCGAGGGACAAAATTTTGTGCCACTAATCACAAGTTTCTCAAAAGTTATATCGTAGTGGAAACTTCCAAAAATCACGAAAATGAAGCCTGTTGGAAGTTAAATTGTTATTTGGGTCTAGCACTAAGGATATTTCTTTCGTAATCTTTCTTTACTTCGTAAAAATCGCATTATCGTTCATTTTTATAAACTGATCTTAGATAATAAAATAAGAAAATTACTCTTAAATAACAAAGCTCGAACTTTTTAGGTTAATAAATAATTTCAAAACTTTACGATAAATTTTATGACAATTTTTGTAGCTTTGAAAATTATGCCTTTCACCGGATACCTTGAGTATCCGACAACTCTAGCAGCGCAACGAAATCCTACTGCATTCTGAAAGCAAAATAGCAATTGAATAAAGTGGTTTCGTAAAACCTCAACCAATAAACCTTAATGACTCTGCCGTATCTACAAAGTAGAAAAAAAAACAGGTGCGCCGCCACCTTTTTTTAATATCTCCTTCAAATAGACTTCAAAGTACGTCGTTTTAGCATAACTTTAGTCATGCAAACTTTTAGGAGCAAAACAATGTTGTATCCCTCCCAACCTTGCTCTCAACTCGCCTTAACACCCGCATGAACAAGTGAAGCAAATGGATATTTTTTTCTTTTCTCAACATACCAAAACCGCCGTCAAACAATGAGCTCAGTGTCGGCTTGGCGGCACACGCCGCTGATGTACCCTTGTCATAAATGCTGCGTTGTAAACCTTCGAAAATAATTTAACGCTTGCCTAAGTTGCTAACCTTTGAGAGATTTTATTGCAGCAGTGTAGGGGGGAGGAGGGGTAGTTAAGAGATGAGTTTTCGTGAGTTCAGTATTTTGATTTGTGGGTGGTTTTTGGGTGGTTTACTCCTCACACGTTTGCACGTTCCGAATTCAAAATGCCGATCTGTGCGCAATATTGTGCGAAAAAACTCCTTCAGTCAACGCAGTGATAAGCATATAAAAGAAAGAAATAAAAATGAATTCAACAAAAAACCCATTTCATTTTTTAGACAGTTACATTTAGGCGTACGCCTAAAATCACTGGGGTGCCGATGATGCGTTGATGTTCCATGTCGATGATGCGTTCCTCGAAACAGCTATGACGCTGGATGGCTGCTGCTGATTGAGTTGCTGCTGCTGCTTCTGTTGCCAATCTAGGCATGAGCAAGCAAGAACTTCAGAACTGTTGATAATGATGATGATGATGACGACGATCCTTGGCGAGGACCCACGCATTTTCAGTTTAGCTACCGCTACTTTGGCTTTGCATTATCTTATTCAGCAGCATAGCGGCCGTCATCAAAAATACACATTTTCAAATTCAAGCAAGTCGGGACTGCCCTCTCAGCCACCCTCAAATGTGGCATTTAAAGTAACGTTAGTCCTTCACAAAAATTATATAAAAAAAATTTATCAAAAAATAAAAAAGGACTAACTTACCGCATGCCACCCCAAAATGGCGTGAGTAGTTCAACCTTAAGGGATTGCTTCTTGTGCCAGGCCAAACCATTCGAGCGGAGCACATAAAAACGCAAACCAGATCAGAAAAAAACAGCAGAGAAAAAAACGCACACACACACTCCACTCTAATAATCAACCTTCATCCAACCCAACCAGTGCTAAGCAAGGACGCATAAAATCCAACTTAAACTTTCACGTAACCGGCAGGCAGTGAGGCTGCCCCAACCCCATCCCAAGCGTCAGAACCAGGCAGCTACGCCTACGACGCCGCTCGACACCCTCGGCGGTCTATATAATTCATCATGCTTCCTGCTGCTGGCCGCCTTTCAAAGCAGCTATACGGCAACAGTGCAAAAAAAAGTTAAAAATGTTGGTAAATAAAACCAAAACCTAAACCTATACCTACATACACCAAGTTTGAGTGAAAATGTTCCCGAACGGGACTAAAAAAGAACTCCCGTATTTAACAGTAGCGTGTGCCAGACACACACACACATAAAAAGCTGCCTTGGTGCTTGCTTCCTTTCTCAAACTCAAGCACCAAAACATCGTCGTCGTCCTTGTAGTTCTCGTAGTCGTAGTCGTCGTCGTCGTCAACACCATAGCCGTAGTCGTTAAGCTTAGAAGATGAGTTTTTTATGCCTGCAAACCCCATCTTTTTTATGGTTTTTTATTTCATCAGCATTTTTATTTTTGTACTACCTTCGTTTGCTCGTCCGTACGTCCGTCTAGCTGGCTGACTAACTTTGTCCGTCCATGTGTTCGTCCTCGTGCCGCATTCATGTTTCTTAGACAGCCTGATGTGGCTGAGGAATGGAACCTGCTGATGTGCATGTTTGTTACTCCAACTGAGCGCAGAGTCGTCTGGCGCTGTCGTCTAAGTCGACTTCGTATTCTTTGCCAGACTCGGTCTCGGTAACTGACGTTTCGCCAAACAGCTGGACGCTATTGTGGGTTGAGATGCTTCTACCAAGAGTAGTCGGTTACTCTGTTAACGAAGAGCTTTGTTACCCTCGCGTGCACTTTTTGTTAGGTTTTTTATCGCCCGACAGCGCAAGTGAGTTTTAGGTGTTTTTTAGTAGCGTGCACTTTCTGGGTTCTAAAAACGTACTCAAAAATTTGCTTTGTTTAAAGAAGGACATCATTATGAAGCAGAAAAATATTTAAAAAATTTTAAATAAATTCAAAGCCAAAAATAAGAAGAAAATCAAGATTCAAACAAAAACTATATCCAAGCTGCATTCCAAAAATTTGCTTTGTTTAAAGAAGGACATCATTATGAAGCACAAAAATATTTAAAAAATTTAAAATAAATTCAAAGCCAAAAATAAGAAGAAAATCAAGATTCAAACAAAAACTACTATCCAAGCATACAATAAAATCGAAATCAAAATCAAAATCAGGATCAGTTAAAAAAAAAAATTAATATAAAAAACAACAACATTCTTTGATTTATTTTTTGAACGAACATTGAATATTTTAGTGGATTTTTGAACACAATTTACAACAAAGAATTGGTAAGGTAACGGTAGACAAGTTGCTAAACTGCAGAACGGTTCGAGCTGAGTGGGGCATCAAATCCATGGAAAAAAAACTCGCAGTGGGATACCCCAAGGAGGAGTCCTCTCGCCTTTACTATGGAGTCTTGTCGTCCATGAACTACTAAAAATTTTTACAGGTAAAGCCCCGAAGATAACAGCCTATGCAAACGACATAAGCATAATTCCAGTAGGTAAATGTCTATCAACAGTAAGCTCCATAATGAAGAGCTCACTCAAAGAAGTACTTAGATGGTCAAATTCAGTCGGTCTTAGTAATAACGCCGATAAAACGGAACTGGCTCTGTTCACGAAAAGGAACAAGATACCACATTTGAAACCACCAAAATTAAAAGACATACGTCTCATACAGGAAAAGCACACAAAATATCTTGGAGTCATCCTGGATAGATAGCTGACATGGAAAATCAATGTAAAAGAAAGGGTGAAGAAAGCCACCATTGCGCTTTACACATCCGAGAAGATGCTAGACAGCCACCTGAGGTCTCTCGCCCTTTCTGATGCACTGGATATATGTAACTGTAGTTCGTCCTATTCTACTCTATGGAATTATTGTGTGGTGGCCGGCTGTAAACAAATCAACATACCTCAGGCTCTTGGAGAAAACTCAGCGGCAGGCAGCGCTATGCATTACGGGGACACTGAAGTAAACTTCAACTAAGGCGCTTGAAACCATTCTATGTATGGACATCCTATGTATGGTATAAGAATACCGCGGAGATAGCCCTCGGTATGAATACACACCACTCTTATATCAACCTTTTCGTCGTTGAGCTCCAAAATAGCTCAACTATTGTGCACTATGAGCCTCGAAAAGAGTGGCCATATCGTTCCCCTCAATGCGCTGGTAGCTAGGGACCTAGTAGATGTGCATCATAGATGTGCACTATGAGCTTCGAAAAGAGTGCACATCTCTGGGTCCCTAGCTACCAGGGCATTGAGGGGAACGATATGGCAGATGGTTTAGCAAAGGAGGGCGCTGGGCTGGGATCGGAATTCACAGAACATGTACCTACTTCGCTAAAAGCATTGTACAGGAACCTCGAAAATAGAGCCACACTAGCAGTGAACCGTATATGAAGAGATACGACATCGTGCAAAATCTCGAAAATAATGTGCAATGCACAATGCGGAAAATGAACTCTGTTCATCTTGGCACGCCCGCACAGAAATTGCAGGACACTAATGGGTATACTGACTAGTCACTGCATGGCGGCAGCCCATGCAAGGAAGCTGGGCATCAACCACGGATAAAAGTTGCAAGAAGTGCAAGGAACCAGGTACAGTGGAGACCCTCGAGCACCATTTATGCACATGCCCCACCCTTCGACGTACCATTCGCTAAAAGATGTAGCCAAATTGTCTCTGGAGTGCCTCCTAAGGTTTGCAAACTCAGCGCAAATCTTTAAAGACTTCACTTAACTCTTTGAGGTCCGGAAATTTCATTATAAAAAATACCCTTGAGGTACAAGAAAAAAAATCAAAAATATATATATTTTTTATTATTATTTATTTTTATTACATTCATCATATATATTCAACATACTACAAAGATTTATTTTTCAGTAGTTAAAATTTTTTCCCATAGTACTTCAAAGAGTTAACACAAAGTTTCCTTTGTTCGTAACCGGCACCACTAAGGACCAGAATTGGTCAATGTGAGCCTACATAGGCCTTACCTATCTACCTAAGGTAGCGGCAAATATATTCTGTAGTGATTTAATTGAACTTTCAATCAAATGAAATTTGATTGAAAAGTAATATTTGCTTGCGAAATTAAAACTTGAAATTTCAATTGTTTTTTGTTATTCTGAATCGATAACCGTGTGACACCTAGTTTTGATGTCAAAAACAAGATTTTAATTTTAGCATACCATATGTAAAAAATTTAACCGAAACAATCTTTCGTATACGGTAATTTTTTAATCAACGAATTTTCAAACAAAAATGCGTTGAACTGAAAAATCTATAGTTTTCGAAATTTTGAAGTAATTTTGATATCAAAATAAGGGAAATTTGTCATAATTTACTATTTGTAAAAAATTTTATCGTCACAATATAGAGGGTGATTTTTCAAGCGTTTGATTTTTAGAAATTGAAAAAAAAACAGAAAATTTGCAGGAGTAAATGAAATATTTATTTAGAGTGATACATCACTTCCTGTTATTTACTTATAAAACATAATTTAATGTAAATGTTGCTAGCGGCTAAGCTTGAGGTGGTCCATGCCTAAGCTCCAATTTTGGCATACTTTTTTCAGCACTTCGGCCGGTATCTCACCAATGGCAGCTGTAATGTTGATTGTGGGGGCTGCAAATGTGGCCAGTTTGTCCCTGTACACGAAAGCTTTTACGTAGCTCCACAAAAAATAGTCTAGTGGGGTCAAACTGCATGATCTTGGTAGCCAATGGACTGCTCCAAAACGTGAGATTAATTGCTCACCAAACTTGCCCTCAATAGGTTCATGATATCGCGTGCTTTGTGGCTTGTGTCACCGTCTTTTTGAAACTAGATGTCAACCAAGTCCAAATCTTCCCTTTTGGGGGAAAAAAATCGGCAATCATCGCACGGTACTTGCTCCATTGACTGGAACGTTGCGATTTTTAATATTTTTAAAAAAGTACGGTCCAATGATGCCGGTGGCCCACAAACCGCACCAAAAAGTGCATTTTTCAAGGTGCATTTGCAACTCTTGAACTGCCTCTGGCTGCTCTTTAGAATTGCCAAATTTGGCAATTCTGTTTGTTGACGTTCCCATTGTGCCAAAAATTAACTTCGTCGCTGAAGACAATTTTTCGATAAAAAACACATTTCTCACAGAACACGAATTTCGATAATAAAATTCAATAATTTGCAAGCGCTGTTTGTTTGTTAGTCTATTCATGGTAAAATCGCAAACCTTACTGAGCATTTTTGTCGGTGATGGCATTGTAATGCAGAACTGTATGCGGAAACAAAATCTTTTTGTGCAAAATCGTCTTTGTAGCAATATCATGTTTTCAAACTGGAAGTTTTGCACTGTGCTAGTGTGTTTGTGAAAATAATTAATATTTATGTTTAAACCAGAAGATTTTTTTTGTATAAACTAAGTTTTATAAAACATTAATTCTGAAAGGCTATATAAAAGGTAATAAATAATTTAATGAAACTGTAAAAACTATTTTCATAATTATTTATGACGTCATTTGCTTTTGATTGCTTCTTTTCGGTGTGTTCTCTTTCGTTTTCGTTGTGTTTTTGGCGCAGAGAGGATTTTCGTTCAATTTATTTTTGTTCTCTCCAATTTTGTGTGTCATTTTTTGCATGGCAGAATAACCAGGTAGGGTAAAGAGATTCACCACACCGACAGCTAATGTCAAAATCATGTCAAAATCACAGAATACAGTGCTGCCGTATCTTCAAAGAAAAATCCAAGATGGTATCATTAAGGGTATTCACAGTTGCGTGGTTTTCAGTGTGGCTAAAAAACCCCGTAGTCTTAATACCACACTTTACCAACCTGTTTTTATATACTTATGTTGTTGCTTTACATGAAAGCTCTACAAACCAAAACTCTGGTAGTTTTAAGTAGCCCTATGATATGTTTGATGAACGTGGTTTTTTAAGTTCCATAAACAGGTGTTGCTTTATGTGTTTTTACAGCAGTTTGACTGTTTCTTTGTATTTCGTTTGTTTTCCAATAAGCCAATTAGATTCGTTTGCTTAGTTTCGTTTGTTGTGTATGTGTTTTTTTGTGTGCATGTATTTTCACATGTGATATAGGCTGCACATTTATGCGCACTGAGAGCGGAATCTGTTAAATATTATTCTTTATACTAAACTGGTAAACGGGGAAGTTTTTATTTTTTAACAAAATTTGAAACAGCGTCTTGGAATTTGCTAATGTAATAAGGTAGATTGGGCCATTCGCTATAATTTCATTGTTTCAAACAGTTGCGCTTTTGTGTTTTTGGTTTTTTTTTAAACTAATATTTATATTGAAATTAATAATTCAAAAAAATAAACAGAAAATAATGGGCAATAATAATTCAGCGAAAATAAAACTTTAAAATCACATAAAAACTTATTTGTTTCATTAAATATACATTTTTCCTTACTTTATCCCTTTTACCCCAGTACAAATTCCCCTCAAAGCATGTGTCTCACAATAATCAACAATACTGAAAAGTGGCATCGCTAAAATTAATGTTGACATTAGCTGTCGGTGTGGTGAATCTCTTTACCCTACCTGGTTATTCTGCCATGATTTTTTGTTCTCTTTTATCTTGTGCATACCTACTACCATCGTCACTTTCTGTGGAATGTAGATGTCAACAGTGTTTTAGTGGCCATGACCGAACAAATGTAATTCAGAATTGTATACAGGCGTTGCAGGTCTCGCAGCTACATTGTATTTAAGAAAAAATTGGTTCCGTCACATGTCCATTAACGAAAACGAATTTCGGAGAAAGTATGAGGAAAATTAAGTATAAAATATACAGGGGTATTCCGCAGAAAAGTGGAAGTTACCAAAAAATTAAAACTTATTAAAAACTTATTATTTTATGATATTATCTAAGAGAAACATTTTAATTTTATTAAAGTAAGCAAGTTATATATAAATTCATTTAAAATGATGAAAAAATCGTCTGGACTGTTTTAAAAATGTAGTTTATCTTTTTCGTAAATGTTTAGTAAATGTTTTGTATACGTTTTTGTTTTAGTAAAAATAGAAGGCATTGGCTCAAGGTAATGACGAAATGGTTGAGGCAAAGAAAGGAAAATATATTAAATTTGTGCTTTAATTACTAAAATACAAAATTACTTAACTACCTAAATACTTTATAACCCAATTTAATTAAAACATTGGCAATCTGTCAGACACGTGACGTGATTTGTCTCCACGTGACGATGCGTAAATATAGTATTAAACAAAATTTGGACTTTATTTAAAATCTTTTTACTGTAATTAATGAGTAATAAAAATGTGTCTTTTAAATACCTCTTCCCTATGCTATTTACTTTCGCTTGAATTTGTAATCGAACACAACGATTTGCAAAATTGGTTGATTGGACCCGTCCGGCACGTGACAGTAGATATCTTATTTTTTTTTCTCTTGCATTTAATACAATTTAAAGAAAGTTTGAACGTACAAAGAAGAAACAGAATGCAGTCTATTTAATTAAACAAAAGGACTTCACTTCCAATGTGTAAATTTAGAACTGGCTGTACAAAAAACTCAAAAAAAAATAGTTGAATTTGTCTGTACGTGACCGTGAAATGCTCCTACAGCAACAAATAACACAATAAGTAAAAGTGCACGATTAAAATTTTGTGGAATTTTAAAAATTGTTCTGAAATTTTACAGCATTGAAATTTATTTATTATTTAGTCGAAAATAGGGCTTTCAATCCCGGGATCCCAAACCAGTTTCTAGTCCCGGAATCCTGAGATTACAAACCCTAGATCCCGGGATTTTATTCACAAGAAATATAAACATTTTCTGCCACTACAAATGCAACTACATTGTAAACGATGGTTTTTATATTATCCATATCACCGTGTTCTTTTTTTATTTCGTTTTTATTTCGTACACTTTGAAAGTTTTTTTTTTTAGTTTGTTCTGTTTTGTTGAACTAGTCTGTTCAACACCAATAATATTATAACTACTACATTTTTATTACTATACTATAGTTTTTTAACTTTAAAATGAATATTCTATTCACATCGTACTTTTTACTAACAACTAACTAATTTATTTGAATAAGAAGTTATACTTTTTAAATTTTTTTTAAATAAAAATTTATGTTGTTTGTTTTGTTTAACTTATTAACGTTTATATTTTTATATTTATAATAAAATAAAATATTATTTGATTTTTTAAATATTTTTGGTTTTCATTCTTGAACTCAAACTTTTAAACTCATAACATTTTTATTAAATAAACTTTTTAAATATTTAATTTATATATTTAACAATTTAGCAAATATCGTTTATAAGGGACCGGTAAAGGTTTTAATTTTTATTAAAAAAATCATTATACCATAATCGTTATTTTCTAATATATATATTTTTTTTTTTATCTGGTTTAATCAGAAGTGGTATATTTTTTAAATTCCCATAAAAATACAAAATGGATTTTCAGAATTCTACTTTTTCTTCCAGCTATTGTTTAATTTGTTCCCTTATATTCTTCTATGTACATTACAACTTTTTTGTAACCCTTGTCTGCATTAGTAATTATGATTTCGACTTTGTGCTGTCTTAAAAAAAAAGAATAAGCAATTGTTTTTGCTAAAACTAAGGAATTAAGAGAAAGAGTTTTTAACAGTCCTTGTTTTTAATACATCTTAAAGTAATTATTTTAAAATTAAGACATTTCGGGATCCCAAAAATTCCCGGGATCCCGGGATCATAAATGAAAAGTCCCGAATTCTCGGGATTCATCAAAACCCTTCGGAATTGAAAGTCTCATTCGGAACATTAGACATGTTTCTAATGAAATAAAAATATCATGAAAAAAATCTGCGTTCTATTTTAAATTAAATCTTGCACTTTTATTAAGAAACCCGTTACTTTGCTTTTTTGTCCGAAATGATAGGAACAAGGTTGCCAGAAAACAGATCTGAAATCGTCCTAACCCTTTTTAAATCATCATTTTGCTGCCAAAATCGTCATTTCAATAATAAAACAAAGTATATTTTATAGTTCTTTATTTATCTTTTATCTATTCTATAATATAAAAGAACCACAAAGCTTGAGAATGGCAGGCGATATTTCAATAATTTTTTTTCTGTTGGATAGCTAGTAAACCCAGTTGGAAGACAGGCTATATAAATTTGATAATTATTATGTAAAACATTAACTTAAATTTAAAGAGCGCAAGCTCTATTTCATCAACATAAAGGTGGTGTGCAATGCTAAGCAGGTTGTGAGCAAAGCTAACACGTGCTGTTTCCCTGATAACATTTTATAGGCGTATGATGCCAGCATCTGGCATCGCTAGATAGAAAAGACAAATTTACAACAACCACACAGCTACGTTTTTCTCACTATCGCATTTTACTCTCCCACAGTAACGCTATTCTTTACAGCAAATGTGTGACTTTGTATTTGTGGATATTTTTACCTATGTTTATGACAAAACATTTGAATAAAAATTATATAATACACTTGGTATGAACCAGACCTTTCAAATGATATTTCATTGGAATATGTTGTCTAAAAGTCTATAAAAAGGGGCCCAAAGTTTTGTGTTTATGTATTAATATACACAGTGATGTGCAAAGAAATAGGGACACCTGTATTTTTATATTCAAAGCTGCATGAATTATATACAAGGTGCCACAGATATAGCATTGATTCCCTCGGGTACTAATTCTCCTTGATTAGGCGAGTTAGGAAATGCAAGGATGAGAGTGACCCCCCCTCTCCCCTTTGGGACCTAGAGAGGAAAATCGAAAGTTAAGAGCAACTAAATTCTAAAAAAATTTTGGATTAAACTTTGATAATACATATCTCGAATTTTAAATACATTTTTTGATAATTTTTGTGATGTAATATCTTTTTATGATAAAATTTTCTACTGACTTAATTTTTGATCTTGCCATAGTACTTGAGTACTCAATGCAAATACAACTACTTTTTCATTTTAAATTGCCACACGTAAAACAGTTAATTTTTAGTGTGGTACGATTAGAAAACGGCTTTTATATCATTGGCTTCAAGGTCATGTAGTCTCTTTTTCAAGATGCTATTGACTTTGGAGATCGGTTAAAAGATACATTAAAAATAGAGTAAAATGCAATGACAGCTATTTTTGGCTTTTCCTCTCTAGCTCCCAAAGGGGGGAAGAGGTCACTCTCAACCTTCCATTTTCTTTCTCGCCTAATTAAAGAGAATCACCACCCGAGGGAATTAATGCTCTATCTGGAGCACCTTGTATATAATTCATGTAGCTTTAAATATAAAAATACAGGTGTCCCTATCTCTTTGCACATCACTGTAGATATGATATAAAGAAAAAAAGCTTACCTGAAAACAAAATACGAGCCCTAAAAACCGATCACATAGTATTTTTTCATATTGTATTCAAAACAATATCATAAAATATATTGTTATAAATATTCTGCACGTATACGTATAGAAATATTTTAATACTGCATTTTTTCATATTTTTTTTCTTTAGTTAAAATTGCTTGAAACATGTCCTATCAAAAAAGTGTGCATTCATTATATAAAGGCAAAAACTAGCCCGCATAGCCGCTAGGATTTTTATGCAGATTGGATAACAAAAAAAAAGTGAAATAAAACAAATATTGCAAAATAACAAAATAGAGTGTTGTCAATGTTGGTTGGCAATACAGAAGTAAACTACGAGGGCTTGAATCAACCTTTTGTTTTTTATAATAACTATGTGTTTCCCTTTTTTCGAAGGAGTTTAGAGACACCATTTATATGCACTTGTGGTCATGGAATTCTAATGTTAGCGCTATATAAATTGGATAAAAAATCTCCCTAAAAATGAGTAGAATATGTATGATTTGATAACTGCACGTGAGCAAAATATTAAAAAAAAACAACTAAATGTAAATCATTAAGAAAGATTTGTTCAAAGTTCACTTATATCATTACCTTGTGATAAGCTTCCAAAAAGAAAACAGGAAACTGTAAAAAACACAAACGTTATAAAAGTATGTATGTGGCTTTTCTGAATGTCATATATTGTAAAATGCATTTGCAAAAATTATTCCAGTTTTTGGTCCAAAGATTTTTTGGAGAAATTAATAAATTCATAAAATAGTGAAGTCTTAAAAATAGCACATGTCAACAAGGGTCAAGATGCAGAAACATTAATATGCATTCCCAAAAGATTTTTGGTGCGCTTAATCCGAATCTTGAGACAGAATTTATCTCTACCGTCAGATTTTTGAGATATCCTAACCGAAATCTGCAAATAACACTGTTTTTCGTCATATTTGAGGTTATGTTGTAATACTAATATTCTTTTTTCAAAAAGAAAATACATATGATTTAAAAGAACAAGGGGAAGCCTTTCGAATACCGTTGACTTTTGCTAAATATCTTTTTTTTTTCGTTGAGATATCACATGTTGAAATTAGACACCAAACAATTGATTCCAGTTCGGAAACTTCATACTTCAGGTGGTATGGTAAAAAAGGTATTTCAGAACACACCACGGCATGCGAAGGAGAGAGCCTTGTACTTTTATATTCAATGTACTAGTTTTTTTAAAAAAATATATTTCATTACTACATAACCTCAAATATGGCGAAAAGTGGTTTTTTTTCATTTTTAGGTTAGGATATCTTCAAAACCTTAAAAATCTTACGTGATAGAGCAATTCTGCTGGCAGATTCGGTTACAGCGCATCTGCATCTTTTGAGAAATATATATTCAAGTTTCTTCTTCAAAACAAAAGTTAAATTTTGTTGGTCTGTGTTATTTATGTGACCCCAATTTCTCTTACCTATAAAAACTTTATAATTTAAAATTGACTGTAAAGTATATTCTTAAACTTAAACTGACAGTTCAACAGCTACTGCAACGTTTTAAAATGTCTTTGTAATTGGTTTGTGTTTATGCTAAAACCAAACATGGGTTGTATATGTTTGTCTATTTTTAATGTCAATTTTTGTTTTACTGAGTCTTACAACGGTGCTAAAAAAATTTTACTGCAAAATAAGAAAATGATGGCACTTAAACAAGACACGATTACAAGTGCCTTTAAATTAATAGTCTACATTAAATTTTTAAGTTCAAATAATAATATCGGTTAATTGGTGTTATCGGTTGAGCAGTAAAAAGTTTTAGACTTTAATCTCGAAACATGCACAGTAGGGCGGAGCGATTATAAATTAGAATGCAATGTACCCTTGTATCGAACTGGCTCACAGAAAGATTGATACATATGGTATCATACATTAACGATACACAGTTTTTAAAGGATAAGACATCCTTCTCCGGTTTTGAGCCAAAACTAGTGCATTTTTCAAACGATTTTTTAAAAAACTTCTAATGAATGGAAAATTTATATATATTGCAGCGATGATTATTAATATGAACTTCCATCACGATAAAAATGAGCAGAATGAATTAATATAAATAAGAAAATCTTCTTTATAAAATTCGGTTTAAATATGATAAATTCTTCCTATTCCAAAATGTCCTTAAATATCACGATCAAAAACTTCAATTTTATGTAAATATTGTCGATTTCTAAAGATTTAAAAAAGCTGATTCTGGCAACAGAATTTTTTATCTTTGTTCGATCTTAAGATATGTAGTGTTGAATGAAAAAACATGCGTTTCAAGGCATATTTGAGTTATTACTAAAAAAGAATGAATCACGGTAAAATTCTTCAATTAGACTTGAATGATAAAGTAAGTCCTTATCTATAAATTCATATTGTTGAAATAGCATGTACATATTTATGTAATTTTCAAAAATTTTAAAACAAAGTTTTAGAGTCCAGCTTTATAGAAAGTCTATCAAAATGCTAATAAAAAATGTTCAGTTTGCATGAACCACACAAAAATTAAATTTAATCTTTCAGCCTACAGAAGGTAAAGAACTTGTCAACTGACTCATTACGAGTAATAAAAATTTGAGTTACCTGTAAAAACTCGCAATATCATTAAATTTTGTTGCAATTGCAGTTGCACTTATTGCAATCTCAAGATTGGAAGATTGAAAAAAAAAACCTACAACCTATATTCCAAAGTTAATTTTATTCTATTGAAACGAGATGGATGGACAAACAAACGAACAGAAAACTTTTCATTTTTTTTTTTATAATAGTATAAATTATCATTTTGTACGTGTTTTCATATGAGCTAGAATCAAACAATTTTAATGTTAAATTTTTGGAAATAACATACGATTATGTTATTAGACATTTGTAAAATTAGAAACTATAATCTACTTTATCTCCATCTCGCATAGATATGGTAGTTTGCTGTTATATGGTCACTAAAAAAGCATAAATGACTCCAAAGTTGCAAAAATATTACAATGAAGCCAGGTTAAGCTATTTCCAGGTGAAGGTTAGTGTTTCCACTTATAAAAGAGGTGATCTTGATACTAAAAATTTCTTAGTGACCAAGGTTTCATACTTCATTCGTGAATCGTGTGCGTTTCCAAAGGATTTAAAGGATTTCTTGAGGTTCTGGGTGCGTCGTTGGAATTTTTATTAGTTATATGAGTTTCTTGATTATTTAAAAATCATTGACGAAACTACTTCAATTTCAGTGTGGCATTGGAATTTTTAATGTTGTTTGAGATATTTTCAGGGCCTAACTATTCCAATGGGCATATTCTAGCTTATAAGTTCGCCATTGGATCTTTTTTGGGTTCTCTGAGTTCCTAGCCTAATTTGGAAGGTTTCTATGGACATGCTCTTTCTATGGGATTATTCACGAATACAAATGCTGCAACTGACGTAATTTTCAAACAAACAACATTTTCAAGACTGTTTTCAGACTGCTTTTCTGCCATTTTTCTGCCTGTCTCGTGACAAGAATTATGTATGGGGTAAGAATATGAGAACATATTTTTTTTCAATCCACAATATTTTATTCTAGTAAGACTTCATAAAACTAAATTAACATATGGGTCTGTTTATAATCTAATATAATATAATTATAATGTTTTTAATGCTTGCTGCTGTTACCCTGTAGGAAAATCAACTAATTTAAAAGTAGTTGAAAAAATAGTTTTTTTGTCAACCACAACCAGTTGAATTTCTGACTTTTTCCCATAGATTGAACTTACATATTTTGTATGGTGATGTCCGCTAAATAAGTTAATTGACTTTCGTCTGCATATGTTTTCAGCCAATTGTAAAATTAGTTAAATTTAATTTATTTTTTTAACTACTTTAAAATAAATCAATTGAAAACCGCATATATTTTCAACTACTAGTTAAATTAGTTAAATTTAAATTATTTTTTAATTACTATAAAATAAATCAATAGAAAACTACCCAGCTAGCACAAAAAGGTTGTAAAAGTGTCACAAAAGAGTTGCCAATACAGATATAAATTGTAATTGTAACGTAATTACAACTGAAAAGCAGATATTTTACGCTTATTTTGTAACAACTTAGGTTGCAATTAGGCGAAAAATGTGTTATAATAATGTTATAAATGTGTTGTTGTTGGTACAAACTTAAGTTGCACGCCACAAAACGAAACATACTTGAAACATTCAAAAAAGTTTTTATTGTGTTATTCTTACGTTAAATTAATAAACACGAGAATGTTACAAATTTTTTGTTTTATTGAAGTTATTTTTTGTTATAATGACAGATTTTTTAACAAGGAAGGAGTACCGATGACATAAATATTCCTGATTGAAAAAAATAAGTTCTTAAAAAGTTTTAAAATGTCTTAAAATGCATACACAATTCCTTAATATAATTTTCATTAAACCAGTGATAATTTTTTGGAGTGTATTCTAAAAGTCAAAGACACATTGGAATGAAATAAAAAGATATGAAATTAAATTGAAAATATAAAGAGTCATACACTAAAATTTTACAAAAAAGGCCAATTTTGTCGATGAATGTTTGTGTTATACCTCTATAAAACTCAGGCGCCACCCAAAAAATAAACATTTTTAAAATAATTTGGAATTAAGAAAGTTTTCGCGTTTTTTATTTCCGCTAATCTTTGATATATGGCTAAATACATTTTTTAAGTTCCTAGTGTAATATTGCACTGAAAATTCTAAAAAAATAATAACAAATACTAAAGAAAATAGTATTTAAATTAATTCCAATCAAAATTCATTGTGTAGAAAAAAATCAAATATGGAGAGTATGTAGTTGTTAGACACTTTTTCCAAAGTTCTTGCAACTGAATAATAGCCTTAATACATAATTCTTGCAACTAAGTTAATATCAAAAGTTACAAATATTTTTTTAAAGTTGTTGCAGCTGAATAATACATAAGCTTAATGCAGCATTTACTTACAACAATTTTATTCAAAACTTTTTGCAACTGAATTATAACTTCAATACAACTTTTATGTAACTAATTAAATTATAAAAGTTGCAATGGTTTTTTCAAAAGTTCTTGCAACAGCGTTTTTATATCAAGCAAAATTTTACAAGTTATAATTACGTTTTTTAAACTTGAATCAACTGACTAATAACTTTATTGCAGCACAACTTTGCAATGATTATTTTTAATGTTCTTGCAACTTAATAAAAACCTCAACTCAACGTTATTTTTCCTAACTACATTTTTTGAGTTATAGTAATGTTTCCTAAAGTTCTAGCAACTGAATAATAACCTTAATACAGCATAAGGTTGCAATGACTTTTTCCAATGTTCTTGTAATTGAATAAAATTGTAATTTCAACCATCTTGCAACAAGACAAATTCTCGTAATTTCAAAATGATTCATTGCAATTCAACAAAAAATTTGTTCAATTGGTAGTCTCGTTGAATGCTGCCAATATTTGGCCTATTTATGTTATTTATGTAAATGAAGTTGGTTATTGATTTGTGAAAAAAGAAAACAAAAATGGAGTTCACGGCAGTAGATGCCTACACAAAGAAATTGACAAGTAACACAGATTTTTTTGTGAACAATAAAATTCATATTTTGCTTATGGCGTTTTAGTGCGTCTCAGCAAATTTGGAAACATTTATCGAAATAAAAAAATCTATATCTTAATAAAAACATCTTCAAACCGTTTTGAACATTTAGTTGTTTTGAAATTAATATAACTTAATATAAGCACAAAGTAACTTAGTCGAATCTAGGTTGCTAACTCGTTACTGTATTTGTTACAATTACAATACACAAACATTTTTTATAGGTGCTCCAAAAGAAATCTTGTAATATTGTTAATTTAACGTAAAAATTATTTATTTTTTTCAAAATTTTATGAAACATTTTTACAACAAGTGCATTGATTCGTTACATAATTGACACCGTAGTATAACTTATTTGCAACAAAACAAATGATTTGTTACAAATTACTAATTTGAAACTTTAATACAACCCATTTGTGACCAAATTTGTTTGAAAAAACTGGAGTACCACCGAATCATAACATATTTTTGTTACAAATCGAAATCTGTCCTAGCTGGGTAGTAAATATTCCAATTACTGAAGATGAATTTAAAAGCATAGAAATTTTAAATTACTATACATCAAAGAGATCATTTATTTTATTGTTTTGAAAAAAAAAAAAACATAAATTCATTTTAGTGAAAGCCTAAAGTTAATAATATTTGATGAAATAGCATGGTTAAATATATATAAACTTGTAATCTAATAAAAATTTGCAATAAAAACATGTCAATATCAGAGTAGCTGCCGCCTTAATATAATTCAAAGTAGTTCATAAACTAGTTTATTTTAAACTGGTTTTTTAATTAGTTGTTTTTAAAAACAAGTAAGTTTGTTCCTATAGGGTAGCTATCGATGCTTGCTGTTATTTGGTATCGATGCTTGCTGCTGTTGGTTATCGATTCTTGTTGTTGTTTGGTATCGATGCTTTCTGTTGTTTGGTACCGATGCTTGCTGTTGTTTGGTATCAATACTTGCTGTTGTTGGTTATCGATGCTTGCTGTTGTTTGGTATCAGTACTTGCTGTTGTTGGTTATCGATGCTTGCTGATTTTTGGTATCAGTGCTTGCTGTTGTTTGGTATCGATGCTTGCTGCTGTTGGTTATCTATGCTTGCTGTTGTTTGGTACCGGTGCTTGGTTTGGTATCGATGCTTGGTGCTGTTGGTTATCGAATTTGGGTTATTGAATTTTCCATAATTTATAGAAAAAAACAGTTGCAGCATTTGTATGAGAGCATGAATAATCCCATAAGAAGAGTGTGGCCATAGAACCCTTCCAAATTAAGCTAGGAACTCAGGGAACCCAAAAAAGTTCCAATGACGAACTTATAAGCTGGAATATGCCTATTGGAAAACTTGGGCCCTGAAAACGTGACTAGGATCTCAAACAACCTTAAAAATTCCAATACCGCACTGAAATTGAAGTAGTATAAATCCTTCAGGTAGATCTTGGAAGCACATTCGATCCACGAATGAAGTACGAGACCTTGGTCACAAAGGAATTTTTGGGACCGAGATCACCTCTTTCATCAGTGGAAACACTAACCTTCACCTGGAAATAACTCAACCTGGCTTCATTGCAATAATTTTGCAACTTTGGGGTCATTTATGCCTTTTTAGTGACCATACAACAGCAAAATGCCGTAAATGCGTTCGTACAAAAGCGAGATACGGTAGTTTTGCTTAGTATTTTCATTTTTTTCGTTTGTTTGCTGCTAAGCTTATTTATTGTAAGTAACAAAAAAACGCTTAAGCAGCTAATTTCTTGAATTTTTTTTAATGCAGAATTGTAGTTGATGAAAGGCCCAAAGAATGTAAAAAACTTCGAAAAAGTTTACTAGAGTAGGTAGGCTTCGCAGTAGGCTTCAATATTTTGTTGTTTTGCTTAATAACTCAATTTCAATATATTTTTTTTAATACGGTAGTTTGCCATAGTACGGCAGAATAGCAGCAAGCCTTTCTCCTTCTTGAATTTGAAAATACTTGTCGTCGATGCAATCACAGCAAAGAGTCCACCGACGACATAAGTATTATTTTGGAGTGTGCTTTAATAGAGCTCATTGTAACTCATATACCAAATTTTAATTGCCTACGACAAATACTTCTGTTTACTGACAGATTTTATATAAAGCTCAACCACCTTGGGCAGCAGGTACGTATTCAGCTCCATGCGCCTAAGAATATGCTAGAGTGTAGTACACTGTCATTGTAAGAGGCCAACTTCACAGCATTTAAGCGGTAAGCAAAGCGTTGACAATGAAAACAAACATAGATATATATATCGTTTACTTATATATTGCACATATAAATATGTACACGTATATTACATATATTAATCTTTTTTTGCACTTCATTACCGACTTTTGTACAAAAAGAAGGCTTGGTCACACGCATCACAGGTTGTTTTTTATTTGTCGGCACCATTTCTTGACACTCGATAGGGAACAACCTTCTTTTTTTTTTTGTTTTTATTGCATATGTTGTTATTGTGCCTTGTTACTATTACTGCCGCTGCTGCAGCTGGGGTATCCCACTTGCAGCTGTTAAAGCCAGATTCTTGCATCCTGGACCCACAAAAATTATGCGTGTGCAATATAAAAATAAGTGCACAACAACGTGTGAGCGGGACACAACAAAAAAAACGAAAGTATGCCAAAAAGAGAAACATAACAGCGGCGGCACCCAACATTGGCATTGGTGCAAAAATTTTTGTACACTACGCAAAATGCTCCGCCTTTTTTTTTGGTTCTTTTTTCGTTGCTATGAAAAAATAACCCACAGGAAGCAGGATGCAGTTTTTATTGCAAGTGATGATGCACGCATTTTATACAGCAGCAAGCAACGGCGCAGAGTCATCTGCTTGCATGCGTAACCAATTTTATGGACAAGGCAAGATGCATCAACCTCACCACACAAACGTGGACACAATTGCACACACACACATGGTAGGTACCATACCATTGATGACACCATCCATCTATCCATGGCCGCACATTACGTCGTGCTGCTTTTTGCTTTATTTTCACTGATTGCCGATCGTTTTTGTCCACCGACTTTTATAGTAGATATATAAATATTTTTCACACAGGCGAAAAAGTTGCGTACAATAAAAGCCTTAACAACTAAAACAACAACAACAACAACATGAAACCCCCTACAAGGAAAGCTACTTACTCACTCATGTCGAGCACAAAGTCGGACATAACAACAAAAAAGCTTCTCGCCTGTTTCTCACCAACATTTAAGCAGTGTGCGTAATTTGTGCCACACACACACGCATGCACACTCCATATCCTACACATGCTATTCTACAAAAAAAAAAAAAAACAAAACCCAGAGTATCTACAATTTACTCATCAAACGCACAAACAACTGACAGCTTAACAATCGCTCGCGCCCTCTACATCCGCTCTGGACAGCCGCTGGTAGGTTTTACCTCAAGCTCCAAAAAATTCCTATACAGCTCATCATCATGGGCTTCACCATGAATAGTTGTTTTATTTTATTTCTGGCTTTAATGAGGCTATGCCATAATTTTGCTGCATTTGGGTTGATTTTACGCGCAACCAACCCACTTTGTTTGTTGGGCTGTATTTTTTGATTGCGCCAAAGTGTATGCAATGTTATTGAAACCAATGCAAAAATGCGTGTATAGCTGGGCCAGAAGTGGTTTTTTTACAAAAAGCATTTGCAGCAGCAACGAATGCGTGTGAGTTTACGTTGTTGTTGTTGTTTTTGTTTAATTTATGATAGGCGACAACAACAGCAGATACAGCAACAGCAATAACAACAACAACAACAACACAAAAAGCCACTGCAAATAGCTATGGTTTGATTTAAAACAAAACACAACAAAACAGAAAAAGTTCCACTGCTACCTAGCCTTAAGTCTGATTGTAATGGAACATGACAGCATGCTAGAGGGAAAAAAACTAGCAACAACAAGCACAACAAACATTACAACATCGACAACAACCTTCACATTATTAAATACACGCACGGTTAGATAAAAATAACAAAAACAAAGACAAACAAATATTTCGATTGCAAGCACTGTGATGTACTCCTAAAAGTAGACAGCTAAAAATAGGCTTGCCTTTATGTGCGAAACAAAAAATGTTCATTTAATTTTTTTATTAGTTTAAAAGAACGCTCACAGACTGTTGTGTGACAGGTTGTTAACATTCAAGATGGTGTATGTACATCAGGTCCGTAGCCAAGATTTTCCTTGGCGGGGTTTTAATCACAAAAATGTATTGCTATCAATATAAAATTTAAAGAAAGGGTATGGAAATTTATCATGCAAAATTTTAACATCTATATATTAATACGTAAACACAAAACTTTATCCCCCTTTTTACCGACATTTAGACAACACACTCTTATCAAACTTATCTCATTTGAAAGCTCTGGTTCATAGGAAGTGCACAATATAATTTTAAATCAAATGTATTATCATTAAGATATAAACAAATTAGAAATTAAAAACACTTTTTTTCCCATATAAAAATCAGCATCAAAATACAAAGCCACACATTCTGCTCACACACAAGGCTGTTCAGTTGCTATGAAAGAGAAAAATGCGAGAGTGAAAAAAGCAGAGCTGTGTGGTTGTTGTAGACGTTTCGTTCCTGTCTTTTTGGAGGATAATTTGAGGAGGATAATTTGAGCTAATAATTTGATAACTAATGTTATTTTTCTTGAATTATAACACAGCGTGCTAAAACCATAAAAAAACAAGCACATCCAAAATTTATAGAAATTCTTAAAAAAGAATATGTAGAAAGTCCATCGCACTTGATTTGATCTCTCAAGGTCATCACAATTTTTTTCAATTTATTTTTAAAGTTGAAGGGTTCGAATTTTGTTGTACCGACATTAATTGCATTTTTACAGCCATTTGGCCTATTGGAAATGAAAAATAAAATTAATTTTGTTATAATAGAATTTAATGTAAAATAAGGATAGTTAAAAAGGTTTTATGAAATAGGAGCGTTTGTATGGTAGCAAACACTAATTACATACGAATCAGTTTTTGACAAAAAGAAAACGTTAAAATTGCCGCCATTTAGCAAATTCTTAACCGATTTCGATGTTATTAAGTTAAATGAAAAGGAATTTTAGCATGCAGTAAAGTTTTGTGAAAATGCAAATGACATTAATAGAATATTATTTAATAAAAAATTTATGGAAACACCATTTTTTTTAGTTAAAAAAAGTACAAGAAACTGCTTCGCTACATGCTTCATTTTGTGTTTTATCGAATATCTTTTTACCTAGAAATATTTCACATCAAATTCTTTTTAAAAAAAATTAATCTTATTTTTCATTTGCAATAGGCCAAATGGCTGTAAAAATGCAATTAATGTCGGCACAACAAAATTCAAACACTTCAACCTTAAAAATAAGTTTAAAAATTGTGATGACCTTGAGAGGTCAAATCAGATGCGAAAGACTCTCAACATGTTTTTTGTTAAGAATTTATGTAAAGTTTGGATGTGTTTGTTTATTTATGGTTTTGGCACACTGTGTTATAATTCAAGAAAAACAATATTAGTTATCAAATTATTAGCTCGGCTTTTTTTTTTTGGAGTGCAAGTGTATACAAAATTTCAAAACGAATACCAGCAATGGAAAAGACCTAATTGATGGAATAGGTGGTTTATTGAAAAGAAAAGTTAGAAATGCTACTATTGCTAAAAAAATTAAATTTCAGATTAAGTAGAATGTTCAAAAGTAATTTGTCCAAATACAAAGAAACTTCCCTAATTCGAAGTGTCAAGGGACCAGAATTTAACTTCGAGTTACGGAAAATTCAAGTTATAGAATGAAATATCATATAGAGAATTTAATTTTTGTTTTTAAAGTGATTTCTTTCGAAAATTGTTGGCGTTGGAATATCTTCAACTTCATCATCATCAGATTTATCACTTTCAAACATCCGTTAAGTCAATAAGTATCTTCTTGAATACTTCAAAATGAGCCACACTTACTCATTTTAGAGTGTATTTAAAAAAATTTCTCTTTACTGACATAAAACATATACCAACATAATACACACAGCACAAAATACAATAACTTTATTATCTTTCGACGCAAGCTCACAAAGATGCCATGCAAATTTTTTTCATGCTGTCGCAGCGCGATGCTCTGACGAAGTCAATTCTTCGAATACAACACACACAGAAATATTAAAGTTATTGTAAGTAAGATAAATTCGACTCGTGGAGGTGATGAGATTACAACTGAGATTTCGGTTCGAGTTAAAGAAAAATTCAAGTTAGGGAAATTCGACTTATAGATATCAAAATATAAGGAAAATGTCTTGAAGAAGCAAAACGCACGAATACTGCTTCGAGTTATGGAGAATTTTGAGTTATGGAAGTTCGAGTTAGGAAAGTTTCACTGTATAGTAAAAATATATGTTTTCAATCATGGGCGTAACGAGAGTAGGGGCAGGGGGCCGTATATAGTCTTCTAATTAACCCATTTCCAACCGGTGTTCAATTAATCAAACGTAATTTGTTCATTTTCAATAATTTTGTTAACTCTGAAGGTAAATGAAATCAGGAAGATCGTTGATATCATATATTACTTTGATAATTGGCTATTTTAAAATGATATTCAACATCACCACCCGTATTTTCACAGGGGTGGACGGTGTGGTTGAAAAATGCCTTGCCAATAGACGTTTTCTGTAAATAATATTTAATATACATACTATATAGTTAAAAAAAAGCTTATTATGGAGTGTTTTTGCCAAAAAAATAAAGCTATGTCTTGCAATAAAAAAATCAAGACCCAGCAACACCTGAATGACACAGGTATTAGTCAAAGTTAGTGTTTGATTAACCGAAAGTTGGCACTTATCCCATACCATTAAATCCCATACAAATGAAACATATATACGATAGACAAGTGAATATACAAGATTATTTAAGTAAAAAACAAGTCTTTTTGGTATTTTTGCTATTTAAGATTATTTATATAATATGTGATAACAGTCAGTATTTGTAGTAATAAAAAGTAATCTATATTTGTTTTTTAATCTTATAAAGTTGTTGAACAGTTAAACATTAGTTTTCATAAAAAAAATTTTATCTATATTGCACTATGTATTCACCAACTATTTAGCGAAACAAACGATTAAAATCAACAAAAGTGTAAAAATATGATATTCACGCACAAAACACGTCCATTCCTATCGAAGTGGGATGGCCGATGTGCCTTAATGAGTAAATCTCAGAAATTGCAAATGCTCGAATGACATTGGGTTCCTCCTCAAATACAATTTTAACCCTCCGTTGCTAACGCTATTCGGAGTAACGTCATTACTAACCTGGGTGTAATCCACCCATAAATTTTAATTCATTAATTTGTAAAAAAGAATGCTAAAACAGTAAAACGGTTCTGCTTTTATTAATTTCGTATATTTTATTGTTCTTTTACACATAAAATTCGTCCAGTTTAATTTATATTTAATTTTAATAAAAATATATCAAAATAACGTTAGCCCAACTATAATTAAAAAAACTAAACTAAATAACGAACAAAGATATCATAATGGTTTGAATAATTTCACATTCTGAGGTCAAATTATTTGCCTCAAATTATGAACGAACAAGAATATCATAATGGTTTGAATAATTTCACATTCTAAGGTCAAATTATTTGCCACGTTCTTCGAGAGGGTCAATTTGAAAAGCTAAAAGATGTATATAGAAAAACTATGTAAAAAAATGCATTTTTTGCAATGAAAATTTTTTTAAATAATGACCTCTAATTGTTTGTTATAATTGAAACATTAGCCTCTCATGACACAGCAGCGCAAGCATCGTAGATAAGCGGCTAGCACATAGAATAAATGTCGATTATGCAAAACTTAGTCACATAATCAAAATAAAATAGTCAAAGGAATTCTTGGTCAAAGTATTATAGAATTTCACATTTGTTTTGCCAAATCGTCAAATGCATCAAAGAATACACTGAAATCAAAATTAAATAGCACTTCTATGTTTATCTATCTTGAGATGTATTTCTAATTTTATCTGAGCATTGCCATGTTGTGCATAATCAGATACACGTAAATCCCTTTAAACATATTTCTATGTTACACTTGTTAAGCCATGTCTAACTGGACCATTACAAAAGTAATTGAATGATGCAATAATAATTGCATATTATGACAAAAACCCTGTTCAAATATCCAAATTTTTTTATACATGGTAAAATACAATAGAACAATATTGAATGTTCCGTTAAAATTACAACGTGAAGTTCGACCATTTCCACTGGGCTTAATCTAAATTCACAGTGTTGAGAAAAATGAGATGAGATCTTGCAAGCACAAGCACGTCCGCATTCTTAAAAATTTTTTCTATTGATTTACATAGCGTGATGAAATCGTCGAAGCTGTTTAAGTCGAGCAAAGGTTTAAATCGTTAATTTGAATTTCCTGTGTTGCTCAGGAGAGGTTTTTTATTTAAAACCTTTTTTATTTTACTTGAGAAATAAATCGCATGTTTATAGTAAATAATATAACATGATTACTAACGTGGGTGTAAACCACCCGAAATTCTTGTTCCTTCATTACTAACATGAGTAAAACACCCAGACACTTTTTGAAATGAATAATTTTTATAATTTACCAAAACAGTACAAAATTTTGTTTTAATATACAGCAAAATATACAAAAAGAGATTACATTTGACATAATGTTCGCACCATTAAACTATCAATAAATTTTTTCTATATTTCATAACTTATGGATGTAATCCACCCTGCGTTAGTAACGGAGGGTTAAGAAGGATGCGATTTGACCCAAACTTAAAAGTTGTCACAATTGGCTACAAAGCAATGCGCCGTAGTTAATATACTCAAAAAAATTAAAAGGTGCACTTTGCTTGTACTGTGTCCTCTTTCCTCCTAAAAATGTTCAAGCCCTTTAAGAATCACTTGTTATAAAGCCTTTCACAAAATATGAAAATGTGCGTGAGTATTGTAGAAGTCACTCTTCTAGTCAGTGGCACAAAGGATCAGCAGAAACAGGTCACGCATTCATGACCTAACTGCTTGTTGATGAAACGATGCTATCTGGTCACAAGAAATTACTAGAACAAAACCGAAGGGTTTGTCTTTGATTATTTCTGTTGTAGTTGTTGTGGATCTCACAACTTTGCCGGTTTGTGGAAAATATCAATCTTACAATCGTCCAGTTGATTAAGTACTTCTTCGCGCAAAAATTAATATCAGCTTTCCTATCATCCAGCAGCATTACCTTTTGAATATGGGAAGGTTTCGGTGTTCATACCATATCTCGACTTATTAAAATCATCCTTATAAATTGTATTTATAACTCTAAAGCGTGCACAGAAATTCAGTAATTCAGCAAGAGAAAACAGATAAACTGACCGATGAAATTTTAAGCCACCTTGCTGAAGATTTGCGTTTTTGTTAAATCGCAGTTAATCCAATATAGCTTCGAATTTAATTTTATATTTTTTCAATAAAGCCATTAATAAAAAAATAAATTTTGTTTATCAGCTACATGAAACAATAATTGGCCGGCCCCCTTTGAAGAAAATTCTAGCTACGCCCATTTTTAAATGCTGCATGCTTACCTTATAGCATAGTACTCTGTTCAGTTTCATGTAAAATTCCACTCAAATCTCCATATAAAAAGTGACAGCTTCGAAGCAAGCGTGTTTATTTTCACAACATGTTCGTCAGAGCAGTCTGTTCCGCAGGGTGAAATTATCGCAACATGTTTCTGAGCAACATTTTTTCACGACAATTTAATTGTACTGCCTATTTATTTTGAAGTGAAAAGAGAGAGATCATATGAAATCTCCCAACTTATTCTGAGTCTCTCTAGGAAACTTTGCCATAGGAATTTCTCACAACAAACTTTAAGTCAGAAATTTCACGCAACAAATAAATAGATGTTGCCAGCGAAATTTCACGTAAACGAACAGAGTACTAGGACAGAGTAGGCTCCAAAATCAAAACGATTCCACTAAGCAGACATGCACATTGTTTTAAAAAAATATTCCCATACATTATTTAATCCCCTGACATTTCCCAGAACCCCACAATTTATAACATTTTTGATTTTTTAACCGGTTAAAAAACACTTCGTTTTGTATTACAAAGCAGCAGAAAGCTGAAAGTTATTTTAGTTATCGTGATAATATTAAAATATTATTTTATTTATAGATTTAAGAAAGCACAAAAAAGCTGGTTTTGTCTTTTTGTTTTAACCATCATACGATTGTAGTGTACTATTTACCTATGGTAAGTAACCTACAATATGTTAAATAAAACTTTTATATAAATACCGATTTGTTGAATTTTTATAGTTTTCTTTTGCGCATAATATTGGAATATCTTGACAAAAAAAACTATAGCTAAGGATCAATACTGAGCAAGAAATGGCGATTAGCTCGAAATTTCTTTTTTGGAGTGAATTTTGTATAGTGCAATTTACCTCGATACATCAGTTTTTTTCCGAAACTAAATATTATTATTTATTTTTTTTTTAATGCTGTAGATCTTTGAGCAAACTTTGCAATAATAAAAAGAAGAAAACAATCATAAAAAAACATGGAAGAAAACAATCATGAAACGCTTAACCTGTCATAAAAATCTCGTTTGTAGTATAAGTAACTGCTAGAATTACCTCAGAGTAAAAGTTATCAATATGATTTTTAATTTTAATTATCGAGTAAATTTTGAGAAATAAGTGATTTTTGCCAATAATATTTCCTGACAAATGATTTCAATTGAAATTCTTTTATGTAGGGTTGCTAAGTATATTTCGGAAAGAAATATCAAAACTGATTTATTTTTCATTAAAATAGTTTTTTGTTTATCGCAATATTCTCCTTTAAGCCTAGTACTCTGTTTGTTTGCATGAAATTTCGCTGGCAACATCAATTTATTTGTTGCGTGAATTTTCTGACTTAAAGTTTGTTGCGAGGAATTCCTATGGCAACGTTTCTCAGAGAGACTCTGAGAATAAGTTGGGAGATTTCATATGATATCTCTCTTTTCACTTCAAAATAAATAGGCAGTACAATTAAATTGTCGTGAAAAATGTCGCTCAGAAACATGTTGCGATAATTTCACGCAGCGGAACAGAGTACTGCTCTGACGAACATGTTGTGAAATTTTACACGCTTGTTTTGCAGCTGTCACTTTTTGTATGGAGATTTGAGTGGAAACTGAACAGAGTACTATGCTTTAAGGTTTGTTGTTAAAATAAATAGGCAGTACAATTTAATTGTCGTGAAAAAATGTTGCTCAAAAATATGTTGCGATAATTTTTCACGCAGCGGAATTAAGAATATGTTGTGAAAATTTCTACGCTTGTTTCGCAGCTGTCACTTTTTGTAAGGAGATTTGAGTGGAATTTCACATGAAACTAAACAGAGTACTATGTACATGCGTCCAAACTATTTGTTACATTTATACCATTCCGCTTGAGACACCAACATAGTTTTTGAAAACATCAACAACTACCCACATGGTGGTACCTTGACCACATGACCAGTTTTTTGGAAGAAAAAGGTGACCATTTGCTTCGCAGCTCTTCGCAGATCTTCGCAGTGATTCGAGCTGGAACAACTTTTGCTGGATTTGGTTCATTTTTAAAGGCTTATACAGTTTACTTTCTTTCTCATTTTTTGTCACCACATTTGAAAGTTTAGTTGACAGTGAAAGAAAATCGTTCAAATATGTTTATACAGTGTGTGGCCGAGAATCATTTCAATTAAAAGACTCAATTAACAATTGTATTGTATTGAGCGTTTCTTTGCACCAATCGTCACGAGTCTTTTTTTGAGCGATAGTCAAACTAAGTGGAATCCAACGTGAACAAAACCTCATAATATGTACTTTTGAATAACCTCTTTTTGGCGATTATGGCGCGATATAAATAAATATTTATTGAATCATATGCATTGGCGTCGGAAGCGGGGGGAAAGGTGGGCAGTTGCCCCCCACTTTTTTAGCTAGATAAACAATTTAAAAAGAAAAATTCATAAGTTATTCAAAATATCAGTTTTTTTACAACGATAATATTTTTGTATTATATATTTTCCTCTTATTTCTCTCTTCTTCATAAGCATGCTTGCGGATAACCATTTTCTTTCTTTGTGTTTGCAAAAAGATAGAACAAAATGTAGAGTTTCTACTGCAAACCCACCACTTCAGTTTAAAAGCACCCTTAAGTATGTAGCTTAATGCTTCTTAATTTTGCAACTCTGGTAAGAAAAAATTTGACATGTTCTTAGGGGCTTTCCATATTGGACGACATGTTGTACGATAAGTTAGATGGAAAACTAATGGGACTATTTGATTGAGCGTTCGAACGATCCAACTTGTAAAGCAACATCATTAATTGCAAGCTCTCAAGCAGGACACATCCGGCTAATAGCTAAGCAACTTTTAGATGCCCTAACAATTGAGCAGTAATTTTACATTTGCATTTGAACCATGTAAAGATCTACCTAGTCTTGCTTTATAAAAGCAACAATTATTTCTTATATTTTCATATTACCATATGAAAGATACTTTAAAGAATGATCTTTAATATTGAAATTGGAAGAACTTTTAAAAATAATGAAATTTTAATATTTTTTATATATTTTTATATTTTTTTTATTTTAAACTAAAATAAAAAAAATTGTTTATTCACATTTATGTTTCTTTGAAGAAATTTTGGTGAACTTTTTTTGCACCACCATTTGTACTGCCCCCCCCCCCCATTTGTACTGCCCGCCCAGATGAAATTCGCTTCCGACGCGCTTGATCATATGGAATTGATGATTTAACTTGATGCAAGACACACTGATCTACTGACATTTATCTGTTAAGTGTTCTGACACTTATTTCTCTTTTGTTCATATTTATGAGTATTTAACTTTTATTTTTACTTACAAATAAAATGCAGCGATCCGCGTCCACGCACTAACACAAAACAAATGATGCATAAACTTAATTATCTTTAAGTGACGCACTTTCTTTTGAGCGCGTGTTGGTTCGCTTTCCTTTATTCCAAGCGCAAAGCAACAAAATGCGCGACACCTTATCTCTTGCATTCTTTTTTCATTCAATTCAGAAGGAGTGAGAAGCGGTTTTAAAGAAATGATTATAAGCCGCGTAAAGAGGTTGCTAAGAAGCAGTTATGGCAAGGAGCGTAGTTAGGGTGTGGCGGGAGGTGTGATCTGCTCTGTGTTGCCGCATTTTGAGTGCGGCATTGAAGCATCAGTTACACAACAAATAGATATAAAAGATATAAATAGATATAAAAATAGATTCAAAATTTGTTTATTATATTGTAGCACAATAATAACAAAAGATTCAATAAATTAAAACTCTTTCGTAAAATTATGAAATTTAGAAAAATTGTTATGAATTGAAATTTGTTCTTGAAAAATAAAATGGTGACTTAAAATCGTCGCTTAAGTTTGAGACTGATAATCTTTCTATGTCTCACGAATAAATTCGTATCATTTTAAACAATTTTGTTGGCATTAAACGCATTGCCGCTCGCATGACCATCTCACAAGACTGCCATTATGAACAGATTTCTGGCCTAAAACTTAACAAATACCATTCACCTGATATGTCTCCGGCTGACTCTAGTTTTCAGTCGATAGAAGATATTAAAGAGAATTTGCGGCGCGAACTGAAGTTGACCCCAAAAAAAAAGAAGGAAGCGTTTGAAATGTTGCTTTGCAACTAAGTACATAAGTACAAAAACTTGATAAAATAAATAATCCATCCATTATCAGACAGATTTTATGATTCAACAAAGAAGAAGTGTTTTTAAAATAAAAAATTTCTGTAAATCAAAGCTTTCATACTTTCGAAATATCAAGAACTTAAGAACATAGTTGAATGCATTTAAGTTTGATACCAAAGATGCTGACAAGTGTTAGCGTTTTTTTTTCTGGAGCAAATAAACAGCAGCAGAAACACATACACAACTAGCAGCAAACAACAAAATGTTACAAATCATCCAAATAAGCAGGAAAGTATTTCTTTTTGAAGCCATGGTAACACTACCATCAATTTGGCCAACACACAGACAAACTTAGACAATTTTGTAGAACACCGACAGCGCAACGCTAGCATAATACACTAACGCCTGCAGAGGAATACGGTTCAGCAGGAAGACTCTCCCACACAGTCACACACAAACAAATGCAAAAACAGAGACTGACAACATTGAAATTTTTACGCACACATCCATACTCAGCGCTGAAAGCGTATTATGTTTATAAGTTCAAAATGAGCCGTCAAACACTGGGTAGGTAGGCTGCCAATGTCTGGGCGCTACCAGAATTGGAACTGGCACAGGATGTGTGACGCTAAAGTCAGCTATGATAATGTGCAAATCATGATGATTTTGTGCAATGAATTTGGTTTTGTTGTTGCACCAAAGCGCTGACGCACAATGTGCGAAACGCACTTTGATGCATGCCGATGCCACACTCAACTCAAAGGAACTCAAGGCTCAACGTGCTGTGCCGCTCGACTGCTGCGTAAATATCAATGACTGCGAAATGGCAACCACCACCCGCTGTCGCTGTTGCTGACAGTGTTGCCACGTTTCAACGGTAACAAGAAACAAAAAGGTGATTGCATTCTGAGTATGTCTCGGGTAGGGATTTGTTGAAATACGAATGAGGTTGAAGCAAATCGAGATCTTTTTATCAGTTAAGTAGGTAATGATGCTTGGCTTCAAAGACATGGCAGCAATATGTTGATACATACAGAAGCATCTGCAGCAACAAAATATAACGTATATTTGACATTTAAAATTCCTCAATTCTTTGAATTCGTTCATTGCTCCAACATATTGTGATAAAAAAAAAATAAAAATAATTATTTGCTTTTGCAATAAATATTAGAAAGAAAACTGTGTTGCTTACATTGTTGACAGTTTAGAAACTTTTTCAATATAACAAACTTCTATCAACGGATTCTGGTGAAGAGAAAAAAAATATGTGTGTCAACGTTAAAATAGTTTACGTCTGAGTAATTTTCAATATAGATTTTAAAAATTTTCTTAAATTAGCAAGCTTAGAGACATAAGCTTAGTATGCTGTAGGAACAAAAATTTTTAGGCATTTAATTCTACACGCGAAATTTTAGTGTAGACTCAACACTAACTCATACTAACTACACAGTGGGCAAAAGCAGGGCTTTGAAGTACTTCTAGCAGACCATCATATGGATTTCTTAGCCCTTCAGTGCTCACTTCCAAGCCCATTAACTTTTTTGTATGAAACGAGAAAATTTTCTAGGCCTTTCTCTCTCGCAACTCTAAAGAATCCTGCTAGAATCCCTTTTTGTGAATGTACATTGGAAAGAAAAGCAATATAAATGTCAACTTGAAATAAAAAAACTTTTGACATTATCCAGATTTGAACCAACGTCCTCTCATGTGGCAGTCCGGCATCTTATCCACTCGTCTACCGCAGTTTTTAACGAGCTTTAGCTTATTTTGCATCATTACAAATGAAAGTAAGCTTTCGGGAGCACGGGTTCGAGAACCAGCTCAGACAAAAAAAATTTTTATTTTTTCAAAATCTAAATTTTTTTAAAAAATTTTCTTTTCATTTAAAAATTTTTTTGGAATTTTTTTGTAAAATATCTTCATACAAAAATAATAGAAAATACTTAGATTTTGTCCATATAAAAGTTTTCATATAATGTGATATGTAATGTGTTAGATTTCGGAGACCTGGGTTCGCGACCCAACTCGGACAAAAAAAAATTTATTGTTTTTTCTTTAAGTTTGGATTTTTGTTTTAATTGATCTGATCATTTATAAATTTTTCTTAATTTTTTAAAATTTTTTTCATATAAAATAACACGAAAAGACTCTAAACCTTCAAAAGGTACGCCTTACAGAAGCACTCATCAATACAGCGAGCATGAAAGGTACATTGACGCCAATAAGAGCATTACTAGCAGGCTTTATTTTGCGTATCGCTAGCTAAAATGCTCACTGGGTATAACCTGTTTGTTAAATGTGTTAGTTGAACATAATTGTTGAATGTCAAATTTTCACGCTAATTTAATGTACCGACATGTAAAAGGCAGCGAAATTTTGACATTTTAACTCTCCAATCGTGGTTGTGAACTTGGCTGCATTGAACAAATTTTTCATTCAACAGCGTATTCCAACGAAAAAAAAATTCGCTACCTTTTCGCTGCCAAAAACAATGCATTTCTTATGGAAGATTTATTTTCGCTTCTACAGCATACTAAGCTATAAAGTGCATATATTCAGTGTAATAAAACTACTGAACAGAGGCCTTTAACATAGTTGTTGTGGTCAGAGGCCTATAATAAAATATTATAAATACCCTAAGCTCCTAGCTCTTTTTAAATATGTATTTTTTAATCCTATACAAAAATTGTTGTAATTTTAGAAGTCAGTCACTTTTTTCATTTCCTGCATAGTAACTTTAAATGTAACACTGGTTCTGCCAGCTACTATTGGTAAATGGAATACTGTCAAATTTTGAGCAAACGGCGTCAATTAGTCTGTGTTTGACAGTCACTGAAAGCCGGTAATCTCGTGAATTTCGACGAAAATGGATAAAAGTAAATTTCGTATACTTATCAAGCATTATTTTTTCCGTAAAAAAACCATCACCGAAAGCAAGGAAAGGCTTGATTAATACTGTGGGGGATCTGCACGATAAATTTTAATGGTTAATGAGTGCTTAACTAAATTCCGCTATTTTTGATAGCACATAAAAAGCTTTCCGCACGATATTTGCCGCCATTGCTCTCACTCGACCATAAGCGCAGTCATGTGACCATTTAAAAAGAGTATTTGGCTATGTTAAACTGCAATCCGAAGGAGTTTTTGCGCTGTTCCGTGACCGTAACGATGCTCTTTTGAAAAGGGCAAAACGATCATAGGCGAATATTATTCCCAGCTGTTGGACGGATTTGGCATTGCTTTGAAACAAAACGACAACATTTGGTGAAGAAAAAGGTGCTCGTTTACTATTTTGAGCTAGAGGATTTTGGGGTGGATAGTTAAAAAATCGATGAAAAATTTGGTCAGATCTGAAAAAAATTTAAATTTTTCAAAATAAAAAATGTTAAATATTTTGAATTGAAGTGATTTAAGTTTTATACCAAAAAAAAAAAGACATCATAATAGAGATAAAATCAAAATTGTTAATGTATTAAAATATACCGTGAACCAAAAAAAAAATTGTACAGTATATCTAGCTACTTAAGTTTATGTTGCATTATCTTTGAAACTATGTACACCAATTATATACTTGAGCATTCCACAGTCACGTACAGACAAATTCAACTATTTTTTTGAGCTTATTGTGCAGCCAATTCTAAATTTACACATTGGAAGTGAAGTCCTTTTTTCTAATTTAATAGATTGTATTCTGTTTGTTCATTTTACGTTCACACTTTCTTTAAATTGTATTATTCTGCTGTCACGTGTCGGACGGGTCCAGTCAACTATCATTGCAAATCCTTGTGTTCGATTATAAATTTTAGCGAAAGTAACATGGAGAAGAGGTTTTTGAAAGCCAAATTTTTATTACTCATAAGCATTCTTTTGGCGTAAACAGATTTCAAATAATGCCCACAGTTTTTTTTAATATTATATTTACATATCGTCACGTGGAGACAAATCACTTCACGTACCTGACAGACTGACAATGTTGCAGTTTATTTGGGTAATCAGGTAATTAGGTAGTGAAGTAATAATGTAATTTAGTAATTAAAAAAAATTAATATATTTTTCTTTCCTTTCCTATTTTTTCATTATCTTTAGCCAATGCCTTCCATTTTCACTAAAACAAAAAAGCTTACGAAACATTTACTAAACATTTACGAAAAATAAAAACTACATTTGTGAAACAGTGTAGAAGATTTGATCGTCATGGTAAATGAGTTTATGTATAACTTGATAAAATTAATAAAATTAAAATGTTTCTCTTAGATAATATCATAAAATAATAAGATTTTAATAAGTTTTAATTTATTGGTCACGGTTGACTTTTCTGTGAAATTCCCCGTAAAATGTTAAAAAACTCATTATTTTATTCTCTTTTAAAATTGTTTTCACAAAAATTGTGAAAATATCATCTTCTTAAAACAAATTATCAAAAAACAAAACAGGCACATTTCATGAAGTCAAAAAAAAACTTGTACACCCTTCATATTATGCAGTATCGAAAAGTACCATTACCTTATCCATTTTTTTGAAGTGTAAATCATTGGTTTGCATCATCGTATTTTTCCAAGGAAATCGTCACCAATACAGACAGCAAAGATAACAAGATAGGAAAATAACAAAAAATAACCTCAAAAATGTTTGCATGTATTTGTGCATAAAAAAATCAACAGTGATCGTCACTCTTGTTCTTAATCGGCCGCAAGCTCACAAAGAAATCACTTGGCAACTCCTGAAAATAATGCATATAATCTGTTTATTAGTATATAAATACTTAAGTTAGGTTGCAATAAGATGTTTGCATCCAAAACTTATTATTAATTCGGTTTATATTGGTATATATATGCTTTTAAAGTTTGGCAATTTCTTCAGTTGTTGTATTTGTCAACATTTTTGAAAAATTTGCTTTTACTCAAACAGCTGCTATTCATGGTGAGATTTAAAAATGTATCGATCTTCTTCTCTTTCTGCTTTTTTCTGCTGAAACTTCGTTTGCAAACAAGAAAAATATTGTATGGATTGAGTGTTTTAACATTATTTTAATCTTTAAGTTGTGATAAAGGAATATGTTGAACATTCAAATAATTACATGCATGCTTTTATTTTATTACATATCGTCAAACAAAGTTTGACAATTTTCACACTTGTTGTATTTGTCAGTGGCTTTTTACTTTTACCACTGCGCCATTTTATTTTCAGAGTTGCCAACTATCATTGTTTTATTAATAAATTTTTTCATCAAGGGTGTGTGTCAAAAGGAAACTTTTCAGTCGTGGTAGGATAGAAAATATCAGGTTGAATAAAATTTGTGTGTGTTGAAATTAATTTGTTTTTTTTGCTATGTCAAATGGACGATGACATTTTGACAGTTGAAAATTTTGACGTTTCACATTTCGGTCGTGTTTTAGCGCAAATATTTTATTTTATTTGCATTTTATCAATTTGCGACATATTTAATTCGAGATCTTGTACTTGCAACATATTACGTAAAATTGTAATGTTGTAAACTTAAAAAACTTAAAAAATAACAAATTAATGAAAAAAATGAACGAAAGTGCTTGAGTTTGTGTGTGCGTGTGTGTGGGCCAACAGTCTCCTACATCAGCAAGTGCAGCAAAATTAAATTGGCTTTCTTTGCTGGCGAGCGTCCTCCAAGTGCCACCACCAGCAAGTGCAGTGCAAAATTTGTTGCTAGACAACATCCTCTAAGTGCCATCACCAGTAGCACAAGCAAGTGCTAAGTGCTTGCTAGCAGGGAATCAGAAAATATAGCATGCAAAGTGCTGTATATTCTACATCCCCTCTAACGCTGCACAACCGCTGGGATCTTGTTATTCTCTTTGCGTTGTTGTTGTAAATTTGCTAAGTAGTTATTGTTGTACAGTAAGCTTTAATTTTTTGTGGATGTTTATTTGTAGCTACAGTCAGCATATGACATCGAACAAATTTAGAAAACAGTTTATACATATGAATTAAAGAGTATATATAATATTGGTAAATCTATTTGTTTTTAGTAAAGGTGTAACCGTATCGGAAATACATATATATATATCGTCGACCCGGAATTATTTTGTCGTACATCCAAAAAATCGAGTTTTGGGAAATTAACTTTTAAGTTTGAAGCAAGCTAAAAAAAAATTGGTTCGAAAAATGTGTATTGATATTTTACCCACTGATAGTGGCATTTATTAAGTTCATTTTGACAACAAATCCAAAACCAGTTTAGAATCAAAGTCCTGATTTTAAAGGACTTTTACTCAAAACCATATTGCCGCATACGCCACATTTGACGAAATATTTTTCAGTTCTATTACATGCGGCAAAATAATGCTTGCATACGGCAAAATAATAGATATAATAAAGTACGGAAGAAATAATTTAAACGTACAAAATATAAGAATTTTGATGAATTGGAAATTATGAGACATTAAAAACAATACTTTTTAAAATTATATATTTTTTTATTATCACAAAAATAAAATTAAAAAACACTAGCAAATACCCGCTGTTTCGCTTGCGATAAAAATATTAAATACCATGTAATAATTTTAAATCTTAAAATGAAAGTATTAAGTTGTATTAAAACAAAACCAAAATATAAAAATTATTGTGTTTGTTTTGTTTAACTATGAAAAAATGGTATATATATTAAGAAATTATTTATTTAATTTTAATATCTTATTTAAACGTTAATTGTTATGATGACAGAAATTTGCCTGGCTTTCTTTTTTTTACTTTTGAAAAAGTCCTGCATAACAGCGTTATAAAAAAATTTGGGTAAAAAATTTTAAAAATTTGTAATCAAAAATGTAATTTTTTACACATATTCTGAAAATAAATATATTCTTCTTAAATTGTTGTAGTTAATCGGCCTTCTTCAGTTATTAATTGTTGTTATTGGGCTTCGGCCAAACAACAATTTTACTCAAATTTAAAGAAAACCGTTATCATGACATCAAACTTTTGGCAAAAACTATAGACTTTCTCAATGCATAACAATGCATTTTTGTGTGGACAGTCGTTGATTAATAAAATTTACGGTAATTTTCTTTTCTTTTCGGAAATATTTTGTACTGATATTAGTTTTTAAAAAACCTGTTATTATGTCATTAAAATTCTTGCTATATCTCAAAACTATATAACTCATAAGATTTTCTCAGTATAACTCATAAGCCTCAGAATAAGAAAAATACGATTGAAATTTCATGTTTTGAAAGCAAACATTTCCAAATCGATTTTCATCCAATTTTTTTTGTTTTCAAGTTCAATTAAGTAAATTGGAAAAATGAGAAAAGGTTTACCGTTACCTCACCAATGCTATGTTTTATATTGTTTTAAAAAACCTCTGAAATATCCAACTTGTACTAAACAATAGGCCAAGAGTTGCTTTTGTTGTACATATTTTTTAATTTAAATTTTTTTAAATTTTAATTTTCCTAATTCTTTCATATAACATAATTTACCTGCAAAAATTTTTCGTTTTTGACACAAACAGTTTCTATCATTAAAAATCATGGTTCACCTACCCTCCCCCCTATGATTTTTTGATGAAAACTAATTAAAATGCACTTGCTTAATACTTTGCTTAAAATGTTGTTATATTTTTTGCAATGTGCTTCAACTTAAAATCTAATTTATGTGAAAACATTTTCAAATATAGCCTAAAAAATAATTCTGTGAAAAATATTTCAAATATTTCAAACTATTCCAAAGTTATATACATATTTCTATGTTTTAATCTATTTCCTTATCTATATATTCATAGTTAACGTTATACTTAGTTATAGTAGAATTTGTCCTGACCCAATTCAATGAATATTTTGTGATCGTTATGTGAATTTGTAAAAGTGTAAATTGACCTTCGAACAAAACAAAAAAAAATGTTTCCGTTTGAAACATCAATGCATGACGATCAGAATTTTCTGATATATACAGCATTCTTATTGATGTATAGTATTGCCCGGCAGACGTTGTCCTGCCGCAGACCACCTTACTGCGATATACGAATTTTCATGCTGTTTCATGCTGTCAAAGGAAAAAAATTTATATATTCGCCATTTTTAGTACAGTTTCCGAAAGTAGCCGTATGAACTAAATTATCAAATTTTAGTCTAATACAACCAAAACCGTTCGAAGTATAACATTTTTGATTAATTCTGTATAAATAATTTTAATAAAACCATCTCATACTCGAAACAAAAGAGTGTTAGAATTTCAGCTCAATTGAGCTTAAACCTAGTGCGCTTTGCTTTACTCCAAGCTTATCCCCCGAAAAGTGGACTTAACTAAAGTGGGTCATGCCCATTTTTAGTAAAGTAGCGAAAGTAAAAAGATTACCAAATTCTAGTCTCATACGATCAAAATCGTCTGATGATTGTCAATCGCGTGATTGTCAAACATCCGTGCAGTGTCACAACGCTTTTATATATTCGTATAGATAGACTAACACAATGATAGAAACATTAAGAGTGGGAAAAACCTGGCTTGAAAGGCTGCAAAACATAATTAATGCAGATAACTAAATTCTGGCAACTCCCCTCAAAACATTAACAAAGAAAATTAATTAACACTGTATGAAAACAAGAATCTCCCTGAAAGTAAAGCTGGATTCACTGATCACCTTCAGCATGTTTTTTTCATATGAAGTTTTCGCTCAGAGAAAAATATTTCTGCACGTTCTCAGCTTGATTAACATTACTTTAAATCACACAAAAACATGCAGAAGGTTATCAGTGAATTCAGCTTAACTACACAACATGGCTTTCGTGTTAAATTGAGAGAAGCTCTCTCGACAAAGAGATAAAACCTTTGTTTGCTGTTATATTGTGCTGCTGGTTGAATGTAGGCATGAAATAAAATGCGTAATTTTGCAATAATTAAAGAATACATTTTTCGAAAACCTTGGTAAGCTATAACAATTTATATTATCATCGGAATCGAATAAAAAAAAGAATTATCAAAATCGGTTCAGCGGTTACCGAGCTTATTGATCAAATTTCGTGAGTCTTCTTTTATATAATAGTATAGAAAAAATTGCAGCAATAAAAATATGAATCTGTCAACCAGAACAGCAAGTGATTTTTCTCCACACAAAAATTTTGACTCTTCACCAAAATTTCGCGTGTAGAGTTATATTCCCAAAAATGTTTGTTCCTACAGCATACTATAATCTCAATACAAAACTCAATACAAAAAATATCTTAAAACCTTACTCGAGTAGTGCTGATTCAGTTCCGACTCACATAGGTTACAATGACACATACGTTACAATAATATTAGTAAACAATAATAATATTATGCTCTTTGTACACATATGCCACAATAATGTCGGGTGTATCAATTCTATATTTTTGGTTTAGTTTTTGCCGTATATCCAAAAAATTGGCTTATGCGGCACTATAAGAATAAATTTTGTATTTTTTGTGGTATGTACGTCAAAGTTCACAGAGATTATCTTGGAAACCATAAGAGATAGGAACATTAAGAGTACACAGATCGATAGAGCTCGAAAAATTATTCAATATTCCGCCCTTAACTCATTTTTTTTGGTTTTGTGATGTACAACAGTATAATTGCGGGGCGACGATATATTTATATACATATATATATATATATACAAATTCTGAAAAAAAGCTGTGCGGACTTTCGTAAATAGATTTTGTTCTCAATTATAAAATATGAATGTATGAATGTATGTGTATGAATCTATTTACGAAAGTCCGCACAGCTTTTTTCAGAACCGACTGTAGCTGCACGATTAGAATTCACAACGTCTACAAAAAATTTCCGGCTAACTGCGCCAACAACAATTACCAAGGAAATCTACAAACAAGGACGCACAGAGAAGAACAAGATCAGAGCGGAACTTTTAAAATTTTTCGATTTCATCCTACATGTAGGGCGGGCTGCAGTATGAGCTTTCGCACATCCTACATGTCCGTCCGACCTGTCAAATCCATCCTACATGTAGGATAGTCCGAAACCCCCTATTAGCATGAAAATTCTTATATAGCAGTAAGGCGGTACGAGGCAGGACAACGTCTCCCAGGGAATACTAATATTTTATATATACTTAGGTTTCCACTTCGGTCGGCAGTCCTCTCACTGCTATACTTTTTTTTTTATTTGTCGACGATACATGCAATTTGCTCTTAATAATTTTAATGTTATTTAATGTAATTAAATGACAGTTTATTAATTATAATTTATTTCAATCATCTGATTATGTATCTTACAGACTATTACAAAGATAACGTACAAAATTATGCAATTAATTATAGAGCATTAATAAATTTAATCTAAAACAGTTTTTATCTACATTAAAATAAAGAATAGGAGAGATCGTATTACATAACCGTAAGCATTTTGCGACTGGCTCATTAAATTCATAATTGGTCGCGTGCGTTGTCTCAAAAAACAGATGGTTTACTCTCAAATCCATAGGAGCAACAAAAATTTAAAAAAGGTCAGATAGTTCGGAACAGACTAATTTTTCACTTAGTAATTTATACACAAGCATTAAAGAGAAAAATTATCTTCTGTACTCTAACGACTGCAAACCAAGTTGCTTGCGCCTGGCTACGTAAGACGGCATAATATCTGACCATTGCATTTTTTAAAATGTGTATTTCGTAAAAAGTTTTTGAATTCGTTCAATGCGATTTGAAGAAATATTTTAATACGGATTCCATACAACTGAACAGTAATCCAGTCCACTTTGCACTTTAAGCGAAAGAAAAGAAAATAAATGGATTCAAAGCAAACTTCAACAGAAATAAAGAAATTAATTATACAACTTTGGGAAGAGAAGAAGTGTTTGAGGAAATTTCGTAAAAAAGCCGGTCAGACATATTATTAATATGACAAGAAAAATGGGTTTTTAAGTAGACCAAGTCGAAGTGCACAGCCAAAAAAATGTTATCTCTACAGACGCAAAGGAACATAGGTCGAATAATTAACGAAAATCCAAAAATATCCGAATTGGAATTAGCGCAAAATTGATCGAACACGGTACACCCATAATCGCTACGAAATAAAAATGCCCTAATGCACATCCGTTCAAACGGATCTCTCCCATTGAATTACGGAGGCAGGTTTTAATAAATTTTAGGGATGAGAACGATATCACATGTATCTCAAATTAAAAAATTTTAGGTACAGATAAACTTTTACACAAACTAATAACCTAAAATTCGGAAAATTACTTAAAGTATGACTTGCGGTTAAAAATTTTTTTAATTTTTTTTTTTCATAAATGTATTCTAAAATCCTTCAAAAATAATGTCTTAAAAGTATTTCTTAAAATTCGAATTATTTTTGGAGTTACAAAGCTATATATGTTTATATACACTCGAGCCGCAGTAATACAACTTTAAATGCATTTTTCTCGAAATCAATTTTTTCAAACTGTGCTGTAGTTTTTCTCAAGAACCAGAAGTCGGATAAAGATGCGGTGGGTGGCGTTTTGTAGGTAATGACGTCAGGCAAGTTCTGAACTTGGATAATTGGGCTAACTCTACTACCGGTGGAGGGGTGGGGCAAAAACCCCATAAACAGAGCTTAAGAAAACGCACAACTTACAATAAGCTTCATTTGCATATTTGGAGTAAGCCAACCAACTCCAACGACAAAACCATGGATGCTGAAAATTAAATTTTTGAGAACCGCTCTAGGGAAAATTAAAATCTGTTGTTGACTGAAGTATACTTTAAAATCTTTGTAGGCGGCTCTAGGATATGTCATTCTGGTTGGATTCACTGTTGTCATCACTACCATCATCTACAATTGCTATTGTCAAGGGTAGTGAAAGCAATAGTGATAGTAATTTCGAATGTATCACGTTTGATCCTCATGTTCACAAGTTTTCTGCAAAAAATTTAATTATTTTAATCAAGTCAAAGAGCGTGCAGCAAGTTTTTATTACTCTTTCATTGAACGTAGAGTGAGATACAGCTCAAAAACTTCATACAAAAAAGTTGCAAAACTTGCTAAAAGGGGTCAGTGAATTCGCCTTTACACTATTAAACTCATAACAAAGACTTTTACACGTAAACGCAACTTCTGAATGTGATTTGTTTAGTTTATTTAGAACATATTAAAGCGATTCAATGAAATAATTATTTAAATTCATTATTTTTTATTAAAATTTTGATCCTCTGGCGGGGGTTTGAACCCCGAAAATCTACCCTTTGCTACGGCTCTGTTGTAATATAAAGAATATTTTATCAATTTTGTCCCCTCCCGCAAGGAAAAATTCGTTTTTTAGTCACTTTGTATGGGAGGTAGGCGTGGTTTGCATCCGATCTGTCTCATTTTGGAACTTAAACTCTATTTTTTTTTATAAAGCTAATATATCAAATTTCCTTACGATAGCTCTAAAATTACGGCTGTTATCGTGATCACAGACAGAAAGACAGAGATGGCTTAATAAACTCAGGAGGTGATAAGTGTTTAGAATTTTGAATTTCTTATCAAGTGCTCAGCTGCGAGTTATTAAAAATGGTGCTACCTGTTGGTGTTCTTTATGAGGAAGCTGAAGAAGCTCGGAACAAGGATAATGAATCCTAAAAAATGCAGTCACATTGCTACGAATACTTATGTAATACACCAGGTTTGAATATCATCTGATCCGTACATCACAAGTCTAAGACATCAATCAAGACAACAAATCCTTGTTATAGATAATGTTGTTAAATAAATGATAGCACACATTTAATGCTCATTGCTTACATGTAATAAAAATAAGAATAATTATTATTTGTTTTACACTATTTAAATTTATTTCAAATTAAATCGTAGAAAATAGACTGCAGAGAGACGACATTTGTGTCATAGCTATTAGCACAGCTTATGACATTTATTTATCTCTGCAGGCAATGAGTAGCATTGAGAGGACATACTCATCCCTTATTATTATACTCATTATTGGTGTGATAATATTTCTTTGTAGATTACATTTCGTATCTTTCTTAATATCGAAGAAAGTATGTTTCGTTTAGATGATCTGCTTCATGTCTACTGGACATTTCCGAGGAATTTTTAAACACTTACATGTTTTCTTTATCAAATCCTTTGTGTCTAGTGCCTAAAGCTTTCAGGTCATCTTATTTTGAGTAAAAATACTCAAAAAAATTATTCTTATAATAAAGTAAAACAAAAATCGTACATTGCACAATTCAAAAGAAACCTCTATGGCGATTTTCTATTTTTAACAAATGAAATGTAATACTTGTTGTTTCCAAAATTGAGCAGAAAAAATGTTCTCTCAATACTTCAACTCTGAAAATTCCATAAAGTGGGCTACGAACTGCTACCCCATTCACCTTATGCTCCAGATTAAGGCCCTCCGACTATTTCCTTTTTCTAAACTTTAAGAAAGGACTCGGCGGTAAGAGATTGGTTATCACTGAAACAACGGCTATTTTGGGGAATTATATGTTTTGAAGATAAAACCTATTATTTGGAAATTGGTAAAATGCTGGACTAAGTGTATCGATCTAAAAGGAAAAATGTGTAGAGGTTACAAGCTTTTTGTCGTACTTATTCAAAATACCTTTTGTTAAAAAAATCACTGACTCATTAATTAAACTCTCGTAAGCTCACATATGTAATGGAGGATAAATGTAATTGGAATGATTCATTTTTTAGCATGCATTTAAGAGTTAGACTTTTATGCTAGGGTCTCTTAAACAATGTTATATTATATGATGATGCTGCCTTTACATTTATATAAATTATTCTGCATATCTTTTTTCTGACTTTTGCCTACAAATCCCCCAATGATTGCAACGCAACAAAGTGTGCATAATAATTTCCAATGATTTCTTGCACACAAACAAGACAAAAATATACAAACTAATACGATACAATTTTTCGTTTTGTCATAACAATATACGATATATACCATAAGTGCATGCATTCAGGCATTCACAAGCGTTGGGTGTGCGTGTCACTCACTTTTTTTAAATAGAGCACGTCCTGATGGACCTTTTAAAAATATTACATACAGTATATATAGAAAATAAACGCATGCCAAGCCAACAACAGCAGCAAGTAACCAGCAGCAAGTAAGCAAGCAATCAGCCAGCCCTCCAAAGCAAAATTGTATAGAATGTTGCATAGTTCTAGGTGTATAGAGGTGGCGCGCGCGAGCCTAAAAGCTTTAGTGTAGCAATTTTTTCTGGTGTGAATATTTTTTTGAGTGCATAGATATTTTCTGCATATAAAAGGCGTATGAATAAAATAATATGAAAAAACACATGCAAATTAAAATAAAATGCCATAAAATTGAAGGCAGTAGCACCCGCCTAAAACACGCAACTTTTTTTGAGCATATTTATAGGCGCCGCAAACTAAGTAGGTGGCGCGCAGAAATTTGGGCAGTTGGTAGTGAGTAGGTGATGGCAGGGGTAGTGTGACAGCGTGTGCAAAACCTTAAAACAGTAGTTGGTTTTATTATAGTTGGAATAATGACTGTCGTTATTGTTGTTGTTAGGTGGGTTTTTTTTCCACCACCCTAAAAAGCCTGAACTACAAAATGTCATGCATGGGCAAAGCCAACAAAAACGTGAATTTGTGTAAAAACATTACCCACCAAACTAAAAAAAAACAACAACTATTTCTAGCATATATTCTGGCGTTCTAGCTAGCTGCAGATGAACACAAATCATTTGCATATATATTTACATTCATTTATATTTATTTAATATATTATATACAAAAATCGCGCTTATGGGTAGGCAACATTATTTAAATATTGTTGGTTTTTTCGCGTAGCTTTGATGCCTGTCGCCTTCAACAGGACAATGCGTTAAAATAAATTGGAAACACACACATACCAACGAACATCAAACCCAACAAACACACATACACACACTATTTAATAGAAGAGCTTGGCAAAACTACAGCAAATTTCTGCTAACTAGCCAACTGGCCAAAAAAAGCAACACAAACAAAAAAAAAATTATTGCAACATATTAAAAAAACTTTTAAGCAAAAGCAAAAAATGCGCGTGGGTTCTGTAGGCGTAACACTTTGAACCTAGTGAAGCTTATGTTGGGTGCATGTGTGTGTGAGTTTTTTTACAGTAAACTCATACGCACGTGTTTCTCATGCGACAATTGTGCCCACAACTAGAATAACAACAAAAACAAAATGAAATTTTTAAAAAAAATATTGAATGTAAAAAATGTGACATCATTACCTTTGCGATCGAGTTGCACTGGCCACCAGCGACCCACAGTGGTTGGAGCCTGTAAAAAAATTTCGGAAAATATAAGAACTATGCGTATAGCAATAAATTCTAAAATACAAGTTGAAATTTTACATATTGTATCGCAACCACGCCCACCTCTAATATGTATAACACTTTCTTTGCATTGAGTGGAAAGCCAAATTTTTCTTTCAAAGTCTTAAATGTTAAACAAGTAACGCCCGCTTTCGGAACTGAAATATCTTCAGACTGTCTTCCTCTTTTCTAATGGCCCATACTAGTAGTTTTTATTATTCAAAGAAGAATTTTATTTGTAAGACTTTTTTAAAACGCAAAAAAGGAATTGGCCATTTCAGTCAGTTACAGTCATATATCTTGAGCTATATTCTAGTAAATCCTATATTGTATTAACAAAGGTCACCCCTATGAAAAAAAAGTTTCACTAGCCCCTCATTTGAAAGCTTTTTAAGGTGGATCAAAAATCCACCCAAATTGTTACTTTTTGTATAAATTCGCCAGCTTTAAAATGATTGTAAAAAAAGGTATGTCGTTTGATAGGTATCATTCGGAAAACAATTCGTTATAATAACTTTCTACCTCCAATTCCATCTTTGACTAGATATCTAAATTTTTCGTCTTATTTCCTCAGTACTCTCAGAGGTGGAGGTAGTGCACTAAATGATGAGTGCACCCAGCATTGCACTAGCACTGAATATATTGAAAGAAATTATATTTTTCACTATTTTTTTTCGCAGCTTATGATAGTGAAGATATTTTTCAATATCGCTAGAGACCTTTTCGAGAGAGCTACAATCTCTTACTGACTACTAAAAAACTTTATTAATTTAGCAGTAAGGCTGTTCGCAGCAAGACAACGTCTGCCGGGGAATACTATAAATCAATAATAAATATTTCTGAAAAAGCTTTCATTTACCATTATTTTTATAATTCAATGACTTTTCATACAAAAATGTGTTGTGCTGCGAAAATCTATAGTTTGCGAGACATCGCAAAAATTTTAATGTCATTATAACGGATTTTTTTTTAAATTTAAGAAAAATGAATTTATGTTCAGAATCTATGTTAAAGAAATTACATTTTTGATCACAAATTTTAAAAAATTTTTACCCAAACTTTTTTATAACCCTGTTATGCAGGACTTTTTTTGGAAGTAAACAACAAAAAAAGCCAGGCAAATTTATGTCATCATAACAATTACCATTTAAATAAGGTATTCAAATTAAATAAAGTATTTTTTTAATACATAAACCATATTTTCATAATTTAAAAAAAGCAAACACAATTATTTTTATATTTTGTATTTGATTTAATACAACTAAATACTTTGATTTTAAGATTTCAAATTTTTACACGGTATTTAGTATTTTTATCGTAGGCGAAGCAGCGGGTATTTGCTAGTAACTTAATATAACGAAAATATCATGAATACCCAGTGTTCCAAACGGATCCGTTACGAATCCGTAACGAACTCACTTCTTCGTACATTTTGTCCGAAACGGATTGCGTTTCGCATCCGGAATGGATCCTTTTTCGTATGAAATTCCTCTCTCCGTTACGGACTTCAGTTACGAATCCGTTTCGGACTTCAGATACGAATCCGTTTTGGGCTTCAGATACGAATCCGTTTCGGACTTCAGATACGAATCCATTTCGGACTTCACTTACGAATCCGTTTCAGACTCTTTTTTTAAATAATGCGAACTCGCAACGGACTCGTTTTTTAAAAATAGTTCTGATTCAAAAAGGGACAATAATGTTTATGTATGTTCAACATTTTTTTATTTTTTTTGCTAATTCAGTTCTTACATTCTACATATTACATTTTAAAGAAGGAAATTTAAAATTATATCAATGTATAATAAAAATAAAAATAACAACAAAAAAAGGTACACAATTGTATTTCTTATCCCTAATCTACTGAAAATAAAATAAGAAATTGTAAAACAAATTTAAGACTGTCTTTTATGTTAACGTTGTGGAAATTTTTTTGAAGGATTCGTAACGGGTTCGTAACAGGTTCGTCGAAACATAAGATTCCTCTCAAAAATACGAGTTGCTTTTTTCATTTTTTCGGATCCGCCTCGGACTCAGAACGGACTTCAGGAACGAATCCGTAACGGACTTCAGATACGAATCCGTTTCGGACTTCATATACGAATGCGTTTCAGACTCTTTTGGCGGATTCGTAACGGGTTCGTAACGGGTCTGTCGAAACATAAGAAAGCGCAGTGCGTACTGACGGACTCGTAATGGGTTCGTAACGGATCCGCATCCGTTTTTGTGCACATTGGGTAGTGTCTAAGTTCATTTTTACAATTGTATGCGTAAAGGGCAGAAAAATTTGCGTACAAGAAAGCGCAGAGCGGACAGTAATTAAAACTCCACCACCTCTACTTAGTCCATGTGTAGTATCATGTGTTTAACACATTGGGCCTTACCAAAAGTCGATTTAATGCCAACTCTAAATTGAGTGTGAGCTTTTCTGACATTATTTCTATTGAATTTTTTGTCAAAAAGCTTACACTAAATTTACAGCCCTATTCTGGCAAAGTAACAATTGTTACCCAGTATTTTTAGTATTTTTAGCTGCTAGAGTCGATATTAAAATTACTATTTGTAAAGCCTATTGTGTCAGTTTTAGAAAGGTTTTTTTTTTTTAATTCTTTAAAAACACATAAATTTTTTCTTAAGTAGTATCATTGAATTTTATGTAGCAATATTTTAGAATTTTTTTTGTAGAGGCATTCCCGGGATCCAGAAAATCTCGGGATTTCACGCCTTGCAATCCCGGTACTGTCGGGTCTAACAAAAGTCCGGGATCCCGAGATTCCTAAATTGGATGCCCTAAATGTCAGGTTGAAGCGAAGAAAAAAAAAATAAAACATCTCAGGCTTTTGTTCTCAATCCTCTAATATTGTGATAACATACGAGAAAGCCGGAGAATACTGGCGAAATCATGTCGGCGCAATCGTTTGATTTGGGGAAGCCAATAAAGTTTTTTGAGTTTTTTGGCTACCGTTTAATAATAAAAATTTTTATTTTGACATAACAAGAAAACTCTGAGGCATCTATGATATGGTCGAGTAACTGATCCGGAAATCCAAGTTTAAAATCTATATAAGAACGGATACTCATATCAGCATTCTTCTTGTTGAGAGCAAAACATTTAAATTGTGTTGGTGTAACATTTAATTTTTAAGATATATGTTTGACTATATAATTAGGAGTCATATCAGCACGAAATCTGGATAGATGTACCCATTTATAATTAGGAACCGGCTGGACGTATTTCGCTCAAATTCGGCACGTTATTGCATACTTAGTTTGGCCACGCTCTTTGCGTCCTTTGTAAACTGAACAAAATTATTTATCAGATACTTTTACAGCCCTATTCTGGCAATATTAAAATAGTCAACCAGTATTTTTTATATTTCTTTGTGTTTGTTGTAACTTTTTTATTCTAAAACAAAATCTGAAGCTCAAAATTAATAATGAAAAAAATTGTCAACTGCTTCTCAGATAGTCACAATTTCATTAAAAAAAATTTTGTTTTTAACTTCCAATTTTGTTATTAAATAAAAAAATTACAACAAACACATTTCGTGTCGTTTTTAGTGTTTATTACAATACCAAGGAGAAGAACAGCTAACATAGGTATTCAAAGTCATTCAAATGCGTTGCGAGAAAGACTATAAGTGCAAACTGTAAATTAGGAATTATGATCGCTTATGAAGAGTTAGAATAAAAGATGTGTTTTCGATACTTCAAGTGTTTTCAGGTCCCTGTACCCGATGGAATGTCGCTGAACCCGCCGTGAACCCGCCGTAAACCCGTTGTTTTGGCCTTACCTATTTTGCTATATCTTGAACATTACAAGGCAGTGTAAGAACTCGTACAACAGTTTGGATTGTCATCTCACATATTGACCGTGAAAGTTGGTTTACAGAAAATGCTTCTTTGAATAATAGACCTGCCGAAACTGAGCAACGTAGGGAGAGAACAACGTTTACGGGCCAGATAATTTAGATTTTATTTTTTATTGTTCAAATACAATACTTAAATAAATTTTTTTAGAACAATATATTTTTATCCTGCCAGATTAAGTAACCTGAATTCGTATCAAATTGGATTCGGCATAATTTGTCCAAAATCGGCTTAAAATGTATTCCCAATGAGTATTAATAGCAATGAGTCTTATTTATATCAAAAGGCATGCAATAACACCCCAAGAAATTACGAAATTCAAAATTGTTTTGATTATTTTGTAGTAAAAATGTTTTCAACTGAACAATTAACCTTGTGAAATTGAAATTGAAATAACTAAATTGGGTAAATATTTTCAATAGAGAAAGAAAAATTATAAAAACTATTGTTAGTGAGCGTCGTTACTACAAAAACTAACTGCCTTATTTTGTATATCGAAAACGAAAACCAAAGACAAGCATGACACGAGAAGCAATAGAATTTTGTATAAAAAAAAATATTGCACTAACTGCATTATTCCGTATCACGAAGCAGCACACCAACGACAAGCAACCCAGTGGACAAAAGCAGGTCTTTGAAGCGCTTCTAGCAGGCCATCATATGGATTTCTTAGCCCTTTCGTGCTCGTTTCCAAGCCCATAAACTTTTTTATATGAAACGAGAAAATTTTCTAGGCCTTCCTCTTTCGCGACTCTAAAGAAGCCTGCTAGAAGTCCTTCTTGAGAATGTACATTAGAAAGAAAAGAAATATAAATATCAACTTGAAATACAAAAACTTTTGGCAATTTCCAGATTTGAACCAACGTCCTCTCATCTGGAGGTCTGGCATCTTACCCACAAAAAAATTTTTTTTTTGTATAATTTTTTAAAATCTAAATATTTTTACAAATTCTGCTGTTCACTTAAACATTTTTTGTAAATTTTTTCATACAAAAATAATAAAAAAGACTAAGAATTTTTCCATATAAAAGTTTTCATATAATGTGATATGCAATGTGTTAGATTTCGGAGACCTGGGTTCGCGTCCCAACTCAGACAAAAATAAATATTTTTTTTTGTTTTTCCTTAAGATTTGATTTTTTTAATTGATCTGATGATTTATAATTTTTTCAAAATTTTTTAAAAATGTTTTCATATAAAATAAAAGGAAAAGACTCCAAAAATTCAAAAGGTAGGCCTTACAGAAGCACTCATCAATAAAGCGATCATGGAAGGTATATTGACGCCAATAAGAGCACTACTAGCATGTTTTCTTTTGCGTATCGCTAGCTAAAATGCCCACTGGGAAGACACGAAAAGCAATACTTTTGCAATTCTATTGCTTCTCGTGTCTTGCTTGTCGTTGGTGTGCATTTTCGTTATACAAAATAAAGCAGTTACTTGTCGTTGGTTTATGTTTTCGATAAACAAAATAAAGCAGTAAGTCAATTTTCTTTAAGACATATAGCCAAAGAAAAGTTATAAGTTGGAATAATTGAGAAGACATTGAAAATAGACTCTTGCAACATTTCCAAATAAATTATTTGATTTCGCTTTAAAACCACTGTGCTCTCTCATCAAAATCGGTTGATCTTTAATCAGAGCACTGCACGAACATACCATTTTCATTTGTTCGCTCGTTCGTATTAAAAAAAACTGCGAATTAACGAACAACATTTTAATACCTATTTTCTACGAACGAACAACATTTTAATTTCTTTTTTCTAAAAACGAATGAACGCACAACTATTTTCTACGGGCGAACGAACAAACATCTATTTTGTACAAACAAACGAACGACCAAAATATTTCTCTCTTTCTCTACGAACGAACGAACAAATATTATCTACGAACAAAAAACAAATTGTATATCCTACGAACCGTGTAATGGAGCATTTATTCAATAAATTAAAATATCTCTACTCACATTTTTAGCGTTTCTACACTCTCATATTCTCATCAACAAATCTCTTATCATTATATCAAATTAATCTTTATTATCGAGTTGTGCTTGCTTATGCTAGGCAGTGTGACCAGATTGATTTAAGGAAAAGCGCATCTTAAAATCGTTTTAGCATAAAAAGCGTCCAATCGACAACTCTTAATATTTTGTAACCCAAAAAGCGCGCCTTACTTGTACTAAACGATCCACTGTGCGACGTCGGCTAAAAATATAAGCTCTTTTAATTTTCTCTTTAATTTTTTAGTGCTGAGCGATTAGTTTACTACGGTTCGTTTTTTTTTTTTCGAACGAACGTTCCTGCACGGTTCTTCCTCTAATGCTCACACTTGCTACTCAAAGTAGTCTCTATGGGTTTCAACATTTTTCACAAGCCTTCTATTCGGTTTTTGTTCAGGGCCTTGCAACTTTGTTGGAACTACACGTTCCGCGGCAGCAACTAAGCCATAGCCCATAACCACGGAGTCTATAGCATGTGGCACAATATGCACGCACCTATTTTTTTACTCGTTCACATACGTGTTTTACTTTAGGTCGCCACGCCATAAAGTATGCAAGCACTTGCTATGCTGCGTTGCGCTGTTTGGGCGCTACTCATCATAAAACGGTTCAAAAAGTTAGCGTCGACCAAGCCTTGTCAAATCAACTGAACTTTTAAAGTAGTATAACAGCACAAACAGAAACAAATAAAAAAACGCAAAAGCAACAGCAAAGCAAACTACCTAACTGACCCATGGTTGCCAACATATGGCCTAAAATACACTCCACAAAATGCATAAGTGTGCTTATGTGTGTGTGTATTATTAATCTAACAAAAAATTTCAAAAGCAACAAAAAGTTCCGCTCACTCGAATCATTCATTTGTTCTACTTCCATCTCCACCTACGGTAGTCCCGTATTTGCCCACGCCTCCACTTTTTTGTTGCAATTAAATGTGAAAATTTTTAACATATAGTATATATATAGAATATCTATATATGTAATATATAAACATAAATGTACATATATTTAAACTAAAGGTATGCATGCGTGTGTGTGAGCTAGTTGCTCCTGTCCAAATATTGCTCTTGCCTTTCTGATAAATTTTGTGGGTGCTTTAGTGCCTCACCTTTTTTTTTGGCACTTACTAACATGCAGCAAATGAATTGTTTAGCAACTCACGGCTAACGAGTTTCAGCTAGTTAGTTTTAAGTTTGTTTCTCTTTTTACTTAAACTCGTGAATGCTCATTAGCGGCAACTTGCAACTTAACTAAGTTAGCCTATTCTTTTATAGCTAACCACACCCAGCTTGAACTTTGTCAAAAATACTCAAAGTTGACTTAAGATGACATTGCGTCGGTAGTATGTATGTAAAAAATCCCGCACATATTTTCAGGCGCAACTTAAGTTGTAGACATTTAAAAAGGACATTTTGTTTATATCTTTTAAAGAATGAATGATGTCTTAGCACCACATAAATCAAACACATAAATAACATATACAATCACATACACACTAGAAAACATAATTTACTTTAATTTCAAAATTGATTAAAAAAATTATTTTCAAATTTGTCAATTTTTTTATAATCAAACAAATTGTTTAGTAATTTTCATTCCAAAAATTTGTAGATTCGAATAGTTATAAATTTTGTTTCTTAATAATAAATATTTTTTTAATTAAAACACGATAGCTATAAAATAAATTGTGTTCTTTATCAAAGTAAATTACAAAAGCAGCTGCAAACGTATGCTTTATTCAAATACATTCAGTATTCTTGTAACCAAAACAAATAAAACTAACATTAATTATTAACATATAACATACACGTGTGAAAAACGATTTGTATGATATGATCCAGCAGGGAAGCTAGCGCTCCATTAGCGCATTTAAAGCTCCCAAAAAAACAGTTAAGCGCTTCATTCTCCTTGTGTATAGCGCATTTTTTTAACATAGTCATGTCATCAGATGTATGCGCTCCGCTCCCGCTGTAGAAAATATAAAATCGTAGCGAGAGCCGAGCGCTTTGTTCAGCTTGTATTTAATATAAAAACGTGGCAAGAATCGAGCGCTTTGTTCTCCTTGCAGTTGGAAGAAAAATGTATCGAGAACCGAGGGCTTTGTTTCCTTTATTAGTTCATATCGTCGGCCTAGTTCTTATACGACGTAAGTCAAAATTATCGTTCAGAAGGCAAAGAAAACTGTTTATTATATGTATGAATTTCATACGATAATGTATTGTTTCAAAAGTTCTACCTCCCTTTTTTGCATACAAACATTAAAAACTAAAAAGGACATAAATGTAGTTTTGACCAATCTAACTAAACCACTAATAAACGTTGCTTTGCACATTTGTAACATACATCCTAATAGAATTAGGGCGATAATATAAAAAGGTATGATTTTTATGCATTTTATTTGGCTTTTCAATTGATGAAGGAAAAACAGAAAACATAGTTTTAAATTGATTTGATGAATTTTTACAGTTTATTAAAATAAATTTTTTTTTTTTTTGACTAAAAAATCTAATACTTTTTTTTCAAGTGCAACGTTATGTTGCTATACAAACAGCACTATTTGCAAGGAGAATGAAGCACTCTTTACGTACATACAAGTAAAATTTTTTGCTGGGGAAAAACACAATCATTTCTTTTAGTTGTGTACAAAATAAAAATTATTTAACTGAAAACACTCTTATAATCGTTAAAATTTGGTTATTTTAAAGGATTTTCGTTTGTAAGTAGTAGCACCGTTCCATATTTATCCAATAAAAATTTCACTCTAAAAGTAAGCCAAGAACGTCAAGTTTTTATTTTTAAAATACTTTGAAATTACAACACTGGTACTAGTTTCAAAAACTGTATTTAAATATTTCTAACATTCCAACACTAACAGCAGAAATGTAAAATTCTTAAACTGTCACTGAGTGCCAAAAAATAATTTAATTAATTAAGTTACCTTTATTTTGATTTCATGGCTTCAAGTCTTGAACAAGTCATGACTTCAAAATCAATTGAAAATATTGCTGTTGAAGTCTTTTTATTCATTCACTATCAATGAAGTCGTGCTCCTTGGAGTTATTTTATGTATTCAATTGTAATCAATTTGAAGTCAATGAAATCATTAGAAGTAAGTTGAAATAATGTTTTAAATCATTAAAATTTTGAAATAACTTGAAGTCAATAAAAGTCTTTTGATTGCATTTGAATTTTTTTTTAAGTCGTATGTAGAATAAATTGTTACTTAATCAAGCAGCATAAGGCCTTAAAAATAATGGTAGAAGCACGGTTTGTTTTTTTGGGGAATATTATTCCAGAGGCTAAGATAAAAATAGAAATTCTGCATTTTTTTCTCACTAAAAGGATTAAGGAATATAATTTCAAGCTAGCAAAATTATTTAAACCAGGAAAAACAGCCAGAAATGGGAGTGGTTTTTGAAATGAATAGTTTTTGTTGCATATTAGATTTTGAACTTGTTAACGGTAGGGATTTAGTTAAAAAATTATAACATATATGGTATAATATCGCATCATATTATATGATGTGTCTTTGCTGTAATGATTTTCTTCGGTCATGAAGTTATTAACTTTAAAAGACTGTAATCATTGTACATCAAGAACTTCAAAGACTTCAGCAAGAACTTAAGGTGCCTGAAACCTTTTCAAAAGAAATGAGGAATACAATCAATTCAGCTTAGCAGCATGACTGTGATTTCAATGGCAATGAAATCAGCAATGACTTCAAGTTTTTGTATGCTTTCAATAACTCAAAAAGGATTTCAGTATGTTTTGTGTTAAAGTTGAAGTCATTGCAACAAAAAAATGATTTGTCACCCTCAAATCATGACTTCGCCTCCGAATCACCCTCAGTTAATTCTTTTTAATTTTCAGAATGACCTGTTAACGCAAATATAAAATAGTTTTAACTAAAATAAGCACATTTTAAGTGTTTGTGTTTGCATTGCTATAAGGCAACGACAGGGTGTTTGGGTTAATAGACCTCATATATCAGTTATAGCCTGAAGTCATTGGCTATGAAGTCACTGCTTGAAACAGAAAACGTTTACAATATTTTACGACTCTGCCAAATAAAACAATGTGATTATTAAATAAAAGGGAACAATTACTTTAAACAAAACAAAAACAATACTTTTTTATTTAACATAATTCTTCAATATCCTTAAAAATTCAAAAAACAATTTTTTATTGTTGAGTACATAAAATTTCTTATTTTTAAAGGAATTTGATGTATGAATTTTATGGTTGATATTTGAATTTTCCAACAATTGAAATTGGAGAATGGAAATTTTCAAGAACATTTAAAAATTACATTTATAAATTATACATTTAGCATAAATTTGGCTAAATGAATAAAAATAATATTGTTGCTTTTTGTAAAAGATATTGCCGTCTTTCAGTTTGTTCTCATATTGTCATGGTTTAAAGGTTAAAGCATTAAAATAAATTACTTGTAACAAGTAGCGGACACGACATTTCGAGAATTTGAATTTGTCCTGTTTTAACCAAGGTCCTCAAAATAGTCGTATTTTGCCGTGGCGACTTAAGACTTGTGCACCGCACAGTTGTTGCGCCCCATATAAAAAGAGTCAATAAATAGAAGGACTCGTCTTAGACCATTAAAATTTGACACATTTTCAGCTAAATTAACTCTATGAGATCTCATACAAGCAAATTTTTAGATCTGCTTAAAACCACGCTTACCTCCCATACAAGACAAAAATTTAAAAACGCTAACTTTTTTGTGTTATTGAGCCTATACAAAAACCAATTCAGCATAACTCTTAAATATGTGTGTAAAATAAAAAACAAATATTTTATGCTACGCCCAACTTCCATAAGAAATGTTTCAGTGCACGTAATTTTTAAAATTCTAACTTTCTTGAGGCATATCATTCAATTTAATGGTTAATTTTATTCAAAGATATTATTTGATCCTTATGCATTTTTCAGCAGCTTGTTTCTGATTGTAGGAGTGATACCAGCAAAATCTTACAAATTAAAGATAAAACAAGAGCCAGTTCTGTAGCGTACATTATAATTATGCTTCACTAAAATACCTAAAAGTAAACTAAAAAAATTGTTAGCGTATTAAGTCTTAAGACTAAAGAATTATTTGAAACCTATTTAGTTTTTGCTTAATTTAGTAAAAAGACCTTAAATGTGTTCCCTTTTGTTACTTGAACCATTTTAGCTAAATAATAATAAAAACTATTCCATATATGAAATAGAAGTGCTGCGATGTGCTGATATAGTAATATATTGCTAAATATTAAATTTCCCATTTCTCTTCATATTGACTTGCTTAATAATACAGTGTGTAGCTGTAAAAAAACACATTTTTTATTATTTTTTTTTTTACCTAGTATTATTAATTTTAATGATTAAAATTTTTTACATAAGAAAGAATTATTCATGAAAAAATAATACAAATTTTTTTTGTCTTTGTAGTTGTTGGTAATTTCTTACAGGGCGTTGAAGTTAGCGTGTTTAAAAAATTGTTGCAATATAAAAGTTTTTTGGCTTTTTATAGGTCTAGTGCTTAACAGAGTCTATAAGGATCACAATGAATCAAGATTTACCGAAATAAAGATTTAAATGTGCTTAAATATCATGCGATATACGAATATTATTTATGTTATAACTTCTTTTCTATTTGATATTTTTTCTAAAATTATCTAAAATAGCTGCAGCCGCGCTACAATGAAAGTATCAACGTGTATTTCCTAGATCGAGAGGTCCGGGTAAACCGGTGAACCACTTTCATGCTTAGGATTGTGAACTGAAACTGTTTACATGAACTTGGAATTCCCAGTAAGTGTGAGCCATTAACTTTTATTGAGTAAGTCCTTTCCCTTTGTATACACTGCCCGTATTATTGAGCCACGCTACTACCGATTGAATTATTTAGTGAGGTCTCTGGACTTTGACAAAAGTTGACAGAACTTGATTATTTAGAGGAAGTAAAAGTCGCAACAATGTTTCTATAGGTGAATCTGCGGAAGGATCATTAACGTGTTCCAACTGCGTAATAAAAAAAATCCATGTAATATTTCTTAAAAGAAATTTTACAGGACAAAAATGAGTAAATATTATTTTTTCGTCATCATTGTGTTACCTTTAACTTTTTTAAAGTTAGTTGCACACATTGAAAGCAATACCAAAGCAATAACCCTTGAACATTTTGTTGGACTTATGGTTATAGTATTATGCTGTAATTTATAAGTTAATATTATCATGCATATTTTTTTTTAAATATGCATTAGCTAGCAAATATCCACTGCTTCGTCTGCTGTAAAAATATTAAAAACCATTTATATATTTTAAGTCTTAAAACAAAAATATTTTGTTGACTTCGATTTAAAAAAAATTTATACAGTGGCTCACAACGAAAGTTGGGCAGACATTTTTAAACACTTTCTCATTAGTTTCAGAAATGAAAATGTAAGGAGAAACTTGGAGTAAATATTTTTTTCAAAACGTTATTTCTTGGTGAACAAAATTAAACAAAACTATAATAAAAAAAAATTAGAGCATAACGGTGAAACAAAATTAAATCAAAACAAACCTATAAAAAAAAACGATTTAATGCTAAAACTAAGAATTTAATATTTTTTTGCCTTCCAAAAAGTTCAAAGAGTATGTTTAACGCAAAAACGTGCAAGGCATTCAAAAACTTCATTAATATTTGAAAAATGCTGATCCCCTCAATAAGGCAAAATGTAGGTACGTTAATGTTGAGGTTTGCATGCGCTTTGCCACTATGACATCTTAAATACTTTTTAATTATTTCTCATTGAAAACTATGCTGCATTAAAGAGACGTACACAACCACACACACACAAACACGCACAAGTTACGATAAACGCACAGTCGAATTTTCTTGAAGAAAGCCCATGAAACTCTTGTTGAAACGGAACAACGCAACCAAAGCAATACCACAAGCCGCATCTTCGCCTTCATATCAACAATCTCAAACCTTAACTTCACACCTCCCGAAGCCACCTCATTCCACCCATACTACTTGTGACACAGACTGCCACTGGTGCAAAATTTTCTTGTGAGCATTTTAAGCGTTTGCTTGGCATTGGCAAATATATATGAAGTACTACATTTAACAACTAGCAGTTAAATCTTCTGAGAAAATATGTCATCGACAGTGACGGAGGCTGCTGTACCCGTATGTGTGTGTGTTAACATTGTGTGCTTGTGTGTGGAAGTTTAAGTGTATGATTTTATTTTATATTGTATGCGTGTATGCTTAGCCTCATTGCCTCCTGCACTGCCAACTGTCATGCTCCCAAGTGCATACTTTTAGGCGCTACAGCAGCAGCAAGTTGCTTACTTCACTCAAACTTCGAATATTCATGCTTTTTGTGCCTCTGACGTTCTGTCACCACTACAGTTGTTGTTGTTGTTGTTGTTGTTTTTGCGTCAGTCGTCGTTGAGGATAAATAATTTTGAGACATTTGTGGGTGTTCTTTTCGGGTTTTGAGTTTTTGGTTGTTGTTTTTGTTGTTGTTGTTATTTCTGTCGCCTGTAAATATGCTCCATTGGGCTATATACATTTGTTTGCGCGAATGTGTTGCATACTTTTAAGCATTTTGTCTTAGAAATAAACAAACTATTAAATGTTAGCAACTAGTTTGAGTGTCTTTATATATCTGTATGCGAATATGTATTATTATTATTGTTTTATATACATATGTAGATATATATATATGAGTTTATATCTAAATATAAGTTTATGTCTAAACCAGCGCCATAGATAGATGCTTCATACAGGGGGGGAAGTGTTTTCCTAAGCATGAACAAATATATGTTTTTATTTTCATTTTTGAGAGGTCTTTCTGAACGCATAACAACTTTTCCAAATTTCTTAACCGATCTGAACTATCAAGATTCAAAGTGTTAGTCCATTTGGATCAGTTTATAGCATGGTGTTACTAAGCATTAAGAATTGGTTTATGGTTAGTTTCAGACCTAAATAAGCTTTGTAGAAAGTTTTCATAACAAATTGTCTTCCTAGTAGATCCAACAAAAATTAAAAAACTTACCGCCTAATGTTGTAAATCGAAAACGCAAGCCAACGACACTTAAGACAAAAGAAGCAACACTATTTTCTATACGAAATTCTATTGCTTCTCGCGTTTTTCTTGTCGTTGATACACGTTTTCCATTTACAACACTAGGTGGTTAAATTTTTCTTCACAAAATATCGCATTTTTTTCTTTTTAAAAATGTATTATTTTATGTATTTTAGTAAGTAAATGTATTTTGTGTATGTTTGTGTAGATGATATATTAATAGCTGGCGAAAAGGGTAATGAACGTACTGAACATCTTAAAATTGTATTTTCATGTCTCGATGAATATGGTCCTAAAATAGGGCCAATTATGGGACACTCGGCAATCCCGGGATTCTGGAATTTGAAAAACACAATCCTGGAATTACGGGACTAGTCCCGGGTTTGACAAACCTTCGAAAACGAATTTTTTTTGAAGACGTAATATGAAGTTATAAAGTAGTTATGCATTGTTTTATAACACAAAACATTGCAGAAATTTAAAAAAAAAAACTAAAAATACAGTTTCGATTAAATGCTTGGACAGTATTTATTGTTTATTTCTGAAAAACAAATTCTTTAAAAAAAAATAATTAAAGAGATCGTCTCAGAAAAGAAATTAATTTAATAATTTTAATATTAAGTAGGAATTTTGTGATATTTTGTACAACTTGTTTAAGGAAGTTTTTTTTTATTTTTTTAAGGTCACATTTTAGTTTTTCTAAGTTAGTCTTTTGTAAAATTTTGTACAGTTAGTTCAAGAAAGGCTTATATTTTTATATTTTTCACGTCATATTTTGTACGCAGTAAAAAATTTTTATTTTAGTATTATTAAAATCACATTTCAGTATTTCTAAGGAAGTATCATGTGTTTAAACCATTGTCTGATTTTATACAACTAGCTTAAGAAAGGTTTTTATTTTAAACTTATTTAAAATCACATTCAGGTTTTTCTTAGGTAGCATCAAATAATTTTTTGTACATGTTCATAAACTTTTTTTTTTAAAAATAATTTAATACATAGTATAATAATTTTAGTATTTCTATGTAAGAATTTTATGATATTTTGTGCAACTTGCTTAAGGATTTTTTTTTTTAATTTTTAAGGTCACATTTTAGTATTTCTAAGGTAGTATCATAAATAAAAGTTGAAATAGGTAAGATCCTAGAGATAACTTTTTTGGACCTATTTACTTTTTTACATGATTTCGTATGGGAGGTACATCTGCTGTCCCATATTTTTTTTTATTTGTAAACTTGTATTAATTAAAAACTCCACTCCAATGTGCTTGAAACATTTTGTTTTATTTACAATAGAAACATTAAATTGATAATTTTTTCGTTAACAAAATGTGTAATAAAAAATTGAGTTAAAAAATAAATTTACCTATACTTGCATGTTCACAAAAATTCAAGAACTCATATCACTACTGAAATTCATCGCGAAGGATTTAGTAGCTATTTTGGATGCTAAGAGAGGCTTATATATAATCAATATTTACATTCAATTTTTCCTAAATTCCTTGTGCTTTTCTTCCAAAGCCTCTTCAGACAACATTCCCATAGGTAAGAAAAATTATGAAATAACATCCGTGTATAAGAACTTTATGAACACTGCCTGACATATAATATCAGTCATATAAACTTATATGCAACTGTATAGTTTCTACTAATAACAATTTTAAGTTGAAAAGCGGCAGATAATATTTTAGAAATAAAATGATAATGCTTCAAATGAAATTACAAAAACAATTTCGTCAAAATCATAGCATCTGTTTTTTATAATTCATTTTCGAACTTTGCTAAATTTTTAAAATGTTTCCATAATTTCTAAGGTAGTATGATTAACGTCATATTTTTTACAGCTAGTTAAAAAAAATTTTATTTTTGTATTATTAAAATTACATTTAAGTATTTTTTAGGAAGTAGTATGTGTTTAACACTTTGGACCATACCTATAGTCGATTAAATGCATACTCTAAATTTAGTGTAAGCTTTTCTGACATTATTATAGAATTTGTTGCCAAAGAGCTTACACTTAATTTAAAGTCGACATTAAAATGACTATTGGTAAGTCCAATTGTGTTATTTTGTACATATAATTATAGAAAGGTTTTTATTTTAAGATTTTTTAAAATCACATAAAGTTTTTCTTAGGTAGAATTATTGAATTTTGTGTTGGAATATCTTGGATTTTTTTGCTGTAGAGACAATCCTGGCATCCCGAAAATCCCAGGATATTAGGCTTTGCAATCTCGAGACTGTCGGGAAAAAGATTTCTTGGCTACGAAATTTCAAAAGATGATATTCAACACTTTTTGGGTAGAGTAGAAATAATTTCTTCTTCCGAAAACCAAATTCAACAAATAAATTACAAAAATTTATAGGCATGGTAAATTATTATTGCAAGTTGCTATATGTATATATCTTTGGTTGCTTTATTTCTTAGCCCACTTCACGAACTGTTATTAAAAGAAAAAAGAAAACAAAACAAAATACCTTATATGGAGACCTTATATGGAAGATGAAACAGCATTTAAGAATCTTAAAATTGAAATTGCACATAAAACACTTCTCACAAATTTGTACAAAAATGCCACTGTCTCAATCGCTGTCAATGCTTCAAACATAGCAATCGCAGATGTACTGCAATAAAATAAAAATGAAATACTAGAACTAATAGCATATTATTTAAAAAAAAATACTTCTTGCGAAATCAAATGCTCCACATTTCATAGAGAACTTCAAGCAGTGTATTCAACAATCAAATATTTTAAACATTTTCTTTAATGAAGAACATTTACAATTTTTACAGATCACAAACCATTTTAATTTATACTAAATGAAAAAAGTGATAGATCACCTCGTCAGATACGATATTTGGAAAACATTTTACAAATTATATTTTATATATTTCCGGAAAAGATAATGTAGTAGATGCAAGATAATGTGCAGATACGTTATCTCAAATCGCCGAAATCAATGAAATATCTTCATCTGACCTGAACTTACATTTGTAGGTATTTAATTGTATACAGAGACGGACAAAATTATTCACACATGGTGCATACACCGAGAAAAAAAATAGTAAAATCACCTACATTAGTCGCCTTGGGTGGAAAGAATGGTATGGGAATTAAAACTTACTCTTATTCACCGAACTAATTTATTGTTTTATACATTGCATTGCTTCGAAAGCAAATACATGTAAAGCTAACGTATTTCGATGAAGAACATGGGTGGCTGAAAACTTCTAAAGCCACTTATAAATCATATTAGGCTTTTTTAATTCTACATAAGATTTTTTCTCGGTTTACTGAAACTTGCAACTTTATATCTGCCAATCGTTAAACATTACACTAAAACCATGATTTTTCTAAGTGAGAAAGCAACTTATTTTGTTGGGAAAATGCTGTTATAAATGCGAACATTCAAAATTCGACTTTTTTTGTCATTTTGCGTTTTCACTTTGGCGTGTGGGTTGTTAGAAATTAATCGCGAATTAAAGATGAGTTGGTCCCAAACAGAAACTACCTAAGGTGAAAGTCAAAGAATTCTTCATATGCACAATGACGGTGAATCATGTGCAGAAATTGGCGAAATAGTAAATTGAAGTCGTTTTACTACTAATTGTATAAAAAAGCGTTTTAAAGTAAAGAAAAATCTTCGCAGCCAACCGGTAGATCACGCAAACAAACCACCAGTGAGCAGTAGCAAATAATAAGAGAGTTTGAAAGAAAAAACCAAAAAATTATTTCAGCATAGGTGACAGCAGCAATTCAAAAAGAAACTGATAAAGTAGTCCATCCGAAAACGGTTCGCGGGGCCATAAAAAGTGCTGGCTATAGGTCGTAGGTGGCGCGAAAGTAACCTCTTAGCAGCAAAGCCAACAAGAAAAAGATGCTAGAGTTCGTATATAAAAAAACCAATTGGTTTCTGGAGCAACGTACTCTTCAGCGATGAGAGTAAGTTCAACATCTTGCAATCGGATGGGAGGAAGATTACCTCAATATTTTAAATGTTCTAGAGTGTGCGTGAAACCTGAAACTTGTTAAAAACTTTTATTTCCACCCAGAGAATGATCCCAAGCACACTGCTGAGGATGTTTGTATGTGAATCATACATTATGTGCCTCACATTCTCCCAACAACCAGCACAATCTCCACACTTAAACTCCATCGAGAATTTGTGGGATTAACTCAGGCGGGTCGCAAAAATTAGCTTTACCCAACTGAAACAAGAACTCAAACAGAAATGGCAGAATTTGGATAAAAATGTGACTAAAAAACTCAATGCAAAATAAATTGAACGAGGCTATCAAGCAGAAAGGTATGCCAAATAAATATAAATATTTTACTGAACTTAATATTTTTTGGGAAAATGATATGTGCAAATAATTTTGCTCCTTCCAAATATGAAGATGCATATGTTTTGTGTTCCTTTTTTTTTTAATGGGAAAACATTTTTTAAATATACAATTTAAGGAATTGCGATTGCATTTTATACTTTTTCCTAGAACAAGATTTTGCTTCTTGCATTCATTGCTTTTCAATATATACCTAATTAAATGAAAAATTGTCTGTTGCGTGATTAATTTTGCTTGCCGCTCTATAGTGAGCAATAAACAGAAATCTAACTTCCAAAACTAATTGCTAATCAAAGTTCAAAATATAGTGTTAAACTAAACGTCTTCTTAAATTTGATATTGTTTGTGAAACAACTGGTAAAAATGTTAGACAATGTATTTTGCAATCAATGAGACAAATAACATATCAAAAAGCTTTATTCATCATTCTATTGTTCGACCTACTCAAAAATTAATTAAAAATAAATATTTTTGGCCAACAATGCGAAAATATATAAATGAGTGGACAGTGAAATGTATAAATTGTCGAAAATCTTAAGTACAAATTCATACAAAATCACCAGCTATTCAAATTAATATACCTTCTGGAAGATTTGAGCAAACACATATGGATTTGGTGGTACCTCTTCCAGTTTCAATAGGACACATGTATATTTCAACTGTGGTAGAAAGATACACAAACGTATTTCCAAGAACACATTACTCTTCAAACAATACCCAGTGGGAAAAATTGTAAGGTGCTGACTAAATAATGCATGATTTCCTTTAGCTAATAAAGATAGAAATAGAATTATACGAAAATAGGTATGTTGTTAGTTACATTACGAGAACCTTACGCTTTCACTTACAATTTCATATAAAAAAAATAATGCACTTTTGAGCCGATTGTCTCTTCGTGTGATCATTTCTATATTAACATTAAGGCTATTCACAGTTTTAGCGTACATTCGTATTTATAGCATTTGTTATTATTACAACTGTGAGGGGTGACTGTTTTCACTACTAGTAGATTAGTAGATTTTCCATTTTCAAAAATATTGTTTACCTAAAAATTGTCGACGTAATTTTTGTAGACAAAACATTCCTGTTTGTTATGTAGCAAATATTAGAAGTAATAAAATATGAAAACACCTTTAGGTGCACAACACTGCTGCAAAAAGTTAACAATACTGCAACTGTCAAAGCTTCTTCATTTTTTGCGCGTACAATCTTTAAAAAATATTTGTTGGCGATAAAGTGATTTCATAAAATTCAATAAACTTTTGCAACGAAAAGAACATGTGAGCATTTATGAAATAAAAAGCTGCGATTAGAAAAAATGAGAACTTCAAAAGCTGGCTCTGCCAGAACAAATATGGCAATTACAAGATATTATTTCTTGTTTTGTGTTTTTTGTTTTTTAAATACAATTATAAAAATGTTTAATTACATAAAATATAAAAAAAAATTCCACTTCTTATTTGATTATTTAATAACTCTTCAAATGGTCAACGTATATCAGCTTCTGTGCTGCTAACACAAGCAAAATTTCACGAAAAAAATTCATCCGTGCTGTGTTTATTTTCAACAATAGGTATTTACAGATTAAATTTTCCCTTTTTTTGAGAATGTATGCTAAAAGGATATAAATATAGTATATTTTTAGTATTTTTTTAGAATTTTTTAGTAGATTTTGGTAGATGTCTACCTTGTTTGCGGTAGGAACGCAGACTGGCTAAACGGTCACCCTGCTATCGTATTCAATAATAATGTAACCCTGTGATATGTGTAACTATGCGGCTGTAGACCGCCAGTGCGGACAAATAAAACTTTGCGTAAATATAATACCCTTTCTAGCAGTTACAGAAATATTTACTTGAGTTCAGTAAAAATTTGCTATTTGAGCTTTTACTAACTTAGCAAATATTTGCTTGAGTTTAGTAAAAATGTGCTTTTTTAGTTTATAATAACTAAGAAAATATTTGCTGGAGTTAAGTCAAAATTTGCTATTTGAGTTTAAAATAACTTTGCAAATATTTGTTTGAGTTTAGTATAAATTTGCTATCAGTTTATAATAACTTAGGAAATATTTGCTTGAATTTAATATAATTTTTCCAAAATACGTGAGGAGTGATTTCAACTTAACAATATTTTTCTAAAATCACACAGTGTTTGGGCAAAGTTTTGCTGATTTCTTTAAGGCAAAATATTTACTTGATTCAAGCAAAATAATTATCTCCCTGTACTTATAAAATAAAAAGCATAGGCATGAAAGCCCGAACGATTCCGATTGTCAGGAGAACATTACCTGCACTTTATTTTAGTATAGGAAATCGTAAGTACGTATAAAGTGATTTTTATGCTTTGCAGAAGGATGGCTTTTCCCACTGGGTAGCTAAAAATTTTTTGAAGAATATAAAGCTATGTTATTTTAGAGTTCCATTGAAAATAACGGTTGATGGCGGAACTCAGTTCACTTTCAAGTTATTTACGAAATTAATCCATTTTCTTCCGGGCTCTTTTTTTTCGAGAAAAAGTGTCAAACTTCTACATATCATCAATCGAGGTCTAAAAATAAATTTCAAATGCTCAGATTGCTTATTGAGTTGATATTTTTTACGTTAAGAGAAAAAATGTGGCGGTCCTTTTTCCGACCAGCAGCGTAAGAGGTGATCACATGTGGTAAAAAAATTCCTTCTATAAGTTTCAATTATTACTTTGAAAAATTTTGAGTTTTTTTAGTATTTTGCTATCATTACATTTGCATTATAAGTTTTTCTAAAAAATGTTCTCATACAGCCATTAAAGGACTAAAAATCATGATTTTTTCGCAGCCCCGAACGACTTAGTTGAAAAATTTTTTAATAGACCCATTAGAAAGTACAACATCCAAATTTTATTCAAAAAAAAAAATCAAATTCCATGTATAGAAACGGCTATATGAGCGAAAGTTTGATTGGTCCTTTCACTGGTCGTATAAACGAAAAGCGGTAGAAAATGGGTTTACGAAACTACTATGATTTCATACTACATATTTATACATCTGTCTATCTTCCACAATCTAACGGTATGGTTGAACGATTTTCCCGTCAATTAAAGGAATCAATAGAAACTTATAGTAATATAGATAAGTGTTCAGATCAACTGTTAAGGAAGATCTTAAGTGCAGTTCATTAGAACTAGTATATGGTCAAACTGGTGAGATTGTTGTTAAAAGAACCGAATAATTTTCATCAAACGACACTTTTAATAAACTAAGAGAATATTTTGATAAAGTTAAGAGTAACATTGGGCATCATAGCAGTTCACATAAAAGTAATTTTTCTAGAGATTTTTGACAGTGGTTATGTTTGTGTTAAACTTATTTGTCCTTCCGATCAAGCCTGTAGCCAGGGTTGGGCAGGGGGGCGATTCCCCCCTATTAAAAATGAAAATACAATGAAAAACTTTAAATGAATAATTAATATGCATTTTGTAGATATATTTGTTTATTGCTTTAAAATTAGTTTAGTTTAAAATAACAAAAAATATACATATTCACCCTTTTCATGACTTGAATATGTGTATGAAATTTGTTTAACAAAACATTTCAGACAAATTGTAACAATTTTTCAAATTTCGTCTGGGTCGCCAAAATTTGCTACCAAAAAATAAGATTTAAATTTTAATAATTTTTTAACCCGCTTTAAAGGAACTTTCTAGTAATGAAAAGCACGTTGTGCACCAATTTGATGCAGATACAAAAAGAATATATAATTAATTGAAATGTTTTTAATTTTTAATATTTTTTTTATGCATGATGAGTGTTTATTAATTTTAAAATAAGAAAAAACTTCAAATCTTAATTCTAGCAAAAATTTAAAGCAGCAAAAGATTTAAATCAAAACATGCATGTTTGTTTTTAACAAATAAATCTGAATAAAAAATTTTCATCAATTTGATGCAAACGACGGATGCGGGTTAATTCAATTTTTTTATTTGTCTTACTTAAAAAATGTCTTATACATATTTTAGCCCATTTTGCTGCTCTTTCTTATATTTCTAGCCACTTTAAATAAATGTTGTATTTTTACCTTAATTTCATTACAAATACCTGAAATATTTTTTTTATTATTTTTTATTTTACATATCCATGTAAATATTATAATATTAACTGTTTTTTAATAAATATGTGTAATGTATTCATTTCACACGTTAAAAAATTGTTTTTTTTATTTAAATGAAAAAACAAAAAATTGACCCCACAACATTCATGCTAGCCCCCTCTGTCTTCTTGGTCTGGCTACAAGCCTGCTTCCGATACCGATAAGTACCGATGGTACTTTGGACCATTTATGTAGTAAACAGAAATCATAACACTTTTCAAACACAATACGGTAACAATTTTAAACTCTTACAATCTACTTTATAACCCTGCACAAATTTACACTCTTTCGAAAGAAATATCAGCATCTTAACCGTCAATTAAAAAACAAGTACCTTTTTGATTAAATTAACTTCATTAATTTTAATAATATTTTTTTTTTTTTTATAAATATTTGTTTGCACTTGTTTATATGAATTATGATATTCTCATTTGACATTAAAATTTATTTAAAATAAATGTGGCTGGCTTTTTTGGTCTTGGATTAAATGAAATAATAATCATTAAAATTTATTTTCATTCTATTTTGTACATTGAAATAAAAACTACAAAAATTAGTATATTCAAGATTTTCTAAATTACAACGAAGAACCATACACCTCAAAACCCCACACTAACTGCATCTTTATGTATAACGAAACGAAGGCTGAACGTCGTGAAAGAAATGAGCAGAAATATTTTTTAATATGGAAAAATGTATTGCTTGACGTGTCTCACATAACGTTCAGCCTTCGTTTCATTAAACATAAGGATGTAGTTAATTTTAGATTGTCTGCATTGTGTGCAACTATGTGATTTATTTTCTTAATCGAGAACTGGCAAGACTTTAATTTTTTATATTGGTTCCTGCCGTAGCGTTTCAATTAAATACACTTTGACGTTAAGTTATTAATAAAAACGGTAGCAATGGTCAATACCATTCGAATTTCACTTTATGGTTCAGAAAACTTTTGTTCTACAGGTACTACAGTTTTAATTTATGTTATGACAATATTGCAATTATAAATAAAATATTATCTGTTTTAATTTGAAAAAAACTAAAATCAGGATTGCCAAAAAGGCTTTGAAACCTCTAAATCCCCTTTTAACTATGACGTTGTTCTAAATATATGCTAATATTTTTATGTATGTACATTTCTTATAAATGTATGTGTTGAAAATTTCTTATTAAGCTACATTCTCCACTCTGGCGTACGACTGCCGCCTGTTATCTTAAAAATTTTCGAGTTATACATTTAAGCAGAATAGGCAGAATAGGTTACGACCAGCCAAGCTGAAGCAGCAGCGTAAGTTGCTGCCGAGGGTGTGTGTGTGTGTCTGTAGATTTGTCTGTATGTTTCGGCTGGAAACTTCAAACGAACTTAGCTAGCTATAAGCTTAAGAAATTGATTTATTCATATGTAGCAGCATGTGAGGCGAGCATCAAGCATGTCTTGGGTGGCAGCCTGAAAGTATGCAACAAGGAGACAACAAACACAGCGTCTAGCAACATTGACTTGTATGGGTGTGAGTGTGTAGGTGTGTGGGTGTGTGTGTTGTGGTGGTTGAGTGTTTGTAGCATGCGTGACAAACATTTTGTCCATTTGCCAAACTTTAAGATGCACAATTGTGTTTTTTTTTCCTTTTATTTTAATTTGCATTTTTTTATGTTGTTGAGTTTTAGTACTTTCAAAACTGTCTAGAGGTTCGGTGTGGCTAAAATGTTAGTTGCTAGTTGCTTTTAAAAGTAATAGTTGACAGAAGAGCTAGCTTTTTATCTCGGTACAGCACTCACACTCTGTCGTCAGCCTCTCTCTCTCTCTTTCCCTATCTATCCCTCTCTTTTGCTGTTGTGCATTTATTAATTGAGTTTCTTTGCTTAGTCCTTAGACTGTGATGTGTTGCACACACTTAGGCTTATTTGTTATTTTTGTTATATTAAAAGCATCTTAAGAAATTTCTTACTAAAAAGCTATTCATTGAATATCGCCCAAAGCTGGGCTAAAATTTGAGAATGTATTGTTAATGGATTCCCAAAGTAATTATTTCCTTGCCTTTAGCTCTACAAAAGCTAGTGGTAGAAGCATATTTATAGGATATCGATAATTAGTTGCATTAAAAAATGTTAATGTTTATAAATATATTTTTCTTCGAGTAATTTTTTGAAAATTTTTATATACCAATTAGTAACAATGCAAAATAGCAATAGTCAATTTTAACCAAATAGCACAAAAAATCTTAAAAGATATGACCTGCATTTTGCGATTCTTTTAAGTGCACGTTAAAAAGGGATTCTTTTACATAAAAAAAAAAAAATTTTTTACAAACAAGCTTGGCCTTTCATTCATAGCATGTATTGTGTATTGATGTGTATTGTGCATACATGAATTTTTTGACTTACAAGAGTGTTCACAAAAAACTACTTTCCGTATCGATAACTTAACCAATTGGGATCTTATGGCCAAGTTTAATCATAGTTTCGCAAAAAGATCGGCATATTTAAACGTAGTATTCAGAAGACCTTAAATAAGATTGGGTATATTGATTGATCCGAAGATATTTTTAAATAAATTAATAAAAAACTTCAGCAAAAAATTCAAATCAATATTATAGAAAACATTAGCGTTCTTTCTTCTCCAGCATAGAAAATTTTAAATCACGGAGCCAAGTAATAATGTCTTTAAGTAAAATAACGAACAAAAGCACAAGCCAAAGTTACGATGATTTGCATTTTGAACAAAGATATCTCGTTTTGATATAAGCACTAACAGAGTCAGGATCTTAATCCAATTGAAGATCTGTTAAACATTCTCAAAAAAAATTAAATTTGATTTGATAAAAAGTACCTTCATTTGATCGCCTTTATACTAATAACGTAACAGCCTGCTATATGAGTCAAATAAAATGAAATAATATACATATAAAACATAAATATTTTTTCAGATTATTAAAAACAGTTAGACTCATCAGTTACAAAGGTGTTCACAAAAGTTTTAATACAAAAATGCTCGCAAAATGTAAAAAAAAGATACGCAATTATTTCCAAATTGTTTTCTTTTTATTAAGAAGGACAACTCTTTTTTTATTGGTATATTTACATATTAACCGCTTTATTTTGTGTAACGTAAATTCACACCAAAGACAAGCAAGACACAACTATATTTTTTTGGATATATTTACATATTAACCGCTTTATTTTGTATAACGAAAATGCACACCAACGGCAAGCAAGACACAAGAAGCAATAAAATTTCTTTGAAAAAAAAGTACTGCTTCTCGTCACTTGCTTGTCATTGGTGTGCATTTTCGTCACACAAAATAAAGCGGTATATATTCATTCGAAATACTTGAATGAAGAGTTCTGTCAGTCACTGTCTCTACTTTCTTTTATTTTATATATTAAATGATTTTTTTTGTAAAGAATGCTAAATTTTGCAAAGGTTCCTTGGAAACTATAAAAAAAATTCTAAACTGTATTACATATTTATAAGAAAATTAATTTTGTTTATTTTTCTAAGTGAATACACAGTCCAACAACCAAAGTAATTTAAAAACTGACGGTATTTTTTTATTTTGTAGGAACATGCTGTATTCACTTTATAGCAGTTTTTCAAAATGTTTATTTTTTACATTTTATCGATACAAACGTAAACTGTACCCATTCTACGAGTCTCTTCCAATCAAATTAATCAATGTTGGTTGTATTTTTCATCAAAACAAAGCATGTTAAAAAGGTTGATATTATTCATACACAAACTAATATGCAAAGTAAATACTACATTCAAGTTGAGGTCACTTAAAGAAACCGATATGATGAAATCAAATCTTGAGTCTTAAGACCTCAAAGACTACCTCTGCTTTCCAGCTTGAGTTGCTTCTAGATTGAGTTCTCGAAGCACCAGCTCATGTTGGCCACTCCATCGTCAAAGTGGTAAATAGTTTCATTTTTTTTTTCCTAAAGGGTTGCACACGATGACCACATTCAGAGCAATCTACAATCTACACTTCATCTAATCAAGTTTTCTTTTGAACTAGAAAAATAAATAAGAAAAAACTTTCAACAACAGCAACCCTAAAAACTTTACTATCTGCCGTCGATAAAGTACAAAAAGCAAAAACAAAAAAAAAAGCAAAATAAAAACCTCTTCGACTTAACCCTCATTGCATAACATACAAGAAAACCACATATGCTCCAGGCAATAAAGTGGGGGGTGGTGAATCAAGCAGGACGCCAAAGTAGGTCTTCGAAGGAAACCTTAACCAAGAGCAAGTCAAACCATTTTCAAGGAATCCATTCTGCAAGAACAACGAAAACTTGAGAGGATTGAAGAAAATTTAGCTTTGCTGCACAATTTGACAAAAAGTCAGAAAATGCCTTTAGCGGTGAATGTTGAGGGTTGGGGCAGGAAGTGTGCCAGAATGGTGCAGAGGTAGAGTACGTTCGAAGCGGCATTAGTTGTTGTGACGATATGGAACATTAGAGAGGGAGTAGCTTGGCGGCATAAGAGCTTGATGTCTGGTGAAATATTCTAAGTTTGAAGCACAAGATAGCTTTGTGTTGATGATAATGATTATGACGATAGTGCTGATGAACATCACGATGATAATGATCATGATGATGAAGATGACGAAGCCAACAACTGGCTGTACTAAATCGACTAAAAGACGGAACAAACTGGTCAGAATAAAAATGAACAGAATTAATTAGAATTGCTGAAGGTGATGGGCGGCTCCAGTGTGTTTGTTGGTGGAGCACAATGTTGTAAAACTCATTTAAAGATAGCAACGCTTGAAATACGAGAAGAAAATTATTGCCAACCCTGACGGGAAGAGACACGAATGCTGTTAGTATGATATTTGAATTTTTAATCTTTAACTGCACTGAAAGTTAGTGAAAATTTTTTTCTTTTAAAAAAAAATTTTTGCTTATGATAGTTGATCTTCCAACAAAACATATGTTTGCTAACCGAAAATGATAGACAATAACGAGTATTTCTTACAAAAAATAAACAATCACTCAAATCTGAGACATGAAATCTTAACGTTGACTTATTTCATATGGACTCACCTTAAACATTTAAAAAAAGTATAGCCGACTGAAGTAAAAACCTATTTATAAAATACTAGTATTCCCGGGCAGACATTATCCTGCCACGGACCGTGTTACTGTTATATACGAATTTTCATGCTAATCGGAAAATTTTTTTTATATTTTCACCCTTTTCCCGTTTGATTATTTATTTCAAAATATTTTATATTAAGATAGTGTATTTACTTTAAAATTATACCAAACTATGTTATTTCATTTAAATTTAATATTGTTGAATAAAAACAAAATTCTAGGAGCACGTAGTAAATCTTAGTATTCATGCGAATTTTCATTTTCACGAATTTTCATGCTAATCGGAAATTTTTTTTATATTTTCACCCCTTTCCCGTTTGATTATTTATTTCAAAATATTTTATATTAATATAGTGTTTTTACTTTATAATTATACCAAACTATGTTATTTCATTTAAATTTAATATCGTTGAATAAAAACAAAATTCTAGGAGCATGTAGTAAATCTTAGTATTCGCACTTCGATTTAACTATTTTTTACTATTTAACTATTTTTTACTATGATTTAGCTTGGAAAGGTAAAATAATTATTCTGAAGTGTATCCACTTTGATTTTTACGTAACAATGAAAAATTTTATTGAAATGGTATTCATACTTAAGCCAAAGTGTATAAATATTTGCAATGAAGTGTTAAAAAAATTAATTTTATTATTAAAAAAACTCAAAATTAATTTTTCTATATTAATTTTAATTATTCCACTTTAAATGAAATTGTATGTAATAATAATAAAGGGTCTTGTTCTTTAATTTCAAAATGCATTTATATTCAATTATTTATTCAAATATGGTTTTAGTTCATATAAAGTGTTTCACATTAAATTCAACTATTTCAAGAATCAAGTATGTTCATATTTATATTAACCATGCGGCTTTTGTCCGGGTGCAGGAAGGTCTAATACAAAACAACGTCCGAGTTTGCTCTGAGATCAGAAAAGACCCGCATGCCAGCAGGGAGGCCTCTGATACAACCATGGGTTGCATATGGCTCCTGAATCAGTGCAAAACTGACATAATTTTCTTACAATAACTGTCCAAGATCACACATGACTGCATATGCTCCCCGACAGTTTAATTGCATAATTTTTGTGCTCATTTATGTCTGGAATTCTAACGCTCAACTATGCTTCTATAAATTGCACAATCCATCCATCGCTGCAAAAGCAAATTCAGCAATTTAATGCATTTTTGCATTTACCCTCACCATTTTCTTGACCACATCGATAGCAAACATTATTCTTATTCTTACAGTTCCTGATCATATGGTCAAAACCTAGGCATCGGTAATAAGCCATAACTGGTCCTAACTCTTTCACTTCAAAAGAAAATCATTAGATGTAGCATCGTTTTGCTGCAAGGAGTGTGCTAGTAACAAGGTCACTGCACTCTAATAGAACATCTAATTTCCGATACTTTAACGGAGTCGTTAAGAAACCTCTCTTCTTTAAGACCTCAGGACTAATATTTTTCGACTTCATTCATTCCATACATATCAGTCATGAATTCATCAAGAATGAGCATGGAATGAACCTTATAAACACGTATTTTCCTTCCTTTTCCGGAAGGGGTACGCATAACCGCACCACCAGCACGTATTCGATTCACCTCATGTACCCTTACTCCAAGAGGGGGCCCAACCTCCTTAATCAGCGCGTCAAGAATCTCCTTTGATTTTGTCTTGCTGCGCACAACCAAGCACCATGTCTCAATCGGCTTTGCCTGCTGAGCAGCTGGCAAGACACAGGTAGAACAGCTTGTGCCACCGGAAGAGCGGTCGCCAATGCGCTACTCTGAGTGCCTACAACAGGAGACGAACTATCTTTCATTGCCTGAAACATCTCCAGGCGTTCATACAGGCGCTCATATTTGAGAATGACCTCTAAAATCATTTATTTATAGCAGCTAGCAAATGCCTGGAAATGCTAACCTTTTATTCCACATTCGAGTGCTACTTTAAATAGGTCACCCGAAATTAATTTCGTTTTTCTGACATTATCCATGCCAGGAACAACCGCTTTCTTACCTTTCTTATTCAGAGCCTTCTCCTCCGATTCTGTAAGCTTTGACGATGATTTATCGAAGGTCTTAATCAGGACAAATACAGGAACTCCTTTTACAGCATTTCCCTTTCCAACCGAAATACTGGACTTCTCCAGCTTTAAGACCATTAAATTTCGACGTTCTTTCTCCATAGGCTCCGCACCCAAACTAAGTTACCTTTTATGGTCTCCCTTTTCTGGCAAATTATCATCACTAACACCCACACCAACACCTCTTACTTTTGAGCCCGTTCCAATGCCGGACTCTAAAACACCTAGACCCGGGTCCACATTTACCATCAACTAACACTACGAGGGCAATTTCAGAAGTAAGTGAATTTTTAATTTCCCGCGTAAAAACTTTCAATGCAACACAGACTCTGGCAACTATTATCTGTTAATAAACTACTGTCAAAATTTCAGCTCAATGCTACGCTTACTTTGTGTTTGGAAGCTATTGACAGCAGACCACACCAGATATGGTCAAAAAAATTCACGATATCGTGTTGGCCGACCGCAGAGTTAGGGTGCGCGAGATTGTTGCGACCGAAAGAATCTCAAACGAACGGGTGTGGATTATTTAGCGAAATCATTTGGATATGGAAAAATTATCCGCAATATGGGTGCCGTGTTTCCTCACTCTCGATCAGAAACGCGATCGTGTGACTGATTCAAAGGAATGTTTGGCGATGTTCAACAAAGATAAGAAGCATATTTTACGTCCATTAGTAACCGTGGAGGAAACATGGATCCATCTCTACACACCAGAGATAAAAGAACAATCGAAACAGTGGACTTAACCGACCGAACGTGCTCCGAAGAAGGCGAAGACGGTGATATCGGCCGGAAAGGTTATGGCGATAGTATTTTGGGATAAACGCGGTATAATCTACATCGATTACCTTCCACCGAAAAGAACAATCAATGGAGAATACTATGCAGCCATATTTGACCGTTTCAACGACGCTTTGAAAGAGAAACGTCCCCATTTGGCGAAGAAAAAAGTGCTCTTCGATCAAAACAATGCACGCGGTCACACATGCCCAGCTCCCATGGCAAAATTCCATGAATTCTAGTACAAATTGCTATTTTATCCAGCATATTCTCCAGATTTGGCCCCCTCCGACTATTTTCTGTTTCCAAACCTGAAGAAATGACTCGGCGGAAAGAGATTCACCACCAGAGAGGAGCTCATCATCGAAGCAGAGGCCTATTTTGAAGATCTTTCGAAAACGTATTTTTCCGATGGGATCAAAAAATTGGAGGAACGTTAAACGAAGTGTATCGAGTTAAAAAGAGACTTTATTGAAAAATTAAACTTTTTTGCCGTAAACAACATTCTTTATTTTATTTTCATGGAATTATCAAACGGCCCTCGTAAGTTAGGCCCTTTTACACACATACCAATACCAATTAACCGTCGTTCTACGTTGAGAAAAATTCATAATTCCACATTGATGTATAGAATTCTACTTACATAAACTTTTAAATGAAACAAAATTATTGCCTGGGCCGTCTGTAGGCGGAATATTGTACTCACCCTGCACAAAGTGAAATACAAGCACAGAAAACCACTGCAATAAGAACTCTACAGAATTCAGAAACGTAAATGCGTCAATTAGATCATGACACCCTTCACAAAGTGAAAAGGCCAATAGTTTGAGAGTCACTCCGACAAACAGTTCAAAAGTCGCTGGAGGAACCGTTTGACAAGCACTCGATTAAATCGAGTCCGAAACGTTTAAGAAGCACTTGAGTAATTACACAATATACCTTGTGGAAGCACTGTAATAATCAGTGTCAAGATTATTGACGAAAGCTACTCGCTGTCTGTATTGATGATGAAAGCTACACTCTGCAATGATGGCGCAAACCAAAGATTTACCCTCTACCAAGAATCGCTCCATGCGCCTAAAGAAGTTTTCACTTAAAAAATTTCATTGAAATCGGTCGAGCCATTTCGGAGGAGTGTTACCACAAACACCGTGTCACGAGATTTTTATATATTAGAAGAAGATATGGATTTAATGACAATCTTGTTGCTGACATCTGAGCCTTTCCTAGCATCCAAAAAACTACCAAATCCAAATCAAAATTGATGAAGAAGTTAAAAGTTTTTAAATTAATTCATGAAAATTATGTTGTTTGGAGTTATTCTAACAAATGTCTGTAGCGATATGAGGTTACGATTTTTTGTACATATGCATAAGACTGGTCGTTATTTGTATGGAGACAAAAAAAATTTCGTTTGTTTATCTTGACCACCATTTTATTTTGTTTCTATATATTAAAAATGCATAAAAAGTTGCAAAAAAATCAACGTGACGCGTTGAGCTAGAAATTAAAAGAAAATATCTATGAGAAAAATAAAAATCAAACAGCAATTCAATTTTGAACGTACCGGCCTTATGGAATGACATTCTCCGATTTGGGTGAAATTTTTCTTGGAGCTTCACTGATGGAAATAAAAACCTAATTGGGGGGGAAAAAGTTTGACGTGACTTTTGGCGGAGTTGTAGAGTGCACAAAATTGACAAAAATCGGCAAAAACGTCGAAAATCGATTTTAACTAAAACTCATATCTCAAACTCTTCTTAACCGAACCTTGATTAATTTTGGTGGTTGGGGGTGAGAAAACTATTGTACAATGCTCATTCAGTTGCGTTCGCTCTGTATAAACTTCAAGCTCCGGGAGACATGTGTTATTGTTGTTGTAAAAAAAAATAGGGAATTAATTCTAGCCGGAAAGGAACAAAAATAAAAGCAGTGCTCAACAATTTCTAAGACAAGGACCACCCTTATATGCATACATTAATTTTTTATAACACATTTTGTTAATGAATTTTTTTTTTTTATTTAATGAAATTTTGTTAATGTAATATTGTAAATAAAATAAAATTTGCCTGAAAATGGATTTTTAAATTCACACAAGTGGGAATATTTATGGGACAACAGAAGTATCTCCCAAACAAAATCATGAAAAAAATGAATATAGGTCCTATGAAGGTATCCATAGGGTCTAACCAATTGTAACCATTTGTAGTATACACATAAAATTGTATTTGCTTGGTTTTTTTCAAAGAGTTTCGTTAAGATTGGCCAACTTTTATAATTACCTCCCACACAAAATCATGTAAAAATTTAGAAGAGGTCCAATGAAGCTACCCATAAGATCTAACTGATTTTAACTATTTTTAGTTCACATCTATAACTTTATTTGCCTAGCCTTTTGACCGAGTTTTGTAAAGATCAGCCTTCTTTTGTGTGTACCTCCCATACAAAATCATGTAAAAGACTCAATAGAGGTCGAATGCAGATACCCCTAAGAACTGACCGATTTCTACCATTTTTAAAATTTTTCTTAGGCAGCTTAAACTAACCAAGTAAGGACTGTATCGAAAAGTATGTCCCCACTTAAATAATTTAATAAATTTAAAACAGTTATTTTATTATAGATTTAATGCTCAGTGCATTAATTTAACATGTATTTACAAGACATCTGAACATTGAAAAGCAAATAGAAATTAATTTCTCAACTTTTGTCGTAGTTTCATTTTAACGCCCTTCATAAGATTTTGCACAACTTTTTTCGTGATGGAATTAGCCGCCAGACGCCAGTTTTTCTTGAAGTGATCAATTTCCCTTGCAAATAAACTTTTATTCTTAAGGTATTGCTTAGCCAATGCCCAATAGCGTTCAATCGGTCTGAGCTCTGAGGCGTTTTTGGATTTTCATATTTGGCTACAAATCTTACGCCATTGCTTTCAAGCAGATTTAATGTGGACTTGGAGTAATGAGCGGTTGCTTAATCTGGCCAGAATATTGCGGTAGCATTATGCTTCTTATAAAATGGTATAAGCCGCTACTGCAGACACTCTTTCTGATATAATTCGGCATTTATTGTGCCTTTAGCTAAAAAAAGGACAACTTCAAACCACATGTGCAAATGGCTTGCCATACAAGAGCCTTCTCACCAAACTTTTCCAATTGCACAGTACTGAGGGTTTCACTTACAACACTACCTTTCTCCTTTGTAAAGAATTGTGGACCCGGAAGTATGTTGAAGTCGAATTTGACGTATGTTTCGTCATCCATTACTATGCAGCTGATGTTTTCTTTGTTCAAACTCTCGTGCAACTTGCGCACTCTTGATTTTCCAACAACCAGTTGTTTTTCCGATTTTTTCGGTCACTTCTGCTTTTTGCAAGTCTGTAAATTGTTACAATTTTTTATTTTTTGAATCATCGCACTGCTAGTTCCTCCCTGTTTTGCTAAATCTCGTATATACATTGAAGGGTTCCGCTTAATAAGGGCTAAGACCTTTTTTTTAGCTGAGAATTACTTAGTCCCTTTTTTCGGCCTGTTCTTGGCAAGTCTTTCAAAGATGCAGTCTCACCAAACTTTTCCACTATGCGCTTTACTGTTTTATGAGTAATATTAAAGCGTTTAGCTAAAGTTCTGTAAGAAACCTTTTTTCTGTACAAAAACTTTTTTTCGAGTATCTAATGAAACACGTCCCATCTTAGAGCTTAAAATTATAATAAAACAAACAGCAAATGCTTTTGACAGCTGAAAGCATTCTCTAAGACGAGGCTGTTATTCAAAAGTTAGCAAAAAAATACACTTGAAAAAACTTACATACAAAGTGGGGACATACTTTTCGATACAGTCCTTATGCAACAATTTAAGACCATTGGAGCTATCCTTTTATTTGTGTTCCTAGTTTGTATGGAATGAACGTACTGTATCGAAACTATGTTTATCGAGGCTAAAGAAAATTTCGATGCCGGAACGATCGAAACTTAAACGGTGAATAGAAGGATTGCAGAAGTTCAACCTCGATATCAGTTTTCCATCGGGTTTTAGGTAAGCATGAGCAGCTTTTTGTTATCGCGTCTTCAAGACCCTAACAAAAAAATCGTTCTGCATTTCATGATATTCTGCTACCTTCGCAGCTTTATTAATCTAAGCAAATTTTAAATAAGAATCTTAACTACATTTAAATGGGAATGCAAAAAAAATTGTATCAAACTCACTATAACTCAATAGACATTTAGTTTTGATTTTTTACCGATTTTTTAAAATTTTAAATATTACAATAGAAAAAAGTATATAAATCTTTATTTTTTTTGGATAAAACAACAAATTCTATGCAAGATTTTAGAAATAAGTCATCTCGAAAATAGCATCGAAATTTTATTTAAAATTACATACAATTTTGATGTCGAGACTAGTAGATTTCGCAGTGGATAAAAACCGATAAACTATTTTGATATAAGTAATGGAATGTTTTGTAAAAGTATTCAAATTTTCTTTTGCATAGAAATGAAAATGGATTCATTTCTTATCGATAGATTTAAACATTTATATTATTCCAAATATAAAAAAATAAACTTAATATAAAAACTAAGCAGAAGTGGTTCCCATATCTTCCAGGAATTTTTCTGAGCGCAAAAACTTTTCGCCTTGCTTAGCAAAAACACAAAAACTACTTCCTGCCCACTCTTCTAGTGTCTAAATTTTATTTCTGGCTGTTTTCATTGATGTCGTTTTTAGCTGTCAAAGCTTCAGCTGACTTTCATCTTGCGCAAACTTTTCCCTTATATCCTACATTCTCTTTCCAACTGTGGCAATGTCCGTTCCTGCTTTTCTTTGCAATGGTTTGCATCTGTATAAGTACCATCTTTATGCATCTATCCCTCCTCGCCCCTGTCCCATTCTATTCTGTGCTGCATTACAACCAAGTGAGTCACACAACTTTACTTTCAATGAAACGTCTTGCAAGAAACGCAAAAATAGAAGCACATTGAATCCATTGAACAGCGGTGTGGTAAGCTGGGGTCAGGTGGGGTGCTCTGTCTACAATGTGGTAGCAGGTTGGGTTTTATGTTGCTTGTCATTCTGGCTAATGGTCAGGTCAGCAAAGTTTTTGCGTTTCTATCGAAAAATTTTCAATCGCAAATCGAATTGAATGTGAATGTAAGAAATTGAAAAGAATGACAGAAGTTCGTTCGATGACAACTACAGCGTTGGCGTTGTTGGTAAGACAGAATGATAAGGGGATAGGGGAGAGGTGAAGGAAGCAAAATTCGCCCTTTCAAATAGTGTTGCGCCTTTGATGTAAAGTTCTTGTGGGCAAGTTTTTGTGCAGTTTCTGTGATTCGGTTTTGGTGTGGCTCAAAGTTTTCTCAGTTTCTTTGAGAATTTTTGGCGGTTTCTTTGTGTGGTGGCAGCTCTGTCTAAAGGAGAAACATTTTGGTAAATCGAAACAAATGGAATGCAGTTTGTATGTACGAAAGCTTGTCAGAAAAAAATATTCATAGTAAGTTGAGAGATACAATGCTATAAAGGCAATTTCAACATGTATCGTCCTCCAGGTCTATGATATATAAAGAAAATATGTGATCATTTAGCACAAGTAAATATTAACATAAGCAAGACACGAGAAGCAATAGAATTTTCGATATAAAAAACAAAGCAGTAAATCTATTTAAAATTAACATTTTCATATATTTATAAAATGGTACGGATATAAAAACTTCAACGAATTTTATTTGATTCTCTACTAATTAGTTTCCGTTTTTTGTTTTCACCTTTCAGGAGACCATCCCAGCAGCACCGACAACAGTTCCTGAAACGACACCCGATTCCAATCCGGATGCCGAGGCCTATGCAGGCCTCATGAAGGACGCCGATAAATTGAAGCTAATGCTACTCGCCTGGAATTATCAGAATTCCAATGCAGTACGTAATGGCACCGAAGGTCCCGATTTGGGCGTGGTCGGTGGTCTATGGGCACAATACCAGAATGCATTGGCACAAAATGTTGCTGCCGGCGTCAAAATGGAAACATCCTTGTCACCGGTGCCACATACCGAAGAAGGTTCACCCATGGAGACCCAAGATGAGACAAATTCATCGGGTCAGAAGGAAGAAGATGAGGTTTCAGAAGACGACTCCGATGATAAAATGGACGAAAAGTTGACCACACCACATGATCCGGAGAGATTGAAGGCTTTCAATGTGAGTAAAGTAGAATTTATTTGCAAATACAGCTCGTAAAATTTCGCAAATTTTTTTAATATATCAAAAAACTATTTTTGCTTCGTTTTTATTCGCTTCGTTAAACTAACTTACTGACAGATTGGGAACCACTCTTGTGAACTTTTTAATTTTCAATATGTTACTTTCGCGAGATAATCGAATTCTGTTAAAAAAAAGGAGTAAAATTCTCTTACTACAATATGTTGAGTCCGGTTATAAGTCTATCGATTGCAATAATTTAATAATTTAGTAATTTATACTATTAAATTTCATAACAAAGTAATGGCACAATCTTTAAAAAGAATCTAAATAAAGATATTTATTTTGACTAAAAACTTATTTTACTAGAAACCACAAAAAATATTTCTTAAATTGTTTTAATTTCATTTATTAATTTTACGTACGAAATTGTAGAGAGTTGATCAAATAAAAGAAGGATTTTATGGAAATAAATTAAAGTTATCAATATAAAAAGCATATAGTTGCCTGTCCCTAAGACACACGCGTAGATACTTGGACGAGATAACGTATCTTTATCCTTGCCGATGTCACTGTGCCAATCCTTATTATAATACTTAAAGAAATACTTGAAGTCTTGGTGTCTAAATCCTTATCCCAGTTTATGCTATAATCCCTGTTTCAATTCTTGTCCTATTCCTTTTCTAAATTGTTGTCGTAATCCTTGCAACGAGTTCGATTACCGCCGGCATTACAAGTTTTCTGATGAAGCCTGTAGCAGAGCCGAAATTGCAATACAATCAGCTAGTGAATTATGTTAAATGAATTATGAATTATGTTATGAATATATGTTATGCTAATGAATTATATTAAACCTTAAAAAAATAAAAAATATATACATAAGAATTATGAATTTACAATCAAAAAAGTTGCTTTTTTAAGAGTGTACATAAAATATTCGACATAGGTTTTCACAGCATAACCGTCAGTGAACGATTGAATTATATTCTCGTCTGTTGTGAGTTTTGTGTACATGTGAAAATTAACGCTCAGAGAGCGCTCAGTGAGCTATGGTGCGCCCAGCGATGGTTTAGATGCTAAATTTACCATATCTCATTAACTAATTAAGTCCCCACCCTAATTTTTATATTGCTGAAAAGGTAATTTTGCCAGCTTTAAGTAGAAAGTTATTTAAAATGTTTAAAATGATGTTGTTCGAACCCTTTCTTCGAATTTATTTACCTTACCAAAAGAAATGGAATCCCCATACATCAAAAATATCCCATAATTATTTCTAGATTAAAGCCCGTTTAATTACTTTTCTTACGGTAGTTCGAACTTAGCATTCGTCTAAGAAGTGTTTGAGATATGAATTATCGTAAAAATCAATTTTCCACGTTTTTGCCAATTTTTGTTAATTTTGTGCACCCTGTAACTCCGCCAAAAATCACGCCAAATTTATTTAATCCTATTTAATTTTTTTTTTCCGTTAATAATGCTCAATGCAAAATTTGATCCAAATCGAGTGTAGTCATTTCTTAATTGTTATTTTCCCGGTACTTTTAATTAACAATTACGATATTTCATTAATTTTGAAAGTGAGGCAAGTCCATCTAGGTAAAATAAAACCAATGTTTTTTATAGTCAGCACTTTAAACACTATTGAATAATAAACTTAGATTACTACACCACAAAGAACAAAAAATATGTGCACTAGTGCTTACCAGTATTTTTAAATTTATGTAAATGCAAACCTTTAAATATCTCGCAATAACAAAAAAGGGCTTGCCCCACTTTCAAAATAAATGGCTCATATGGTGATATAAGCTTTATATTTGCTACTTAACTTTAGCTAAGTTCAAACTTCTTCAAGAATTTATAGGTACACTTCGACAATTTTTCTAATTTTTTTGGTCAATATTTTGTTTAATGTTTTTTTAATAAAGGAGATTAAGACTTTAATAAACAAAAAAAAATAATTTCAAGATGTACATTTTGCTCAAAGTTATAAATATTTCAAGTTGTCCTTAATTTTTTACTACTACTACTACTTTTTGTTTGAAAAAGTTACAACTTTCACGAATTTAAAAAAAGTAATCAGAGTATAAAGTTTTTAGTATAATTTACATAATGTTGAATTACTAACCTGTCGAAACACCTTTTCTTTTTTATTCAATTCAAAAAAAAAATTATCTCGTTTCATCCTAAAATCGAAAAAAGCCCACTATGCTCTGTCAGGAACTAAGTTCCTTGCACTTTTTCTTCAACTCTTAATGTTATTCGAAATAAAATCTGTATATTTTTATTTTTTTGTTTTTTAAAGCAAATAATGTAAATGAACAATCAAATCAAGAAATTTAATATCATATTTTAGGAAAAAATTATTTATTTATTGAAAATTAAGATGCAAAATTCTTATGAGAGAAAAATAGGCAGATACCGTTGCCAGCGATGTTTATTACATAAAGCAACAAGGCGTTAAGCATTGAATATTCATCATGTTCCTCGTATGGAGCATGAATTGATTGAAAACTTGGCTTGAAAACAGGACTTACTTAAGAGTATATAACAAAAAAAAAATCAACTTTTTAGGGTTCACTTTAGAGTCAAGAAATGTTTTAGAATTCTTATAACAGATTCGAAATCAGCGACCAGAGCATCACACACATATTTAGGGTCCACCCTAGTGGTCCACCCTAGTGAACAGTTTTTTTTATATTTTAGCATAAAAGGGGTTACACATTAGCGAACCTGTTCGTCATACGGCCATACGCCATGTTCGAACCAATTTGATAGTTAAGAAGCTAATTTGATGGTTTTTCGAAACTGTTGGCAAACTTTTTTGATTTCTCCTACAAACCAGGGTTGTAAAACAAAATGATGGTGAAAAACAACAAAAATGCTTCGCTTCTATGACGAACACGTTGCTTTAATTTGAACGCTACCTCTTTCGAACAAGTCAGATCCACGATGTTGTTTGAGGAGCAAGATCGCTAATGTGTAACCCCTTTAAGATTCGAAATCAGTGAAAATTCGTAAAACTAGCCACCTAAAACAAGAAGTCGTAATTTTTATATCTTTTATGAATATTTTTGAAGTGTATATGGAAAAAAAATAAATTGCAATTTTTTTTTAAGTTTTTTTTTAATGAGTTACAAAGAAATTAGTTTTAGGCCACTGTTTCAGTAAACTTAATTTTGCTAAGTAACGGCTTGTTAACATTTCTTGATTTTTGGGCCAAATACGCTTAATACACGTTAAATTACAAAAATGAATCAATAATGCTACAAAAACAAAAACTTAGGTTATCATTAAATACGTAATTTGCAGGATATGTGCCAAATTAAGGCATGATTGGACAAGTGGGCGTGGTACCTCATATTCAAATGCATCACATTATTCGCAATGTTTTGGAGAACCAGTAATGCCACAAAAACAAATCTTTAATAAATTTCAAAGTACGCTATTAAAAGACACGTGTCAATATAGAAAAAGGGCAATCTCAAATGACGTATTTGATGATTGGCTAAGTTTTTGTTTTTGTAGCATTATTGATTCTTTAGATATTGCAAAAAATGTGATCCATTTGTATGGGAGGTGCCACTCCCACTTATCCACTCATGCCTTAATTTGGCACATATCCTGCAAATGACGTATTTGATTATTACCTAAGTTTTTGTTTTTGTAGTATTATTGATTCATTTTTGTAATTTAACGTGTATTAAGCGTATTTGAACCAAAAATGATGCACTCGATAACTGCTTAAGTTTATGTTGTCATGGCTCTAGAGGTTTTTTAAATATTGCGAAAAATGAGATCCATTTGTATAGGAGGTGCCACGCCTACTTGTCCAAATATTTAATAAACCCTTTTTTGTACTTTTCTGTGCCTAAAGCACTAAAACCGTCATCAAAATAATTTATTCCCTCTAGTTTGTACCAATCATTCCATTGTGCAGTGCTCTGTGTGGCTCGCACAAGACAGGTAGTGCAGATTTAAAACATTTCATAACAGACTTGTTTATGGAGAATACATAATTTTTTTTTTTGTATTATTTCTAAATTTGTATAAATATGTGATACTTCTTAAAAAATTTCCTATGTGGCTCAAAACGTTTTTTAAAAAAAAAAATTTTTATGAAAAATTTATTAATTTTAAAGTAAAAAAATTTTTGTTTAAAAAAAATAATTTTTGGAACTTAACGTGTATTAAGCTTATTTGGCCTAATTAATTTTACTAAAACAGTGGCCTAAAACTAAATTCTTTGTAACTCATTAAAAAAAAAACTTAAAAGAAAAAAAATCGCAATTTATTTTTTTCATACAAAATTCAATAATATCCATAAAAGATATAAATATTACGACTTCTTGTTTTAGGTGGCTGATTCATGAATTTTCACTCACTGTATTACACACATTTGCTGCAGTTTCCATTTCTTAAAAATTAATTGCAATAAAGATTCTTACGCATGAATTAAAACAAACATACAAATAAAAATAGCACATGCGTTTTAACAAAATTTCTACATGTCAGAAACAAGAACACTCCGAGTGAGAGAGAAAGGGAATGGTAGCTTTGCGCCGAGCAATGGAACTTTGTTCCAAAAATTAGTTAAAAGAAGTAGAATAAATAATATTAGAAAAATGAGTAGGAAACACTACTAAGTAGTATACAAAAACCATCATCCCCTACCATCATCATCCCACACTATCACACAATACCATCATTCCATACGTAGTAGAAAATAGTTGAAGGAATAATAGAAGAAATAAGCATAAAAAATATGGTAAAATATTTCAGCACTGGAAGGACTTTGACCTAGCTTATATTGATCAATTGTGTTGTGCGTGTTATTAAATGTTTGATCACAAATGACCGAGAACTGGACATACGTTTTTAATGCCGACTCCTAATGGTTTCTGTTCTCAAGAAGCTTTACATGGCAATTTTTACTCTCTGAGGTTTGCCATTGTCTGCAGAGAGGTGACGACCGAACAGAAAAATTAATTTAATTGAAAAAACTTTCTGTCTGAGCTGGAATTGAACCCGGGCTACCACTGTTGTTTAGCTTAGGGGCCATGCACTCTACCCAATAGGCTACGGTCGCCACTATAATACGTAGTAGAAAATAGTAGCAGTCTGTGGTAGTTATAGAAACACTTTTGCTCATTTGCTATTGCTTTCCTCTTTTGCTGATATTGTTCGCTCTAGCTTTTGCTCCTGCTCTTTTGCTTTTGCTTAAGCTTGATTGCTTCTGGTCATTTTATTTTTTACTCATTTGCTGCTACTCGCTTGCTTGTACTTTTTTATTTTGCTTTTGGTCATTTGATTCAGTTTTTTGTTAATAGGCTTTTGCATTTTCTAATTTTTCTTTGATTTTGTGTTTGCTTTAGCTCATTTTCTTTTGATCAGTTGCTTTGGCTTTGCTTGTTTGCTTATGCTCATTTGCTGTTTCTTTTGCTCGTTCTTTTGCTTGTACTGTTTTTGTATTGGGCCATATGCTTTAGCTTTTGCTAATGAATTTTTGCATTAACTATGATTTTAATTATTTGCTTTTGCGTTAGCTATGGCTCATTTACTTTGGCTGACTCAGTTTTGTCCATTTGCTGTAGGCTTGGGTAGTTCACGAACGAACTAGTTCAATTGAACTATTCGCACTCAAGAACTATGTGAACTAGTTCGTTGATTCTCGTTCTTTTAGTTCTTTTAGTTCAATAGATTTTGCAGCGAGTCAGATCGAAATGAACTAGAAAAAATTTTGTTTCACTCAACAATGGTTTGAGTCCGAGCTGATACATACAGTTTGATACTAATGAAAGGTTAAAAAAAAAATTTTTACAAATTTTTGTGGCAAATATTGTGTGGAATGCCCCATATGTAGTATTTTTATGTAAATTTCTTCTATGTCCGCAGTTAATGATGGATTCGGTCATATAGTTCGTTTCATTTTATAGATCTGATCATGAAAGAGCAAACAAAACAAACTAAAAGACCTATTGAACTAAAAAATACAACGAGCTAACATACCTAACGATCTGAAACACCAAACGAACTATAAGACCTAATGAACTAACAACATGAACGAGTGCACGAAACGAACTAAAAGAGCGAACGAACTAAATGAACTAAAAGAACTATATGAACGAATTAGTTCATTAAACTCAACTGAACTAAAAAGAGCGATATTTTGAGTGAACTAAAATGCCCAAGCCTAATTTGCTGTGCTTACTTAGTTTTGAGCTTGCTTATTTAGGTATGCTTTTACTTCTGCCTTTGGAATTGCACTTGGTTTTTATTATTAGGTTTTTCATCGTTTCTTTGTCGTTTTTGTTCTTGATTTTTTTACTCCTGATGCCTATTCATAAACCTTACTGTGGTAAACTTACATTTACCTTAGCATCATGTAATATTTCCATGCAATGAGTATGCATTTACGTCACATTAAGATGATGCAATAGCGGTATGATGACATCATATTTTTTATTTTTTATTTGTATCGTTAGAACCTACCTTTGTTATTGCACCATGCAATTAAACGTAATGTTTTAAGTCACATACATATAATTCAATGCAACGCTATTCGCTGCATTAAGCGGATGCTGTCGCGATATTACTACGTCATAAATTTTTTCATTATTTTTATCAGAAGGACAGTGAAACGATCTTTACTGTTGTGTAGAACGACAATTTTTGCCGTAGCACCTATAGTCAGCGAGTAATAATTTCGTGTAACAATATTGCATATGGTGCTACCTCCGCGACCTGTTCATGTCATATATTTTTTGTATTTTTGTCGTGAGGTCCCATTTTTTGTTTTTCTTTCATAACATTAAAGTACTTTGGGCATAAACTCATCGAGTTATAATTATTGAAAACGCCTTGATGCGCTTGTCGAATATTCAATCTAGAAGCGTCTCGTTCCGTGGTGTCATGAAGTCATACACTTTGTTTATATTTTATTGAGAAGGGCATAGAAGCGGCTTATACTGATTAGTATAATAATTTCAACCCTAGCCACTATACTCAGCCAGCAATTTTATGCAAAATTTTTAATTTTCTTGCATAAGCGTGTTCTTGAGCGTCCTGAAGACGTTACACAGTGTAGCGAGGTTTATGAGATGAGGGACAAAAATAGAAGCAATCATCGCAGGTTCATGAAATTTAGAATTAAAACGTCACACAAATTTTAATCAGGACTGGCCATGCCCTTGGCCCCCTCACATACAAAATTAACAATAAATGTGCAATATCTCGAGCTGTAGATGGTGTAAGAAACGAACTAAACTTATTTTTTATTAACTATGTTCACGTAATAACCATATAAAGATATAAACAAAATCTGTCACGCCCTTCACCCACCTTCCATTCAAAATGAAGAATAAAAGTGCAATATCTCCAGTTGTAGAAAATGTAAGAAACCAAATTAACTTTTTATTTAATAGATTTACATAAACACCGTACAAAGATTTAATCAATATTTGCCACGCCCTTCACCTACCTCCTAAAAGTGAACGTCTCGAGTTGCTGAAAGTATAAGAAAGAATATTAACTCGTTTATGTTTCACTAAGTTTATATTTATAATTAGTTTATTCAGATTGGCCAAGCCCATCGCCCGCCTCTCACACAATATTTAATGAAGTTTATTATATGAAAAATATTTTTGTTTTAACACATAGGTTTGTTTAATCTATATATATAAAATAGGATGTGTGTATGTATGTAACGTATGGACTTCAAAACGGCTGGGCCGATTTTGATGAAATTTTCAGGTAATGTTCATCTTGGTACGGTGGGTAACATAGGCTATATTTGGACCCGATAGGTGGCGCTGGGGCGGACTTATTTCTAAAATTCGATGGAGTGAAAAATATATAAATACTTTTAATTTTATTTTATAACGAGGGGAGTAGCGACGCACACCGGGTTCAGCTAGTTTTTACATAAATCTTAAGAATGATTTAGATTTAGAAATTGAAATAGAGAAAATTACTGACTGTCATCAGAGCAATTTGTTGAGTCACTCGACCAAAGTAAGAGAAATTATGATCAGAAAAGAAATCAGTTGTGTCATCATTCGCATGATCTTCCTTTCAGTATTCTTTTTATTTTCAATATCTATTCTTGTATGAAAAAATATAGAAAGATGTGATGAAAGCAGTAATCGCGGAATAGATCTATATTGTATAGTTCTCAAAAGTTTTTACGGATATGAGTTAAACTCATTTTTCTATACTCTTATTGACTAGTTTTGAAAGCAATACAATTAATATTTTTACATACATAAGCCTAAAACCTTCTCTAAAATTCTTACCTACGCGAATCTTAATGGTTGAAAATTACAGCGTTTCTTAAGAAGTCAGGCAGGGCGGATCAAATTGTAACCAAACCTAATAATTCTATTGAATGTTCTAGTCAGAGCACTAACAAACAAATTTCGACGCCACCCAGCAAGAAGACGATGCATAAAAAATAAAAAAATAAAAATGTTTAGGATATCATAGTCTTTGCACAATAAATTTTTAAATTATTACCCTTTTTTGTTTCAAACGTGGAATGTCACCTTGGCATGTATGTAATGTAGACTGGTCGTTATTTGAATGGAGAAAAAGAAACTTCGTTTGTTTTTCTTGAGCACCCTTAATTTGTTTCTATATATAAAAAAAGAAATTGGACAGCAAAACAGTAATTCCAATTTGAACGTACCGGCCTTACGGAATGACCATCTGCGATTAGGGTGAAATTTTGCATGGAGCATCACTGAAGGAAATAAAAATTTATATTTAAAAGAAAAAATGCTGGAGTTATTTTTGACGGAGTTACAGGGTGCACATAATTGTCAAAAATCGGCAAAAACGTCGAAAATCGACTTTTACTAGAATTCTCAATCACTTCTTAACCGAATGTAAAGTTTCATAAACCGCGGAAAGATAATTAAACGCAATTTAATATAAAAATATTTTTTTTTAATTTGGCGCTTGGGGACTCCATCCTTTGCGGTAAAGTAGTAAAATTCTGTTCTGTCGAGAGAGTACTTTAGATTCGAATATCCTTACCACAGGATACTGTGGATAAAAATCCAGAGTGGCATCTCGTTTGACAAGATAATGTTAGTGAAAGTCTATATTTACTTTTGCTTTAAGACATATGTAGTTTTTCTGAAAAAAAACAAAGCATTTTGAGATCGTTATTTTTTTACTGTTTTTTCAAAAACAACTTTGTTCTTGCAGGAGGGAAAGACATCTTTATTCTCCTAAATATTTTTGGTAGATCTTGACCACTCTATGAAACTTCTGAGACCCCTTAGAATGTGAAATACGAAAAAATTGTGATTCGATACGCCCTAATGCTCATTCAGATACATTGCCTCTGTGTAAACTTTAAGCTCCGAGCGGCACGTGTTAATGTTGTTGTAAAAACAAAAAAAAAATTATGGACTTATTTTAAGACACGATGAACAAAAAAATCTGGTGCTCAACAATTTCTAAAATAAGGACCACCCTAATGTAATGGTACGCAATTAGTGCTCATTTTCGTGAAAACATGCTTTAGAAAAGTGGTTATAAAATCCTTATTTGAAAGTAGTCTGAGACCAAATATAAGTAATGTGTTAAGAAAGATATATTCTAATACATACTTAAAAATAAAATTATACAAAAATGTTTCTTTTGTAATTGTGCTTGAAACTTTATGAAAAGGTTTTTTTTTATTTTAAAGAAACTTACGCATTTTTGTCAAAATATGCTTGAAAAGTGGTCATAAAATACTTATTTTAAAACAGTCTTAGACCAAATTTTGGTATTGTGAATTATGAGAAAGAATTATATTGAAACATGCTCAAAATAAATAAAAAATGTCCTTTTTCTTGAATTGTATATAAAAATTCAGTTTTTTTTTTTGGATTTATAGATGCTTTTTTGTGGTTACGAAAATTTTCTTATTTATATTTTTAAAGCTATTTTTTTTAGCAAGAGCTTATGAAATATATCTTTGTTAAAGTTTTGTACATGAATTATACCAGAATTTTTGCGATTTTAAAAATATTTAGTACAACTCTATAAAAACTGAAATTTCGTTAAATTTTCAAGGCATCACATAAGGATTATAACTACCAGAAATGGATAGATGCAGAACAATGAGTTTATATTCACATAATTACCAACTCCTAACCATAAATTTGTAAACTTACTTTTACAAATTTATGACTTTTTTCCATGCTCAATTTTGTCCACCTCGTTGCACTGTGCTCTTGTATTTAGCAAGTTAAAATTGAGAATATACATATCACTTGTTTGGTTTACCTAAAATATACCACTTATGTTGGTGGGAAAATATTCCCTCTTCCTTATAAAGAGTCAAAATATTTGTTTAATTCATTTTGTTTTTAATATTTTAAACATTCCTTCATCTAGCATGCGTTTCGGCATGATAAATTTTTAAATTATGTTAATTCCTATTTTTTTATCAGCTGTTTTTGTCTTATTTTGGCAAATTAATAAGATGTCTAAAGGTGCTTTCCTTTGACATAGGGTTGGAATTTTAGGAGTTTTCGATGTTTGCAGCGACGTCAATCTAGCCGCTGATATTTTTTACTGTTAATATTATAGCGCAATATTATAGAAGCGCAGCTTATATATTATTTTTTTATTTTTACCTTAACTATATAGGTAATATTATCACAGAAATACTAATATATATATATATATTTTTTTATTTATGTTTAAAGATGTTTGTACGCCTCTTTGTCGATGAGAACCTAGATCGCATCATTCCCATCTCCAAGCAGCCAAAAGAAAAAATTCAAGCAATCATCGATTCTTGCGCGCGACAATTTCCCGAATTCAGTGATCGCTCACGAAAGCGTATTCGAACCTATCTCAAGTCGTGTCGGCGCAATAAGAAAACACGCGAGGGCTGGGATAATACGGTAAGAAAACCTGACATGAGTCCTTAGAAGGGCACTTATTAAACAATATCTATATCCTTTAGAATCGTCCCACACCCGCCCATCTGACGTCCGTGCAAGCCGAGCAGATACTCGCCATTGCCTGCGAGAACGAGTCCATGAATGCCAAACGCATGCGCATCGGCTTGGAGCCGATAACACATGCCATGCCGGCTCCAGGTTCAGCAGTTGCTGCTGCCGCCGCTGCTGCTGCTGCAGCTGCGGCAGCTGCTGTGGCTGCGACTAGCACAGCAACCTCGTTGGGCGGCGCTAGCGTCAGCTCGACAGTGACGTCTGTGAGCGGCGCTTGTAGCAGCAGCAGCACAGCTGTTTGCAGCGACGTTAATCTAGCCGCTACCATACCATTTACTAGCGGCGTAAACTTTGCACGCTCCACACCGAATTCCGAGTCCGCCGAGCCACTCCTTCTTACTCCAGCCACTGTAGCTGCAGCCGCTGCAGCTGGTTCCAGCGCTAGTGGTGGCATTAGTTCAGCACGTAGTTCGCCGTTGGCGCTCAGCTCGAATGCCAGCATCAGTGGCAGCGCCACTGGCTTGGATATCAAGCCGCTGTCGAGCGCCTTGGCTAATGGTGCTAATACCAGCAACGGCGGAGTTGGAGTAGGTTTAGCTGGACTGCCGGCCACTAGTCCACTCTATAGGTCGTCAGATTTTACAACGTCTGCAGCAACGTCACCATTTGCTGCAATAGCCGCTGTAGCTGCGGGACGGACACCAGCAGCGTATGCTGGTTATTTTCCGGGAGTTGTAGGGAGTATTGGAAATGGTGAGTTGGCGCTATTGTGGCACAAATCGATATAATAGCAATCGATCATTTTATTATCGATATTAATGGAAATACTGTATTATTTTTATAATTTAAAAACATTTTTATTATTCTTGTTGCAGCCACACCCACTGATCTTTCCATGAAACCATCGTCCACAAGCATTTGCGGCGCCAACGCCAACCTCACCCTCTCCTCCGTCGCCAACAATAATAACAACAGCAGTGTGACCGCTGCTACTGCTGCTGCGCTGCTAAGCGCCAATAATAACAATTTAGCTACAGCTACACAACAACTGCAACAGTTGCAACAGCAGCAGCAACAACAGCAGCACCAACAGCAGCAACAACAGCATCAACAACAGCAGCAGCAGCTACAGCAGCAGCAACAGCAACAAGTTGGACCTGTGCTAGCTGCTGCCACACTCAGCGGAGCACTAGATCCGGCGATCGTGCGTCCGCCGCCACCGCAGATCATCACGCACAAGCTGAGCGCCAACGAAATAACGGCGGCGCGTCAAGTTATAACGGCGTATCGTGAAAGCGCCGCATTTTTGCTGCGCACAGCCGATCAGGTGGAGCAGTTGTTGGTGCAGCAGCAACAGCAACAACAACAACAACAGTAAGCAGCGCAAGAGCAAAGTAAAAGAGCGAGCGCACTATAATATACAAAAAGAGTAAAGCGAGAGTGTTTGGCGTGACGCTCAAAAGCTATTTTGCGTTACTTTCTTTGTTACGCTTTTTAATCAATGTTCTCTTAGCCGTTACAACAATAACAACAAAAACTACAACTACAGACCCTACTCACAGGGTGTTCCTAACAAAATAATAACATAATTAATTACAAGAAAATATTTTAAAATAGCAAAAATCTCATAACCATTTCTCAATTTAAGTGTTTTTAAAACAATTCATTACAACAACAACAAAACCAACAATAAAACAAGTAAGCTTAAAGTTTCAAAACAATAGACTTAAAAAAAGAAAGCAAAAAACACAAGAAAATAACAAAACACATGGTTGCAAGTTCACACAAAAATATTTCTTTATTATAAACCGTAGACCATAACGAATATAAATCTTTTTAACTTAAAAGTTTAAACATAAAACTGATTTCACAAAAAATGTTAAGTTTGAATATAAATAGTTTTGTAAAATTATAAAAAAGCTTTTTGAAAAAAAAACAAAAATTCTAGTATTTTTAAGCATATGCCATAAATTAAATTTTTTTAATTAAGTTATGACAAAAACTTAAAAAAAAACTATGATACTACAACACAGGGTGATACTTAAAAACAATTATTAAAAAACCTAAAAAAAATTGAACATATGCTTAAATCGTAAAAGTAGCTGTTTTAGGTATTAGCTAAAATTTTTCGAGCTCCTTTATATGCTGTCATTTTTGTGGTGTTCTCGTACAGGGTGTTTTTTAAAATATGCTTCTCAATAATTAATATTAAAATAAAAGGAAAGAAAAAAGAAAAATAAAAGGAAAAAATCGGACTTTGTGAAATTTTGTAAAAACTTTCGAAAACAAGAGCACATTTATTAGCGACCATGAGAGAGTTAAATATTTGCCCTTCTTGTGTAAAGCTGCATGTTTCTTATACACAAATCTATTTTCTATCATTTAAATGCATTAATGTCAGGAGTCGCAAGTTTTTGCTAAAAAAGCATTCCAGTAGCTTTTAGAATTTCTTATCTCATAATTGGTTTAAACTGCGTGGCTATACTGTCATTTTTGTGTCTTTATCACACTCATTCGTAAAGACATTGTTACAAAGATACGATTAGAAAATATATAATAAATTTGGCAGTAGGAATGACATGTTGATGAGAACGATGAAAATATTGTGAGACCAGTTGGGTAAAGCAATGACAAATTAGAAGTTAAGAACCAACATGATAGCTCTTTTGTGACGATTTGACATACAAATTTGTATAGATCAGAAAAAAAAGGTTTTTTTTTTATAAGGTTTTAATTGAAAGAAATGGGAGAGGTTTTTCAATGATAAAAAATTTTTAGTTTGTTTAACAAGACGTCCATCATATCATATCAAATCATAATACGCCCATCGTCAGAATATTAACACCACCTCAATTGTTGTTGAAGTAAACATAAGGAAACCCATAAAAATTGTAAAAAATATTTTGATTAGAAATAAAAGAAGCAAAAAATTTAATTTAACAATAGGGGAAACGGTATATTTATTGGCCAGTTAAGCGACTTCAAGATCTGAAAGTCCAATTAATAATAAATTTCTCAGTTATAAATAAATAAAAATTATGACAAAAGGTTATGTATTCATGTATTTATTAGATAGGATGTCTTTTATACATATTTATTTAACATTTTAGGATTAAAATTAATAAAAAACTTAAAACTTATAACTGCAGTAATTGGCCATAACATTGCAGTTATTCCCCATGAGATCATACAGTAATTGGCCACATCAAAAAACAAAATTTAAATTTAAACTTGATCATTTCTTAACCAATTAAAACATGTCTTCTTGATCTTCATTCTCAAAAGAATCAGGTTTTCACTTGAAAAGTATTTCCTTATTTCAAGAAACCATTTTTTTATATCAGTTTCAGACACGCAGGCACTGGCTTTAGTTACTCCCTCCATGTTTCTTTTAACTGAACTAGGGTAACGTTTTAAAAAAGCTTTTAGCATCCCTAAAGGCCTATTATTGACAAAAGGAGTAAAGGCCTAGTTGTAATAGACGAAACGTAATGTGGTCTATTGTCAATTGAGCAGTGCGTTCTTTCACTTATTGTTGTAACGTAATGTAAAGGGACGTAAAGATCCGTTGAATTTCGATTTTTACGTTACTTTACATTACGTCTGTTCAAAAAGCAACTAAACATTGAGGTTAGACTCGATTATTGCGCTATTTTACATTGTTGAACTATGCTTTTTGTTGAGTTTTCGTTATTAATGTGATATTTCTATGTATCCACAGCTATGGATGACGAATTTTTAATTGAACTTGTACGGAAACGTGCAATTATTTACGACAAACAACTACCTGGCTACTGCCTATTATAATTGCCACAATGTTTTCTTACATTACGTCCCGTCCCGATGACAGTTGACAACATTTCGTTACTTTACATTACGTCTATTATAATTCTACCTTAACGCGTGGATTTTTGAACTGTATCGAGAACGTCATCTGACTTCCTAGGAAAGCCTTGGCGAGCCATTTTAATCAACCACTCTGTGATAGTATTTTGTTCTTCATATGTCAAATAAGATACATGCCCAATTGAGATTCTGGAGTAGGAATTTTTAAACTGTAAAATACCTCTTGGTATATTATATTTTTTTGCGACTGCTCTCAAAGACATTGTTTTTGTATTAATTTTTTCCAAAGCTTCGTCAAGGGCGTCTTTTGTATATTGTGGTATCTTCGGCATTATTTTTTTCTTACGAGTCTGACATAAAAAAGAAAATAATTGTAAGCTAATTTATTAAAAATTAAAAAACAATTATAGTAATTGGCCTACTTTTTCTATAAGTTAGTTTTACGAATAACATAGTTATTGGCCTTGGCTATTTACTGTTCATAATGATTTAAAAATTCTAGCAATTGAATAGGAGGCTTAATACTATAACAGAAGACCTTTTATTTATTAACAACGCAATTTATTATTTTTTTAAAAATTATAGTTATTGGCATAAGAGGCCAATAACAATAAATTATTCAAATAATTGTGACAGCTATTAGCCACTACTAAATTTCGAGGTTATGTAGAAAATAAGTTCTATTACACCCTAAATCTATATATAATGCATAACAAGAAGTTATTTCATACAATTTGAATAAAGGCACTAGTAAATATACTTTACAAGATATTGCATAAAAAAAAGCAATATTAATAATTTTTTTAACAAACTCACTTACGTTTGTACCTCCGGAAAAAAATCTCACAACGAAAAAGAACTAATTTACCTAGAGAAATTTCGTTGAACCTATTTGACAGAGGATCAAAGCGTTGCCATTAATGTAGTTTTAAATCTACTACTTTTGTAGGTTCTTTGCTTGTTTTTGGATGCCAAAGTTGAAATGGCTAATAACTGTATAGGGGCCAATAACTATAGCGTTTCCTCTCCATCTTATATAACAGAAGTAATAAAAATAAATCTTCTTTCAGTAAATGAAGTAAATGAACGGACAACTGGAAGGCCAGGGAATAACAGGAAAGTTGTTATTGTTGACCCAAGTTTTTGTTGCTTTCTCAAAGTGGTAGCTATAAAATTCTTTCAATTTGTGTTGAAAATGATTAAGCGTAATTGTTAAAATTTTTTGCCCATTTATATCTTTATCTATACTATAATATACAATTGAAGGGAAAATTTAATGTTACTACTTTACTCTAAAAATATTGGGTCGATTTGTATGAAAAATTTTTAAAAATATCATATTTATGCTACAGTTTTATTTATAGGTATTTTCTGTCGAAATTTAAATAATAAGTATATTTAGTTAGAGTGTTTAGTTGTTTAAGAAATATTCCCAGCTGCCACGCATTGCTTATTCGTTTTCTTTTTACGCGCTTGTGTTTCGAGGGTTTTAATAAACAACATATTGCTCTCTTTTCTTTTTTTTTTATGCTCAGCTATCACAGAAAAAGCAGATAAGCCTCGAGCAAGGCAAAAAGTGAGATACATATTAATGCAGAGCGGCGCTCTAAAACAAAACAAAAGAAAAGAAGACTTTTTTATTTCTTTGACACGTATTGTCTTTAAGAGATTGATGAAAAAAACGTTCTTGGCAAAGTCCGTGAACAACAGTGGCATGCTAGTTATAATATCAAATTAGAGAGATTGTTGTGCATACTTTTCAAGTGTTGTTATGAAAGAAGTTTTTTTTTCATCCATACTTTTTTAGTATTTAAATCTTTGTGGCAGCACAAATAAAAATTAAGGTGGTCAAACTATTAACTGTTTGACCTTGTGTTCAAAGAGACTTTTGGGAAGAAAGTAACAATATCCAAAATATGTCAAAAATAGACCAGAGATCCCATAAATAAATATATCCGTCACTTTGAGACGATATGAAATTAAACGAATTCAGTGAACGCCTTGAACAAAACTTCGATATTCTTTAGCTAGTTCACTGGAAATATTTATGGTCCTAGATTTGTTATTGGAATTTTTATAGGTTTTTTGAACATTGATATAAAATGATAAAGTCAAAGGTTATACGGTAGGTATCTCTGAACACAAATCTAAACAAAAAATACAAATCTCAAAAAAACAGAGTCTAACAAGACAACTTTTTTTTTTAAGAAAAGTGTTTGCAGTCTATTCTTATATGCAGGAAAAGAGCAAAAATTTTCAGCAGTCAGTATTTTTCGGTCCAATAAATATTTCAAACATCTCAGTAGAGATTTCCATTAGTTAAATAGTCTTAAGTATTGAATAATTTGTAAAACTATAAAAATTCAATTTAAAATTTAGTCTTTGCACCAAACTCTTCGAATATAGTTTCAATATAAGTTTTTTGAAAATATTTAATAGATTTTTTTTACCAAAATTCAAAACTAAATATTTTTTTAATTTGCTATTTTCTCTCACTTGCACTACTGCACTTAAACTGAAAATATTTGCAAGTGTTTTCAAGTAATAGAACTTTAACTTATTATATCAATTTATTTCGACGTTATTGCGATTTGTGCAGTAATGGTGAATATTAGAAATAACATAATTTTGTGTAGTTTTCTTCAAGTTTTTTCGATAATTATGCTGAACTTGCGTATATCTGCCGCGGCGCTGGTGTTGGTTTTATAAAAAAGGGGATTCCCCTAGATACAAACATGTTAAAAAAAATCGCAAAAATCTTGGTCTTTGCTTTGTGAGCAGTACTGTATGTACCTTGCATACTCGAAGCACAGAGCTACATAACTGATTTATTTATAAGGAAAATACTCTTATATTTTAAGCCAGCAAAAATATGATATTTCAAAACGAATTTCATAAAAATCGGTTCAGTACTTTTAGAGTTTACCGGGAAAAAAAAGGTTCACTTCAATTTTATGTAACAGTGTAGATGAACATAAGTTATTCGAATTCAAAAGTTTCGAACTCTTTTCTTATAAAACAAATTTTAAATTGTAAATTTGCTCACTTTTAGTTGATAATAATATATAAAGACTGTTTTATAACTACAAACCATCTATCAAAACATCGAAACCACTCCCTTAATTTTGACACAAAAATGATCATATAAAATTTTTTCAAAGTCTTGAAGTTTTAAGAAACACCCTGTCAGAGAAGCCGGTAGCTACTACTTTTGCATTCGCGTTTAACAGCAATTGAAAGTGTAGCGTGCATCTAAGTTTTTAGTTTTCTTTTTATATTTTTGAGATATTTGATATTGTTGCTTTAAATCTTTTCTGTTCGCTTAAGTTTGTTTTTAAAAGCTAAAGTCGTTTTTGCTTATTCAGAGATTCATTTCAATCTTTTACTATACAAAATATTTGATTTTAAACCTTATTTTATCGCGTCGATATTATTATTTAAGTTGTTGGCTTTTTCTTTTTTGTTTATTATCTGATATCGAAACTTTTGAAGTCGATGTTTTTCTAATTTTTTTGTTATAAGTTCATTTCGATATAAATGGTTTTGAAATTGCTTTGTTTTTTTAATTATTACTAACATATTTTATTTAATTATGTTTATAAAAATTTAGTTTAAATATGCAGTTGACTAAAATTTTTTGTCATATTTCTTACTTAGCTTTTATTATTGATATATTGTTATATCCAGCTGTTTTTAATATACTTTTCTTTTTTCCCATTTTGTTAAGTTAAAGTTTTAATGTAAACTTTGTTATTTTTATAGACTTATACTTTAATAATGTTCTTATTATTTTCTCAACAATAATACTGTTTTGTTTTTTTTTATAACTATAATAATGAATGTTTAATGACTACAAGAAAAAACAAAACCAACTATTAAGTACATTTAGTATTATATAGAATATATATAATAATCTTGAAGAATTTTTAAATTATTAATGTATAAAATCACAAACAAATGAAAAAATTTACTAAGACACTACAAAAAAATTATTAGAATCTACTTATAAAAACACAAAAGAAAAAAACTCTATAAAATATATAAAACCACTAATCAAAAAATATTGAAAATATAAAAAAAATAAAATTACGATTATTATTAAATAACAGAGTAAAACTAATAAATAATCTAGAGTTATGTAATAATTTAAAGTCGATCTGAATTTTAAAAGTCAAATAAAGATGAATTTAAGAATATTGAGCATGCCTTTTTTATCAAAAATTATGCGGTATAGGCAGTACGTTGTTCCCATAATTGAAAAAAATTCAAAAAAAGTTTGATACTCTGTATAGGTCTGTTCCCGTGAGCAAAAGTTTTCAAGAGTTCTTAAAAGTTTTACTTAAAAGCTCTTAAATAAAGTTAAAAAAATTGAAGAAAGCTAAGAACAATTAAAAAAAAGTTGCGTCAAAGAAACTAAGCTTTTTTCACAGCTTCATAGATTTGATTTTACTATGCATCATATACATCATGTTATTATACATCATATTAAATTGGAAAAATGATTTGATAAATTGTCAGACAAAAACTTGACGATGCTGATGAAAACGTGTAGTAAGTAGAAGCTACATTTTTGTTATATTTAGCTTCTTTTCTTTGGATAGTTGCTAAATATGTATGATATACAGGCTAGCCAATACACAATCCTGTTAACAGATTATTGTGATCTGTAGCAACATGACTTCACGCATTCGCATCAACAACAAAAAAATACACGATGCTGATGACAATGTGTAGAAAGTATAAGCAACATTTTTATTATCTTTTTGCTACTTTTGTTGTTTGGATAGCTGCTGAATATGTAGGATATGTAGGACAGCAAATACACAAACCTTTTAATGAATTATTTTGATCTATTGCACCATAATTTCAGTTAAAATTCAATATTAAATGAACCACTTTGCGTAACAAAGGGCTCCGGATTGGTGGGTAGCGTGTATAATTATCAATTGTATGATTTCGATACTCAAGGATGCTGAGTTTGAGTTCGATGCTTCGAAAAGAACGATAATGAGAGATCCAGTTATTCTCCGCCCCCACCACCCCACAAAAGCTAAAATTTTTTACTTAAGAAATTTTGAAAAGAAATTGGTAAGTATAAGAAGAATGTTTCAAACATCAAAGTTGCCTGTAAGATCACATACTCGTAATTTTAAGGTTTTTAGGTATTTGTGTATGGGCAATTCTGCCAGAAGTGATCATTTACTTTCAATCCCGAGATCCCAAAATACCGGGATTCAGAATATCGGGATTTTATTCACAATAAAATATAAAAATTTTCAGCAACTATAAATGCAACTGCAATGTAAAATCGAACTGCAATCGAAATCACACTGTTCTTTTTTTATCTCTCTATACACTTCGAAAGTCTATTTCTAACATTGTTTTGGTTGTGATCTTAAAAGACTTTGTTTACTAGGCTGTTCAACTTTCACGGAATTTCGAAAGAAGCAATAGTTTTATTACTACATATGAGTAAATTCTAGCGTTCGGACGTCACATTTGTATACATTTTTTATAAATTTCTCAAATTTTACTAACTGTTTTTCAATTAAAATGTATCTGGTGAAATAGTCCTTCATGAGTATAATTTATAATAATTAAAACATCCTGCATCTTACCGCAGTTAACCTTAAATTTGTTCTTTTTTCGTGGGTACGGGAAGTTCTTGTGAGACTAACTTAGAATATTTCTGTAAAATGGTCGATCGCTTGTCGAAAGTCTATAGGAACAAAAAAATTGCAAATTTTATAAGATTTAAAAAAAGGCCGTCATTATCTCAAATATCGTGTTTTTAAAGTAACAGCTAACAATTTTATTTGTTCGGACGTTATGTGTCGGACTTCACAAATTTTGCCATTGTAGTTTAATTGGATAGTAATTATGTAAATTAGTAACTAAAAAACATATTTAATAATTATTGTTTTCTTGCCTCAACCATTTTTTCATTCTATTTAGCCAACGACTTTCAATTTTACTAAAACAAAAAAATTAACAAAATATTTACTGAACATATACGAAAAAAAAAACAACATTTGTGAAACAGTGCAAGCGATTTGATCATCATGGTAAATTTATTTATGTTTAAATTGCTCAAATTAATTATATTAAATGTTTCTCTTATATAATATCAAAAAATAATACGTCTTTTAATAAGTTATAATTTTTTGGTCACGGGATCCCGGGATCACGAATTTTAGATGCCGAGATTCACAAAAACTCTTTGGGATTGAAAGTCCTACCATTCACTTGTCCTCACAGTTTAAAGTGATAAAAAACAAGTTTTGGTGCTTTAAAATATTCCCGTTTTCAAAAAAAGATTTTTTTTTCTTGAAGTTTACGTAGTAACGGGTCATAAAAAATTAGTTTTGCAGGTGGAAATGCCCAAAATAGGCTTAAATGTCATTCCTGTAACCTGCCCTTGATCAAAATTATAACAACTCAAGGAGTGTAGCTTCCGAAATTTTTATTTCTACATGTTTTAGATAATAAGATCAAAATATTACGTATACCATGTGCATTTCCTGCCATTTTAAAATAAATATAAAATTTTAACTAATAAACGAATTTATTATCTGCAAACTTTTTGCCCCTCAATTTTACCACTTTTTGAATCTTTCGCCATTTAGTAAGCAAAACTAAGAGAAAAGTATTGTTAAGAGCACCTTTTCAGTATGACTTTTTCCACTACTTATTTCATTCAATAGTTAAAACATCCACTGGTTTTGAGTTTTGAGTGCGAAGCGCAAGTATAATATTGAACTTCTTTTTTATATTTTGTTTTGTTAAATACCCTTTTTAATATATTTGATAAAAAAAATTGTAATTTCTGTAACCAACTGTGTATTCAGTTAGTGATAGACTAAAATGAAATTGATAAAAACCTGCAGAAAAGTGTATTAGTTTTTTTCTGATGCCTGAGATAAATACAATTTTGTCATTAATCTAACTGCCATTCCTGGCATTTTTTGTTATTTTTGTAACCACTCAAAAACACAAAAAAATGCATACAAATCACTTTCATGAAGTAATACATTGTGGTATCAAGCGATTACTTTGGGCCAAATAGTATAAAGAAACCATAATTCTAGCTTCAAGTCTTATTTTCACATTTATCCATTTTTCAAATGAAAAAAGGGTACTTTTGGCGAAATTTCCCACATATTTTAAGACAAAAAAAATACACACATGGCTAAAATAAGAGGTACATGTCTCAACAACTTTGATTAAACTTTTTTTTCTTCTTTTGTTAAAGTCGTATTATAATTATTTGATACTTACGACTATAAAATGAATTTGGCAACACTGCAAACATAAGGAACAAAAATATGATTTTAGGAAAACAAATTTTACACACCAAATAAACTATAAAGTGAATATTTTGCTTGGACAAAATAATAGGTGTCTTATTATTTCAGAGTTATCTGCTTTTTTTTTAGTAAAGGTACGTTGGTAGAACGTATCATCAATATTTTGCTACATAATGTATTTATTAGATGGGTCGAAAAATGCATTGGAAGGCGTAGGAATTGCGATTAGTATTAAAGCTAAGTGACGAAGTTTTTACCCTGCGAGTGATCGCCAAATCATTGTTGAGGTCGTTACATTTTATTTAAAATGCCCGCAAATTAAAAGATATGGCAGACACTCGTAGCAGACCAAACGAACATCCCAAAAGACCGAACATTATCGGTCTTTCCAAAGAGAACCAATTTTCATCATCAAGAGTGGTTGCGGCAGATATCGTTAGAGACTACAATGAGCGAATCTACCTGAAAGAATTGCCAGAAAAGTTCCTTTAACCCCTTTCCCACACGGCAATTTTTCTTGCCAGCAAGTTGAAAATACAAAGGAGAGAACAGCACAGAAGAAAAACTTCCCAGTACAGACTTGCCTGTACCGCAAGCTTGCTGGCAAGGAAACTTTCCACGTGGAAAAGGGGTATTTGCTTCGACAGCTAAATTTTTCAATAAAGTAAACATTTTCAAAATGTTTTTCAAATTGGTCCCTAAAGGCTCTAAAAAGTGACAAAATATTTTGTGGAGCGTCGAAACAAAAATAAACTTATTTTCTAATGAGAAGGTTCACTTCCCAAAGGCAAGGAATTTGGCGTTCACTTTATCAAAAAAAACTTTGAGCATGAAGGAGGCAATGTTATGGTATGGGGATGTTTTTCATAGTATATGTTCAAAATAAATGTGGATTCATTGACAATTACCCAATAAAAGGTTTTTATTTCTATATAACAAAAAGTTTTACAAACATTCATATGTTTCCTTGCAGATCTTTTTTGTACTTATTTTTTGTACAGCTGATTTTGCTATTCTTTAATATTCAATCCATAGAAAAAAGATTTTGTTGGTTTTTTTAAGTTTAACTTATTTCTTATTTCAATCAAATATAACGTAAAACACACATTTGATTTTTTTTCTCTTCTTTGAATTAATAGGGGTATTCACTTCACTACTGAAATTTCAGAAATCGAAAATTACAGGCAAGTTGAAGAAAGCGACCGTTTGCAATGTTTCGTTTTTTTTCACAGGCATCTGTCAAGCTTAAAATAGCCATTGCTTCATTTCGTTGGTGGGCTTGTTAGAAAAACAAATAATTATGTTAAAAAACTTAAGCCATCTTTCTGCCTTTAAAAAAAAAAATGCCAGAAAAAAAGCAAAACTAAATTAGATAAGTCGGCTGCTTTTAGTTGTCATATACTTTTAATGAGCATCAAATCAAAATGGTCCCATTATTGCACTGCTCTTTTTGTTTGTTAATTGCCAAATTTTTAAGGTACTATTACAGTGTGCAAAAAATTAAAAATCAATTTTTTTTCATTACAATATAGTTCTGTGTGGTCTTAAGAATACGTATACAAAATTTAAAAAAAAATATCAAATAGAAAAAAAGGAATAACATATATTACATTCGTATGTCGCGTAATATTCAAGAACATTTAAATCTTTAGGCGCATTTTAATCGACACACGGTTTTTCGAATCGACTTTTAAGATATCTGGACTTGATCGATTTCGATAAATCTTGATTCATTGTGATCCCTATAGACTCTGTTAAGCACTAGACCTATAAAAACTTTTATATTTTTTTTTGTATGGCTGAAAGTTTCGGCAAGAAAGGGACTTTTTTGTAAATTTTTTTTCAGCGCATACAATTTTATTTATTTTTTTTTTATTTATTAGCGAAGGTTGAGTGCTCAACTACAACCCTTAACTCAAGAATGCACTTTGATTTTTTACTTTCAGACGCTTTGTAAATGCTGGAGACGAGAAGCCAATTGCAACAATTTTTTAAACACGCTAACTTCAACGCCCTGTAGAAAATTAACAACTACTATAAAGACAAAAATTTTTTTTTATTTCCTCATGAATAATTCTTCATTATTTAAATAATATGAATCATTAAAATTAATAATGCTAGAAAAAAAAAATAATATAACAGATGTTTTTTTATAGCTACACATTGTAATAGTACCTTAAGGTACTTTACTTGAAAGCGTTCCTGTACCTTTTATGTTTTATGTGTCTTCTGATAGAAGTTTTGCTTAATTTGTTTAGCAGTGAGTTCGTATTTTACTAGCTTTTACTTGAAATATACAGGAACAGACCAAATATATTGTTTCCGTAAAGATAAATCCGTATATGTAATTCGTAAATATACTTATTGGCATTTTTTCACTACAAATTCAAAATTTGTATCAGTAGTTGGTATCGATAGCAATTTTTTCTTTCATTATTTTTAACGTAGCGCTACCTAGGCGTGAGTTCTAGCAATACTTAAAGGTGCTTGTACGTACTAAGCAAAGTACGTAAAAGTTGAGATAATTAAGCTTTGAATCGTACTGTACTCTCACGAAAAATTTTACCTCAAGTACACTTTTAACCCTTTGAGGTATGTCAGAGATAAAGAGATGGGAAACTTAAATTTTGTGACGTAAAAACATGATTTCATTTTGTTTTATGTACTTTGAAGAAGCTCATATATTGTGTACGTGAGCTCACTTCAGATCAGTGTTGCCGCTACGATTCTAATAAAAGTATCCACGAAAAGGTTACAAATGTATTCACTTCAGGAAAAAGGTAGCCATGTATTATTTTCCAAAAATGAAATATATATTCAATTTTTTAAGCATAGAATTAATATTTAAAATTTTTAAAATAATGAAACCCAATTATTTAAGCTTTAATAAAAATTTTATTTATTTAATTAGAAGAGTAACAAATAGCTTTATGAAAATGTAAAAATAAGTAACAACAGTTCTTGAAAATTTGAGTTATTTTTAAGGTTCTTTTTTTAAAGTTAAAATAATTAACATCGATATTTAAAATTTTAAGGCATGTTTTAACACTCATAAAAATTATTACACCCAAAAAAATGTTTTTTACTATGTACAAAACATTTATTATGTTCTACAAAACTGTTTGTTCATTTCAGTCTACGAACGACAAATGACCATTTGCACATTGCACAAAAAAAAATTTGTATATTTTACAAACGCATTCGTTTCATCTACAAAAGATTCGAACAAATATACGAACGCTGCTGCCACTGCTTTGTATATTATCAAAGATTATTCGTTCAGTTCAAAAATTTATACATTATAGATTTTTACAAACTAGCGTTTGTAGAATGTACAAAGTTACGAATTCAAAAACTTTTTTATGCTGCCAATACTGCAAACGTTTGTACTATGTACAAAACATTTGAACATTCTACGAATAGCCTCCGTTTGTATTTCTACAAAGATTTTATTCGTAATTTTATTTTAAATATTGTCTGGGTATATGTTCAAAATGGTGCTCAATGAGATCTTTGAAAGAAAGAGCACTGTTGTTGATTTTTGCTATTCTATTTATCTTAAAAATTAAAACCAAGAATATTATTAATTACTATGAGTTCCGCTATACCCAGGACTGAAATTTAAGTTCTAAAATTAGGGTTTTTTACCGGTTATTCAGTGTAAAATATACAATTTTTCGTATATATAGATTTTTCGTATATTTAAATTTTGATAACGATAGCCACTGATGTGAATAAAATATCAAAATTTCAGATGATTTGTTTGAATAGTTTTTGTTTTTGCTACAATACATTGCCGAAAAATGTAGTTTTGAGATAAATGAGTGTAAAGAGAGTGAGCACATCATGGATATTTGTGATGTGCTGTTATATTTTGTTACATTTTTATATTTTAGAGAAATTGCACGGTGCGACAGCCCAAAATCCATAGGAAGTGTTACCATTTTTTTGTAAGTCTTGTTGAGTGCAATAAGGCTGCATACCAGAAATTCACCAAACACCCCCAAAATCTTGACTTACCGTTATAAAGCCGGTTTTTGTACCTTTGCGCACTTATAAGACTGTTACTTAGCCGCTGTTGCACCAATTTTCAGTTTCTTACCGGATTCCGAAAGAAAAAACTTAGAACTTTCCAATGATATACAAAGTGCTTATAAAAACTTGATAAATTTATGTGTATTTGTCTGGCAAACTTTATTTTTTTTTAATTTTTTTAACATTTTCCAACTTTCACGATTTTTGTGGACACTATTTTATATAGACACTACACTATTTGTTAATGTACTAAACAAACACGTTTCTTAGGAATTACGATTCAATTATTTAAAAAATCGGCTAGTAATTGACTGAGTTATTGATGAAAACAAAATTTTGCAGAAATGTCTGCACAACGTTTTTCGTGTTCTTTTGCACATTTTTTATAGGAGCACAGATAACTTAATATGATATCTTTAAAACTATAAGATGACTGATATCTATTGAAAAGTCTCAAATGTAGCAAATTGATTAGGTTTTTCACATATTTAATATTAGTTGCACTCTATTTTTTATTAAATAGCAAATTTTTTTATATGAAATGGTTTTTAAAGTGATAAAGCTGTGAGAAACACAACGTCAAATGAATAAACAAAATTACACATACCTGACATAAGTTAAGCTCTCATTGCATATTGTGGTTGCAATTTTATTTTGTTATTTTTTTAAAATGCAGAATTTTTAAAAGCTTTACTTTGTTTTTGTGGACTATTTCTCTTGCGAATCATCAAACAGCAGGTTTCACTGACGAAAATTTTACCTACAATCTCTTTGCTTTCTATGCTTTTTGCATTCTCTTAAGTTAAACTTTAAAAAATTCAAAACATTTAAAAAAATAAGAAGAAGTGCGAGAAGTAAAAATTACAACAATATACAATGGTTTGTTTCGTTATTTGACGTTTTGTTTATCACGTCTTTATAACTTTCAAATATTTAATTTAAAAAAATTTCAAGTTTTATATAAATTGTGTGCAACTAAAGTTAATAAGTGTGTCATAATCATCAATCAATCATATACCAGATCATTGCTACTTTTTTCAAGCCAATGTTTCATGTCATAGTTTTAAAACTCGTAAAAACAGAAAGTATGCAAATGTTGTAACTGTTACTAAACCAATATCTTGGGATGATGAATTTCCGACAAAGAGTAAATCTACTGTTGCAACTAAAAAAGATTTAAACAAGAAGAGAATTTCTTCCATTCAGATCAACGACAATGGAGCGATATTTTATTTCAAAAGAAGATTTCGATTATCTTGTACGCGATTTACAAGTGTCCAAACGACAAACTGAAATCCTCGCGTCGCGATTAAAGCAGTGGAATATGGTGGAAAAAGATTTTCTTGTAACTTCTGATAGGAGAAGTGATCGGACTTTGCTACTTGAAGATTGTTTTAAAACTGATTATAGTAACAATGATCTCTTTCTACCCAAACCCAAACTATTTTCGACATCATTGATGGCTCTTGTAAAAGTATATATTAAAAAAAAATAATTTTTGTACTCCTTTCTATAAAATCGACATGGTAATATCTAGTTTTAAAAGCTGTTATATTGCACAACGAAAATTAGCTACCATCAGTTCCAATCGCGTACGCGACTAGCGTTAAAGAAACCAACAATGTGATGGAAAAAATACTCCGTTTCGTCAACTATGTCATTCATAAATGGAAAATAGTCGCTGACTTAAAAGTTTTGACGATTTTATTTGGTATGCAAGGAGGGAACACAAAACATCCGTGCTATTTTTATGAATGGGATAGTCGTGCACCGAATCGCTATGATCGAAAAGAATGAACACCTCGTGAGTCGCATCAAATAGGGCAGAAAAACGTTTTAAACGCCCCATTAGTAACAGCCGAGAATGTTATTCTGCCACCACTGCATCTCAAGCTGGGATACATGCAACAAATTGTAAAAAAATTGGATGTAAGCGGCAACGCTTTTTCCCATCTTAAGACGGTGTTCCAAAACTAAGTGAAGCGAAAATAAAAGGAGGTAATAATTTCTTTCTTTCCATACATTGTTTTATTTCCAAAATTTTAATCCGTTTTGATAAAATTTTGGTATTTTCATCAAATTCGTAAAATTATGAGCGATTTGAGTTTTATGAACAAGCTAAGTTTGGTTGAAAAACGTGCATTGAAGCGTTTTGTTGAGCTATGCGATAATTTTCTTGGAAAGCACAGAAGCCAAGACTATGTTACGGCTGTAAACGAATTTTTAAATGCGTATGGTGAAATGTGCTTCAACATATCTATTGAAGTACATTTCCTACATTCGCATTTAGACTTCTTCCCAAATAACCTGAGCCAGTTCAGCGATGATCAAGGGGAACATTTTCATCAAGAAATGACAAAAATGGAAAAGCGCTTCGAAGGAAAAAATAAAATAAAAATTATATCAGAATTTTGCTGGTCGCTGAAACGAGACACTTATGATGTTGAGTTAAGAAATAAACATTTAAGCAAACATTTTTGAGTTGAATGGTCAAAAATTGTTTTTTTTTTGTAAAAAATTTGATTTCATGAAAAGCTAATTTACTTATCGATTTTTTTAAACAATATAACTTTTTTTTATAAACGAATTTTTTTAAAAAATTCACATAAGGTATGCTTCCCATTATATATAGTGTTTCCAAAAATCACCAAAATTTAAAAAATATTGAAAAAAATTGTGTTTGCTGGTCCCATTAAATAAAGTGTTTCCAAAAATCACCAAAATTTAATAAATATTGAAAAAAAATTGTGTTTGCTGGATTTTTTTATTTTTTTCTTAAATAAGTTGTATATTTTTCAAATGGTCTACGTTTCCCCTTCTGGAATCCAAAAAATTAGAAAATTATTGATTATCAACTTAGATACAGGCTTATAAGTACGGAAAGGTACCGAAAACCGGGTTTTTAACGGTAAGTCAAGATTTTAGGGGTTTTTGGCAAATTTCTTATATTGTTATACTCAACAAGACCTACAACAGAAACAGTAACACTTCCCAGGGATTTCAACTTCATTCAAATTTGTATCACTGTGTTATATTTGTTACATTAATTTTTTAAGTATGATATTTATGCAAAAAAAAAAAGCATACAAAACATAGCTGTAAAATAGAGATTTCGATAAATAATCAATAAGGTTATATTTTAAAAAGAATTATGATCATTATTTAATCCTTAAGGGAGATGTTTTTGATTAGAAGTTAATTAGGATTACAAATAATCAAAAATAATTATGATTACTTGAAATTACGAAAATAATCAAAAAGAATCAAAGCTAAACAAGAAAAACTAGTCCAACTAATTTTAGAAATTATTTTTGATTCTTTTTGATTATTTAAAGAATTTTAGTCAAAAGGACGGAATATTTTTTAAAATTTTATTTAAATTTTATTATGTTTATATAAATAAACATAGATATTAAAAAAGATTTAAAAAACAAGAAAGAAGAAAAAATGCTTAAACAGAGCAAATAAATAGAGAAGAAATAAACAGAGCAAATGTTGCAAAGCATTTTTCTCGTTGTTGTTTATTGACAATCTTTATTTAATAATAACACATATCTGTGCTTGTTTATCAATAAAATTTAATAAAATTCTAAGTATTTAAGACTGAAATTTTTTAAATAATAAAAAAGAATCAAAAATAATTTCTAAAAGTAGTTCGATTGTTTTTTCTTGATTATTTTAATTCTTTTTGATTATTTTCGTAATCTGAAGTAGTCGTAATTTTTTTTATTATTATTATGATACAAAATAATATTTAAATACATAAAAAAGGAATTTTATAGCTTATTTAGTTTAGTGTTATACATTTCCCTTTATTTGTATTAAATTTTAAAGTTCAAAATTATTCATTTTAAAGCATTTTGCAAAACAATATACTTTTACCTATTCTCAAAGAAAATCTACTAGTCTTATTTTCAGTACTGGTCTTAGAGCCTCGAGATCACAACTTCTTGGTAATTTTACTGAATGTGTTTTTTTTTAGAAAATATTACAAAAAAATTAGCTCAATGAATTATATACTCACTATTATAAGTAATCTATAAATATAGCCTATAATATATTCTAATTACCAAACATCGTGATATTTTTAACTGGAATAAACTAATTTAATAAGTCAATAGACTTCTTAGACCTCTTTTTTTTTGTTTAAGATTTACTTTTATCGAGACACGCTTTGTTTTTTCATAAATCTATTGCTTTGTTCTATTTTAGCAAAAGTAATGCTAATATTTACTTACAAAACTAAAATAATGGTGTTTGCATTTGCGTAGAAGCTTTTTAATAATAGTTTTTTTCTCGAAACCTAATAATTTACATTTTGTGATATTTTTATATATGTTGGCGTATTTTAATTTTAGTATGAGTATTCAAATGTACTCTAAAACTAAATGATGCACTTATGGGTTAAAGCAAAATTATAATGAGCTACGGCATAAACCATTTTTTCGAATGACCTAAAGGTGGCGTATACTTCGCTCTAAATTTCCGTTGTGAATGCAACTGAATTTGTTAGTGCTGTAGTTCTCTATACAGCAACCGTTTTTTTAAAATCTGTTTCCTTAAAACTGAATTGGACAAAAATGTTGCTAAATAAAAATTCAACAATTTTATAATATAAATATTTTTATTGATACAAATTTTTGTAATTCACACTTTGATTAAAAAAGATTGGGTGATTACAGGGTGACGATAGAAATAAACTTAAGCATAAGCACATTTTATTTAAAAGCAAAAAAATTAGCACTAATTATACGAAAGTAAAACAATAACATTATGAACTTATATATAAGCACATTCAGGACAAAAATGTTAAAAGATTTTGCAAATATTTGTAAAGAAAATGAATTGCAAACATGGTTTGTGGCTACTTAATGAAAATAATTTTTAAATTTTACGCTATTGTATGAAATTTCAGATAAATAATGTGAAGTAGTATAAGGGATTAATTTTTAAAACGACATTTTTGTGAAGATATCCATGGACAAAATAGCATTTTTTCATGGAATGAAAAAGAGCTTTTTGCTCATAGAAAATACTTAAAAAGGAAAGCTGTTGTAGCACCAAATATTTTCATTAAAATATATACTTTTTTAACTACTATTTATATCATATATAACGTTTAATACCCAAAATATATTTAAGCAAGCTTTTGGTAAGCTTTCGTTGCACATCGATGTGCTAAAAGTGGCAAGACTTTTTTTGTTAAACCAAAATTTGAAAATAATTTTTGAATATTATAAAAACATAGCTACTAACACTAATTTCGAGCTTTTATTTTTCGACTGTTTTGGACGAGCTTTTATGCTCACGCTAGAACGCCATCAAGGGCATGTATAACGCCATTTGTTGCTGGAATATTCGATGTTACCATCTGGGCATCGTTAACCTTGATCTTACCGGCTGATGTTTTCTGCAATATGACCGTTTTTCCTGTCAGTAGCGAATCTTTGACTTGATAGAAACGCATGCCGGCTGAGAAAAGCGAACCAGGTACAATGTGCTTCATGGCAAATTCTTCAGCCGCACTTTTGTCGTTGTATAGTTTTTCCAGCGTATCCGATTCGATGTCGTTGAAACTTTTGTCGACTGGTGCGAAAACGGTGTAGGTTTTAATGCCTGAGTAGAAGAAAATAAGAGAGTCAGATAAAAATTAAGTAAAATAAAGTATGCATTTATTTTGAGTTTTTATATTTCACTATTTCTTGAAATGTAATATTTTTCAAAAATTTTTACAAGCTCAATAAAACCTTATCATATAAGACTTAGAATCCTTTGTTGTTATATAAATGCTTAAGAAATATGATATTAACTGTAGTTATTTTCCTTAACTTAAATTGTCTACTATAAATAGCACTTTAATTTTTATGAACATTTCTGAAATATACCCCACGTATGATTTGCTTCTATTCCTTTCATTTTTTGTATTTCTAGATAAGTTGTTTAAAGAACATTGCTCATAAAAAAATTTTCGAGTGAAAATTTTCTTAAGGATGTAGTCTAGTTGGTCGGCTAATAAAATAGGCTATTTTTGGGAATTTCTCGTAAGCATGCTATGAAAGGTATGTTTATATAAGTTGTTGGGGATGATAAATGATGTCTTAAATTAGAAAAAAAATTATTAATTTTTTCAATTTTTTTACAGAAAATTCGTACTTAAACGTAACGTCATAATTTGGAGGCACGTCCGGATCCAACACGATGTCTCGGCAACGGCTTAACTGAAACAAAAAACCGAAGTGTTTTAGACTCGTTAATTAATTTCTAGCAGTTTTTGTTATTTTTACCAAAATAACCAAAAAAATTAAAAAACGGTTTCTTTTTCACTGTTATTTGTAAAAAAAAATATATTAAAAATCAATATTTTTACATGGTTATAGTCTAGTTTGTGAGTATTTATGAGTTAAATATGTGGAAAAACGCGTTGAAAGTTTTGTGTGCGCTCAGGTACATACGCGCAGTTAGTAAGCTTTAAGTTGAAAAAAATACTTGTACTGCTCGGATCTTAATAAAATTTAATACAATATTCTTAGATATAATTTCGAAAAATGGAAAACAAATTTTTGGAAGTGATCAACTAGACTACACTTTTAAGGATAAATAAGAAAATTATAAGGAAATGTTTTCATATTAAGGATAAATAAGAAAATTATAAGGAAATGTTTTCATATTATATAAATATTGATATTATATAAATATTGGTTTCAAAAGTATCGCATATTTGATAATCACCTAGAATGTGTCACATCTTTGTAAAAAACATTCCTAAAATGGGCTGTCCATATCATATCCGGGTCAAATCTGGACTTAAATAAAGTTTTTCTAAACTTATTTTAAAGCTTTTAGAAACAAAATTTCTAAAAAACTTTGATCATTAATTAGCTTATATTAAATTTTTAATTTCTTTATTATTTATAAAAATAGGAGAGGTATATTTTATTTCCCTTATTATAAGTTTATACATTGAATTCTTAATATAAAGTTTTATGTTAGTTCTATTAAATATCTCCTTTTATTAGACCCCTTGAAGATAATCAGGTCAATGGACTCGTTTACTTTTAGTTTTTGTGCAAAGTTGACATCCTGTAAATCCTTTATTCTAGATCCAAACAAATCTAACCCATGACTATATAATAATAAGCACTATATATACTGTAAATTTTATCAAAATAAAAGAACTTTAAAGTTTTAGATGAATAACTTCAAACTTTTTCTATGCAAAATCCAGAAGATGTATAACAAAAAAAAACCTCTGTTAATACTTCGAAATTATTCTTTCTTTACTGATGCTGAAAGGTAAAAACTTCAAAATCACTACAAAGTTAAAAATTTCAAATTTCTTTTCCTATTAATATCATGGTAAAGTTTGATAATTTATTTATGCACATTATTAAATTGGAAATCTTATTATCTTAATTTTGAATATTTAATTAATTAAATATATTAATTTCTTTATTTAGCCTTTAAAGTTGGCGCTAATATACAAAGGCTTTTATAAAATTATCGCTTTCGATCACTGAACAAAACAAGCGCTTTTGTTTGTTGGTAAATGTGCTTGTAACTTGCTGATTTTAACTTCGAAACTTAAATCTCGCTCGTTTTGGCTACGCAGGAATGGTAAAAACAGCATGATTGTATAGCAAAGACTAGTTCCGTCTTCAAAGATTGTATCTCCATAAAGAAATTAATATTTTTATAATAATAAAAGAAATTAGAAAAAAATTTATATAACAAGATTTCCAATGAAATAACATATAAATATAAATAAATTATCAAATCTGACCAAGATGATTTTGTACTTTGTGGTGACTTTGATGTAGGAATTTTTTTTTTGTTGAAAAGTTTTTATTTTTTCCTTTTTAGAGAATATGATATATTTTCGAAATAATTCTACCCATTCTTATAACGAATTTTAGTACCCTTGAACCCCTTATAGAATTTCGTCTACTTTCTTTATCGTGTTTTGTTATAATTTTTTTTACTCTTGCACCAAATTTAAGTACCCTAGTGTCAATATTAACAGAAATACAGTGTTTATCTAACAAAGACACACCCTTTCTCAAATTCTGCCCACTTTTTTCATCGTCTTTTGTAATAATTCTACCCATTCTTGTAACGAATTTTATTACCCTAGTGTCAATATTATTCGAGATACAGTGTTGTTTAATGTTTTCACGCCTATTTGTTGAGTAACGCCCACTTTATTGAAAGTAATTTTTTAACCCCGTACTAAATTTTTGTACCTTGTGTCAGTATTATTAAAGATATAGTATTTGTATAATATTGCCACGACCCTTTGTCCAATAACTCCCACTTTATTGACAGTAATTTTTAATAATTGTGCCTACCTTTGTACTAAATTTCAGAACCCTAGTGTCAATATTATTCGTAATACAGTATTTTTCTAATATTTGTCGAATACTGCCCATTTTTTAGACGGGAACCTCCATGTACAATTTTTTTATTGACAAAAAATTACGGCAATCGGGCGAGTGCTTCAGGAGTTGACGATGTACATTAATGAGTTTTCTTTTGTACTTCATTGCAAAAGTTCTAATGACCAGTGCACTAAGGGGTAAATATGAAGAAGGATAATAAGAGGATCAGAAATGTGTAGTTTCGCGTTCAATAGCTCTTAAAACGATACGTAAAATTAACGTACATATTCCAACATAAAATTATTTGCTTAATCGAATGCCATTATCAGTGTTTCCAAAAGTTAATTTCTTTATTTAAATTATTTCATGATCTCTTTCAAAGTTAAAAAAGGTAATTTTTTTTAATTTTTGGTTTTAACCGATGCAATGAATTTGATGGCACTTGTTAATGTAAAAATAAAAACCATAGACTGATGCATATTTTTATGGAGATAATCCGCAAATTTTATTATTATCGAAACATACGTTTTTGATAAAATAATTTTAAAGAAATAATATTAAAACTAAAACAATAGTAAACCGTAAATTATATTAAAATCTCTATCTTATTAAAAACTATAATAAAAAAATTATAAAATAAAATAAAGTGATAAGTATAAGCACTGTATTGCAATAAAATTAAGATATATTCACATTATTAAAATTATATAAATTATATAATTATATAAATTATCATATCAATAATTAGGACTGATAACTGTATTTACTCCAATTTGCTGAGTCGTTTGAGACCCAGAAATAATATTAGTTTTAAAGTAAACTTATAAGATTTGCCTATTGTTACTCTGACAGATTGCAAATAGACACTAAAAACAAATAAAATAAAAAATTTTATAGAAACACAAACTAAACAAATTTTATAAAAGACACAGTTTTTAAGAAAGTATTTTAATATCAAATAACACTATTAAAGAAATTTGTGGTTGTTAGATAAGGAAACTTTTTTGATGTTGTTCAGCAACTTGTGTAAAATTTATTTTATTTTTTCCATTAAATCGAGACACTGGACTTGTTGCTCTCTCTGCAACTTCATTGACAATTTGTACATTGTTGACTAATTCTTCAGCGCACAAATAATTCGCGTTGTTGAGCCAACTACTCGGGTCGATTTTGAGAAAGTCCGTCTGAACGAGATCGTTCATTGGTGGTATTGGTAAGAATAATGCGCCAAAAAACTAATTGGTGTTGAAGTTGTAAAGTAATCAATTTTGCAATTCGTAATTTATTGTGTCCATATTAATATTTGCTTCTTTCTTTGTTATTTTGTCACCAATTTTGTGTAAGGCAGCAATCATTAACTGCTTGGTATGCGAGTAAATTGATCTGAGGAAGAACGCTAAGCCAACCCAGAGTTTCCGACAAATGCCACAGGTGACGTCCAAACACACGCAGAAGTTATTTTGCCATGACTTTATTAACTTAGCGATAGTTAACTAGATTTTTAATTAAATTGATATCGTTTTTTGGTGCAGTAGCTGGTTAATGTATATCAAAGCGATAAATATATTCACATTTCTATTTATTAAAAATATATCATTACTGTTAGTTTTATAAACATATTTTTAAATTTACTAGAAAGTTGAAATTAATCCCGTAATAAAAATATTTTTAAGGAGTAAATTCCCAATGCCATGAATCGAGCTCGAGAGGCCGCACCTGGCGTTTTAATTTTTTGTAGTTGCCCCTGTCGTCTTTACAAGCGATATAGAACCCGAAGAGCACAAGTTATAATTATAAAGTAATTTAAAATGTGTAAGTATTAGTTTTTATGGAATAAATATTTATTATGAGGAATCTGTATAAAAATGTATCATTTTTAACAAATATGCAAGGCAATAATGTTTCATTTTCTAGTTTAATAAGTAATTTCTTTTAAATATTTTATTTTTTGCAGATAAAAATAAATAAATATAAATAAACTGGCCATTTCAGCCCTTGGAAGGACTTTGACCTAGCTTCTATTGATCAATTGTGTTGTGCGTGTTATTAAATGTTTGATCACAAATGACCGAGAACTGGACCTACGTGTTTTATGCCGACTCCGAACGGCTTATGTTCTCAAGAAGCTTTACATTGCAATTTTTACTCTCTGAGGTTTGCCATTGTCTGCAGAGAGGTGACGACCGAACAGAAAAATTAATTTAATTGAAAAAACTTTTCTGTCTGAGCTGGAATTGAACCCGGGCTACCGTAGTTCTTTAGCTTAGGGGCCACGCACTCTACCCACTAGGCTACGGCCGCCACAGATTTATGCAGATTATCTTGATAAAATTATACATCAGCCTATGGTATTTATTTTTACATTAACGAGTGTACTCGAAATGTACTCGAAAATACCTTTCCAACGATGTAAGATTTATGTGCAAATGCTGACTTTAACGCAGGTAATATGGTAGCACAATTTGTTTGTTTGCGTAATAATATATAGATGTAGAATCAGTATATTTAGTTATTTTTTGCAGAAATGAAATACCTTAAAAAAATTTAAAGGTTCTATAAAAAGATACAGTAAAATTGGTTTTTTGCTTTGAGGGCACTCGGTTTAAAAGATATATTACTCGAAATTTCACATTTCGGATCCTCTTAATATTCTTCTTCATATTTACCCTCTTGTGCGCGAATTAGAAAATAAAATTTGCAAAAAATAAATTGTACATACATTAAAAGAAAAAAAATAAAAAACAAAGAAACTAACGAACTTTAGAACCTCCTCCATTTTGAAGTCGTTAAAAATAGAGCAATTTATTAATTGAGTAATTTTTTTTCGTAAAAACTACTTGTAATTAATTATACACTAAAGTTTAAATTTAAATGCACTTTTTTTTGCAATACTTTAATTTTTTTTAAATCTATAGCATTTTCATAACTGTGACAAACAATTTTTTTTGTTATGTTTACAATAAGCGACCAATATTTTGCAAATATACTTCATTTTTAAAATAAGCTTCAAAGTTTAAAGTTCAATTCAGAGAACTCCGTGAGTGCACTTATTGCGTAAAACAATTAATTTCCCAAAAATCTAGTATTTGAATTTGACCTTGACCTTTTCGGATGTGGGCAGACATAATGAGCCAACATCCACCGATATCGTTTTCCATTGACTGTTTCGCTTTCTCTTAAGAAAAATGGCACGTTTTTTACGTTGTGACGCGAATCATGGTTGACTGAATTGGCGTTTCAAAACACTGTCTACTCAAGTCAATCAGCTGTTAAATGTAAAATTTTTTCAATGTTTACATACCGACATAAAATATTGCGCCCCCTGCATTATTAAAGTAACATTAATTTAAAGGTTTATAAAAAGCCGAGGTCTTACACATTCATTTTTATTACCACATTTATAAATGTCGGCCTTCATCTTTAAGACTTTTAAGTAACTGCTTATCTCAAAATGTGAACTTTAAACATATGAAAAAACCTTATGTTTGTCCTTATTCTCTGTAAGAAACAAGTCCTAGTACCGCATGAAGAATATTTTCATAAAATATATTTCTTTTTTAAATTTTCACATTGAAACTTTGTTGATAATAAAAAAAGTGGGATTTTTTCCCTTTTTGATAAATTTTTTTATTATTTTCCCTTTTTTGATAAATTTAGACCTAAATAAAGCGTAAAGTTTTAAAAGCTATCGTTATTGTCCCTGGCATTTGAATGTATCTAAACTCCAACAAGGTCTTACTTCTGTGAATAACTTTTGAACATTCCTTACTTATTCCATCCCTCTATATAATCTTTACTTTCTCTTCATAATCATAAATAATAATTACCTTAAAAGAAAATTTGGCTTACCTTTACTTTGCAGCTGCTCCGACAAACCCGATGTAAAGAGAATCTTTAAGAAAATAGAGAAACGATTTTCACGATCGGACTGCAACGTCTGTAGCAGATCGCCAACTGGTAAGGGGAACATAACGCGATCTACAGCATGAGCGACACCTTGAGGTATCTTTATATCCTTCTTGTTAAGAACAACCATGGCGCCATTAATGGTGGTGAGCTTAAGAAAAGCAAATGCCACGAAATCAGTTTCTTAACTTGTTAAAGGGTCTTTTAAAAAAATCTAAACCAACCGTCACATCGTTCCACTCCTGATCGTGCATCGTGTACTGATTAACACGTAATTGAGTACCGGCCAAGGAAACGCCAGTCATCTCATCCTGAAGTGTAGCGATTTCAAAGGCACCCGGTATGACGTGATGCAGCAAGAGCTTTAGAGTGAGCAAACCAAAAGAGAGCATAAAGAAATAGAGATAGAAAAATTTATTAAGTGAAAAATATGTGATATTTTTTGTTAACTTACTCCACTCAGCAGTCTAGGGTTAGCCTTGAATTTCTCCTCGGCACGTTCAGGTCCACCCAGCTGTACCAGCAGATTCTTAAAAGCCTTATCTGTGGGCACGAACAAGGTGTAGGGTCCAGTTTCATTTAGTATACTATCCAGACCAGACTGACGCAAATACTTAGCCATGGCAAAGAGTCCGTTCGACTTGAGTATCTGTATCAAATCTTCACTTGGATTTGCGGAATATGTATTATCACTCGATTTCTTCTCCGTATTTTCGGATTCCTGTACCAAGGTGTCCAAATAAGGTAACGATGACGCACTGTGCTGTCCACCTACAGCTACATCGTCACTGTTTGTGACCGATAAACGTTCACTGATCGGCGTCTGTGCCGAAGAGGTGTAGGCAAGCGTTGATGGGGATGCCGCCGTGGTGGCGGTGGCATAAATCGGCGATATAGTGGGGTGATAGGAGCTGGCCGAGTATTGCACACTACTGCTGGAATGATGGTTGTAGTGCTGAGGTGCAAAAGTGGTGGTTGGTGGTACGGTGGCCACAACATAAGGATAACTTGTAGTGCGTGTGGTATGATATTGGCGCGTCACAGTTGTTCGTGGTGACGGCGGTGGTGGTCTTGGTGTCGTAGTTGTTGTTGTGCTGGTAGTTGTAGTGCTCGTGGTTGTTGGTGGCGTGCGTGTTGTCTGGATAATATTACCACTCAGGATTTCAACCACCTCATCATTTGGCAGCGTCAGACGTTGCACCGAGGGCGGCAATTTTATTTCTCCACTACGTATGCGATCCAGAATACTTTCAACCTCAGCGCCTGTCTGGCGTGTCTCCTTTTCGCCATTGGCCTTGACGCCTTGTATTTTAAAACTACCATCGGCCTGTTCTTCCAGATAAACATAAGTGGCCTTCTTCTTGGGTGGTGGTGCTGTTTTTGGTTTGGGTTTGGTTTTCGTTGACGGTGAACTTAAACCCTCGATTTCATAGCCATCGGGGATGAGTCCACGGTTGGCCAGTTCTTCCAGGCTGGGTGGCTCATCAGATTCCGAGGTAATAACCGCTGAACTGGCTATGCTGTTGGCTCCACTAGAAATACCCGCAAATTCGGTACCACCACCACCGCCGCCATAGAGCGAGGCCAAACTGGATAGATCTACACCCTCGGGAAGTTCTTGTGCAGCATCGGATATATCCTTGGCACCGGAACGTAAAATTTGAACTTTAGTGCCATTCGAAAGCACCAGATCCTTTTTGGTTTTTGGAGCTACATCGTCAATACTTAGCTTGCCGGCATACGCCGTGCTAGGAGCTGCACCCATAGCTTGCTGTGCCAACAGCTCCTGTAACTGTTCCTGTGAGAATGATTGCTGCCCCTTGACCAAGTTTGGATCTGTGGTGCGTATGACCTGTACACGTTGACCATTTGGTAGCACCAAATCCATTTCATCGTAGGTATTGTTGCCAGTCAGCGGCTGTTGGGGTGTTTCGGTCAAAGCGGCTTTAAGCTGTTTGAGGAGCTCATCGCGGGCGATGGTTTTGACCGGCTTCTTTGGGTTAGTTTTGGTGCCATATTTGCCCAGCTCAGCTTTAACCTGAGCATAGATATTCTTTTGGGTAGCCGCCAGCTTGGCAGCTGCTGTTGAGGTGGCCTCCGTTGTGGTGGTTGTGGTGGTAGAAGTTGTTGTAGTTGTCGGATGTTCCTGGTGATACTTTTGCAATGCATTCGAGAACTGATTCAAATCAGAGGGATCAACAACGGGACGACTGCGTGGTAGCTGGTGGGAGGGTTGTACGTATTGTTGTTGTTGCTGTAGTTGCTGTTGTTGCTGCTGCAAAGTGGGCACAATGATTTGCTTTAGCTGCTGCTGCTTGGCCAGGAATTCTTCATGTTGCTGACGCACCTTATTTTGCGACTTTTCGTATTGCTTTTGAACAAATTGCTCGTGCTTTTGTATGAGCTTCTGTTTGTATTCCTGATCGGTTGGGGATGCTTCGCTTGGCTGTGGAAAACCGCTGAAATGCTGCTGTGGTTGGGGTTGTTGTGTTTGTGACGATGCGAATTGTTGATGCTGCTGTTGTTGAGAAAAAGTATTCGTTTGCAAATGCGGAAAGATGGACGGTACTGGTAGCCCCAGATTTGGGGTGATTTGGTACTGTTGTTGTTGTTTTTGCTGTTGCTGTTGTTGCTGCTGCTGCTGCGTTTGTTGCTGAGCTTGTAGCTGCTGATGCTGTAGTTGCTGCAGCTGATTCAACACAAATTGCGGCGCGGTGGAAAACTGTTTTTGAGCATTCTGCAGCGGTAGCTGTTGCTGTTGTTGTTGTTGTTGCTGCTGTTGCGTTGTTGTCTGAAATGTTGGCACCGGCAGCTGACTGGGTAGCTTTTGTTGTGTTTGAGGCAGTGGATCTGTTGAACCGCGAAAAGGTTGTTGCTGATAAACTGAATCAGGCAACGTCTGATAGGGTTGAGGTTGCGTCTCCTGTTGCTGCTGCTGTTGCTGGAATGGCTTGTTGTTGTACGAACGCTGCGGCAAGCCTTGTTGAGGACCGACTTGCTGTCCGCGAAAATTACGTAGAGTCAAGAAATTTTTCGTATGCTCATCGAATTCTGGCTGCTGCTGCTGGTATTGCTGCTGCTGCTGCTGCTGGGGTGTATGCAATTGATTTTGTGTAGAACGCTGCAATTGATTGTTCTGCTGGTAATTATTGTTGCTGTGTGCGTTTTGTTGTATAAAATTTCCGCGTCCTGGTCCCGAAGATGTTGACGGTTGACGATACTTTTGTTGCTGCTGTTGCAGTGATCCTTCAATACTCAATTGTTGTGAATAAAAAGACTGTTGTGGTTGCTGTCCAAGACGTGATTGCTGCAAATCGCTGAGAATGTTTTGCTGACTGTTTACTTGACGGCGGAATTGATTGTTGTACAGGGGCTGCAAGGCAAAAAAAGTTGTTTTTTGTAAATAATTTGTTAAAGTTTCTTAATTTTTTGTTAAATAAATTTTCATGTTGTTGTGCAAAATATATGTTAAATCTTGTAAGCCAAAAATGTACTGCTTACAAATTTTTCTAATATCTTTAAGCGTAAGTGAACTGTAAATTACAACAGCACAAATATTTTCATAGAGCTGAATATATATCTAAAATATTAAGCAAACAGTTAAGAAGCATGGGAATGTTGCCAACATATTGTTACAACCAGCTTAAATGCTGAAAAAGCACGGCTTACATTTTTTTGGGAATAACAATTTTTATTAGAACTCAGTCATAAACAAGGGCCAACGTACCGTGCAAAAATGCAACGGCTTACAAAATTTATTGAAGATTTTTAACACAATAATACACATTTTTTTTTCATTTCAAAATTGTTTTGTTAGCAAATGCTATTAAATTTTGTAAACAAATATACGCAATAACAAACTAACAAGGTTTGGACATTTCTAAAAGAATATTCTATCTTAAGTCTTGGGACACAACATTTAACATTTAAGAAACATTTAATCTACGTTGAATGACGCAGGCACAGATATTTGGCGATTTTTAATGTTATGCATTTATGAAGAATAAAAAAATTACGATTATCTTTTTCGTAGTCCCTAAAAAAAATTAACAAGGCACTAACAAGTTTGAGAATAATAATAAAATATATTTGCAACAAACTTAAACGCAAAAATAATGCGGCTTACAAAATTTTCAGTCTTAAGAAATTTGTACATAACGCAATAAAAGATTCAACGTAAAATTGTGACTTAATTCTTTTGAACACTTTAACAGTGAAAGCTTGCGTTGAATATTGTATGCACAATAAAAAAAAATTGTTTTTAATTATGGTATTATAAATAGCCAAAATTACATTTTTAGAAAAGGTACTGTAACATTACTATGACAACGTTATGTACAAAAAAGTAAGGCTTACAAATTTAAGCTTTTAAGTTCAAGCAAGTGCTGAATAGCGTAAGAACATATATGTAAAAAAACTTAAATTGGATTTATCAATGAAAGATGTAAAAAGTAAAAATTTCTGCACATTTTTCGCTTTGAATTTAAAAAAAATTAAAAATTATAAGGAAATCACTGTCGAGTTTGAAAACATTGATAAAATATAACTACAACAAGCTTAAATGCAAATGTAATGTGGCCTACAAATTTTTTTTGTAACGTAAAAAATTTAAAAATAACGCAATTACATAAAAGTTTCAAAGTAACATGCAAAAACGGAGTATCTAACAAATTTATAAAAGAACTAAACAATTAAAATAAAAAATTTTCAATATTTTAATGAATAGGAAAATTTGCAATACAAATATTTCAAAAAGCTTTCAAGCTTAGTATGCGCTTGAGTGTGAAAGAACAGATGTTAAAAAAAAATCTCAATTTCATTTCCTAAAATATTATAGCCTTAAGGACTTGAGATACATTCATTTTTAAGGTGAATCTTTTTGTACTTCTGAAATGATTTTAAAACTTATAATAAACTAATGACGATAAAGGAAATATTTTAAAAATATTGTTACAACCACCTAAAGAGCAAAAATAATGCGGCTTACAATGTTTTTGAGACTTAACACATTTTACCATATCACAGGTACTATACTCGTATGCAAAAAGTTCAACGTAAAATGTTAAAATAGTGAGGGCTTAAAAATTTATTGAAGACTTCAACAGTACAACCTAGCACCGAATATTGTAAGCACAATGGTTTTTTGATATTGTGAAACCCAACTAAGCAAAAAATGTTGCTTTCAAGTAAGATATATGCAATTTAACACACATACGTTAAGTTTCATAAGCAACATACTCTGACTACAATTTCAATTAAAGTATTAGAAGAAACTTAAAGTTAAAAGCAATTAACTATGAACAAACTTATAAGCACGTGTTTATTTTAATAAGCCAGCCCTGCTTAAGCCGCAATTATGGTCACTTATAAGCATAATAAAAAATCTTTAAATTGAGTAATTTTTTACTGTTAACTAATTGCTAAAGCTTGTAAGCATGTGCTGAATTTTGTCAGCAAGCCTTACCAATCTCATATATGCTACAAAATAATAATAAGCAGTTAGTTCTTAGCAATAAACGTCAAAAAACTTGTAAGCACTGTAAGAAGCATAATAAAAATAGCAAAATGTACGCATTTAATAAGTATTTTGTGGATTTTTTAACAAAAAAACATTGATTAAATTACAGAATTGGCACAGTCTCCGTGTCTGCACTGCAGCAGTTACCCTTTCGGCAATCAGTCTTTAGAGTGAACTGTACAAATAAACCAGTTTAGTCCTCATTAAAACTTTTTTTTATCTCATGTGTTCAACCGAGTCAACTTTACGTGTGCTACTAACTGCTCAGTGCACTTTGGTAATAAAAAAATATTATTAAAGACCATTTATTTTTCTTTTTTTTCCTACAAACAAGGCCTGAAGGATCTTTAATGCCGGCTACACAAAAACTTAGACTTAAACTAGTTCAACAACTAAACTTAACCACTTGTCGCGAAGCACCATTTGAAGCTGTTTTGAGTGTCGCTGATCAAGCTGAATTTGATTGTCATTGGCAATAATAATGTGCACAGTGATGTCACAATCGCGTTAGGCATTTTTTAAGTTAGGTTTTTTTTTGTAGCATTTTATGTTGATTTATGAGTTATGTGGTTGCACAACATGCATGTTAGTTAACATTTTATGGGCTATTTCTGCTTATAAAGTGAATTTGAGGTAAGCAATTGGACAAAGTTGGACCAATTAAGTGTGCGAAGAAATATTTGAAGAGCTAAAACCTGAAAAATTTATGAGAAGCTGCAAGGTGAAGATAATTTATTTGTAGCTTGACAAATACGGTAAAATACGCAAAATGTTGTAAGCAATGGTCATTTGGAACTCAAGTAGCTATCAAAAGAACTCTGAATATATTTCACAAAACTTTAGCAAGATTTAAATTCGTAAACAAACAGTGAATTTTGTTAGCATTACATTTTTCTAAGCAAAATAGAGAAAAACTGTATAGATCTAGAATACTTTAATAGAAAGCAATATTTTGAAATAAAAAAAATAGCTGAATGTTGTTATCACTAGAGTTTTTGAGCAGAAATTACACTAAAGGATTTTTATATATATATATAGATAGCGCAAGAAGATAGATATATACATATATATATATAAATCCTTTAGTGTAATTTCTGCTCAAAAACTCTAGTGATTACAACATTCAGCTAGTTTTTGAAAACCTTTAGCACTCATAGCACTCATCAACCACAGCACTTTAAATATAATTTACTGAAAAAGACACTTTTTAATAAAAGCAAGCGCTGAATTGTGTAAGCAATGTGTTTTTGCATACGATGTGTTGAAAACTATGTCAAATCAACTCATGTTTATCAAAAAATAAAAGTTTGAACAACATACTTAATGTAAAATAACCATTATATTTTGTAAGCAAACATATTTTTATATTAACACGTTGCAGTTGAAGGAAAATACACGATACTAGGATAAAAGAATTAAACCGATCTTGTTGATCTGAAAAGGGCATGGAACGATATAAAAATTACTCTATTTGATCTAAAAGAGTGCTGTCATTTTTAATCTGAACATATTTTACCTAACCTTTACAATAATTCAAATAGTTATTTCATAAGTTTGCAGCACAAAATTTCCGTCATTTTTAATATGCTGCGTCACGCTGTTGTTAGCCACAGACATGCAGTAGGACAGCAATTTTTAGTACAGGTAACACAACGTTAGACTTTTAACCAAATCGCTGACACATTGTGTATATTATATTTTTTCCATCCTCCACGGGAAAAATAAAAATTCAACTTGAGTAACTTGGCAAAAACTATTTTCTTTGTATTTCTTCTGATTTAATAATTATTCAAAGTTTTTGCTCCAAGTAAGGCGCGCAAAAAAGGCGCATGCGTAACATTACAACGCATAAAGTGGAGCTACAGCAAAAAATCGTTTTTTAAATGTTGCAGCGACGTAATGCAAGCAATTGTCCGGCAAGCAAATAAAACCGAAAAAGTAGACACTAAGTTAAAGCTATTGTGGCTTATAGAGTGGTTTGTGCTGTTTAATTGCCATATAATAAATCTTTTACTGCTTTTTTTTTTCCTTAAATGTACATAAGACGATCATGACGATGATGTTGTTGGAAAATGATGTAAATGGCAATGAAGCTGAAAAATTACTTGTCTAAAAAGATGCGCTTAGTTATGAAACTTTGTGTGCATTCTATTTGGCAATAATGCTCAAGAAGGTGGAGTTGTTATTGACTATAGTATGAATTATTGAGACTTGAAAATTAAAGAAAACTTTAGTTTTAAATTAGAATGCCGCATGTAAAGGTCGAGTTCTTTGACCATTTTAATGTAAAAAAAATGTTTAGCATATGTCAAAAGATTGCATAAAATTTGATAACCTGTACGTATATTTTCAGATTTTTATCAAAATTACATGCTTTTATCTAGAGATTAAAACTGCTCAAAGTAAGCAAAGTAACAAAGTTCTAAAAGTGTGCGTCAGTGTCCGATTTAATATAGGTTTTTAAATAAAAAAAATTTTGCAGTATACTTACATAACGGTTAAAATATATGGTCTAAATATATGTCTTACATAGTATATGTTTTCTCAGACGTAATGTAAAATTTTATACAAAAAATTTTAATATTATTATCGGTTTCTTTACCCTTTTCTAAAAAGCGGTCAAAAAATATATCCTTAAAAGAAGCCGAAGACAGTCAAAATGTTATAAGAACATGTTCCTTGAAAATTTAACAACATGCCAAGGCAATATAAGTTTTCTATTTATATAACCAGGTCACAGTTGTTTATTATCGATGTCCTTAAGGCAATACATGTCAAATGAAATAAAAACATTTCTTCTTTTGTTCTGTTTTGTTTTGTTTTGTTTTGATATATATTTGACTGATATACTTTATCTCACTATTCACTAGCTTTTGTAAGCTGAGCAAAATAAGAAAATATTAAAGAGCAACATGGAGTTTATTGAAACTGTCGCAACACAAACGCGTGCAAACAAAACGATTTAGCAACAATGCGTGGCATCTGGGATGATAGTTTAGAAAATTTAGTACTTCAATTAAATTTATTTGTAATTAAAATTTGGATTGAAACGTGCTGTAGCTTGAATATGATATTACTAGTTGAAACCCGGCACGTTGCTGCCACGCCCAATTGTCCAACGCACATAACATATTACACTGCGTTACACACATTCTGACCTATAAACTAAATATATCATTTCAGAAAGAGGGAAAAGAATAAAAATATACGTTTATCATAATTTTTCATGTACACGTCAAAATCTTTTTTTTTAATATTTTAAGTTCTTTGGTGCCTCACAATAGGATTGCTCCATAAATTTGTAGGAAGAAATAGAAGGAGTTGTTGGAATTTGATGAAACTTCATTTCTAAAAATTGTACTCTGGTTTCAAAATTGGTTTTGGTTTTTTGTACCGGTTGTGGTTTTTTAAAGAAGCGATTTTTGTATTTTCAGTAATTTTTTAATACCTGAATACTTTATGCGGTGATTTCAGAAATGTATTTGTTTTTTTTTTTTGGTTTTTATTTTTTCATTAATTTTCTTACAATAGTAAAAATTCACAATATAATTATGGCCCGTTACACACTTTACTATGTGGGAAAAAGCGGAACGTTTGATGAAAGGAGTTTAAAAACAAAGAAGGGGGAGAAAGAAAATAAAAATTACAATTTTAAAATAATGAATTAAACTATTTCACAACTTATTACTTACAGTTTTATTATCGATTTGGAATTCCAGAATTCCTACTTCTTAACTTTAAAATGTTATTAAAAAAAATGTTGATGGAACTGAGAGGTCGGACTGGTCGCAATATAATCACAAGATGGTCCTCTCTCGGAATTTCTTAGAATTTTGGCTGACAATTTTTTAAAGATCGAATCGGTCACACAGTGTTATTTTGCATTTGCGGTCGTCTGCCCTTGTCAATTGTTCAGATTCTGATCGCTGCGCTGCTTCGGTGGCCCTTGCACCAGAAATCAAGTTTTTCAGAATTGGCCCTTGCAAAACCTTTGAGCCTCTGATTGCATAACTTCTACTTGCTGCTCCGTCTGAACCCCGCCTGATACACCTTTCACACCCCCTCGCCACAGAACCTTTGTTGCTATGCATAAGTTGCTTCACATATTTAAAACTCAAACCAGCGCTGTCAAATGTCATCGAAGACCGGAACCCGATCAGATATCTAAGAAATTTTTAACCGAACCGGAGCAGGCTATATGATTACTATATTAGCTGGTTCTATAGTAATTGGACAATTTTAGGTTGGGATTCCAACGATAACCGAATTTTTTTAAAAATGCCTACAAAATTTATAAAATCCTTACATTATTTATATTGTGGTATTCAATTAAAAAAGTCCATAAGTAAATTCATAAAAAAAATTTTTTTGAAGGGAATTTGGTGAAAAATCGGGGAATTTTGAGAACCACTGCGGGGAAAACCATAAAATAAGTTTGCAACCCTGATCAACATATAAGTTATATGAAAGGGTCTTTATTTCTGCTATTATTTTGACTATAAGCTAAAAACTTTGTGTGCTTATAGTGCCTAGTATATGCGTGCAACACAGCTGTTTCAATAACTTGTGGCGTTTTCTTTTCTCGAAAAAATTCTGTATTTTTTATGCCTCTTTTTGCCCTCTTTGAGAATTCTACTATTGAGGTCAACTTTTGCGAGAAAAGAACACTATTCCATTTTAGAGGTCACTATTTTTTTTCTCAATAGGTCAGAATTTTTTAAAAAGGGCAGAAAAAGCACAATTTTTCAGGAAAAGAAATGAGTTTTGTCTTAAGTTGACTTAAGCTCCTATTGCTTATCGACACAGATAATATCATTCTATGATACTTACTTCACGTTAATTATTTTATGTATGAACTTAATGAACTTATTAAAAATATTTTCAAAAGTCGAGTTGACTTAAATTATCATTTGAACGCACTTTACATGGAGTAAAAGACTGAAAGCAAAACTAATTTATGAATTTTGTTTGATTTATATATATGTTTAACACTTTAACTGCCACCATACAAAAAAAAAATATCGGGTCCTCCGTGCCATTTTTTTTACAGATCTAGTGTATTTTGGTATTAGAAAATCTGAACAAAATATCAGAAAATGTTTTTTTTTTATATTTCTGTGAAATTTTGAAATATTTTATTGAGGTACAACATATGTACCTCGCGGCCTAATTTACCGTTTTGATAAAGTCACTTTGTATAAGAGGTAGGCGTGATTTTGTACCGATTTGGCTTATTTTCAAACTTGACCTTTATTTTTTAGATAAAAGCTTAAATATTGAATTTCATGATGATAGCTTGAAAATAACGGCTGCAATCATGATCACAGACAGACGGACAAACATACGGACGGACAGATGGACATGGCTAAATCGACTCGGGTGATGATGCTGATGCTACTTTTTCATTTGAGCAGTTTTGTAATTTAAGTAACCGCTGTTGTGATGTATTAAGAATTTTTTATTGACGAAAAAAAGTTTATAGTTTAATTAACAAAAAATATAAGCCCATTTAAAATCACAAAAGGACGTTTTGTTGTAGCACCCGAGACATAGTACCAAGGGAAAAATTCAAATCGGATCTGCAAGAGGCCAAAAGATCTAAACAATTTGCAACATAATTCCGAGTTAAACTATAAAATTCTCCAGCAATTCAGAATTCTATAATTAAAACACTACAAGTTAAACATTCGGGTTCAATTCTTGTTTCAATATTTGGTATTTTTTTTTTTGGTATTTTTTAAAAGAAAATTCTATACAAAATTACATTCAGTTAAGATAGTATCAAGAATTGATAATTTAAAAAGCCCGTTTAGAGGAATTGTCAAAATTATTGCCAGAAGGTCTGGTGAGAAATAAAAAATATTAACTGAGTGGAAAAATACAGATTTGTCGAAAGAAAACTAATGGATTTTGCACAACGATAACGCATTATATCACAAGACCATTTTAACATTGTTAAAGAATTTCTGATAAAAAACTGAACAAATACGATCGAATTCAACTGATATGGCTCCGGCTGACTTTTATCTCTTTCCAATACTCACCACTTCAAAGCACCCGTTTCCAGTCGATAGAAGACGTAAAAGCGTATTCGCGGCGAGAACTGAAGTCGATCTAGGAAACGCGTTGAGAAAAAAGATAGTTGGACCAACTTAGCTACAAAAAGTATAATTCCTGGTAATTTATTGATAGACTGCTTATACAAATATAACATACCGATTAACACCGGTAGAATTTCATTAGTAAATAACATTAACAGCCAACATTCAAAATTTTTAACACTTCCGAATGTATTTCAAAAACTGTAAGCATCTCCATCAATTTAATGCCAGCCACAACCACAAAATATTTATAGATAGTGGAAGATATTTCAACGTTTAAGTTAATTTAAAAATATTTCAGGAATTTAAATAAAACCCAACGTTATGAAATACAAAGCAACACACTCATATATAGACACTAACACTAACACACATACCACTGGCGGATCCAGACACTTCATTTTGGGGGGAAAATAAACAAGAAAAAATTAAAAGTTCGCAAGAAACGTAGATTTTTTGATACACTTTTTTTGTTCAAAATAATTTCTTGCTCCCTTTCGATTTTTTCATGGCTAAAACTACTGAGCATTTTATCTTGACTTCGATGTCACAATAACAAATATATGCAAAATGTTTTAAAACTAGTCTGAAACAATCTTTCCATTTTTTAGTAGAATGTGATGCAAGTTTTGATTTGAAAAATCAAAAAATTCATTAAATCGTAATTTTAGAAAACGTCTAATAAGTCCGAAAAAATTTGATAGCGTTGTTTGACAATAAGAAAAATGTCTATAGTTCATATCAAAAAAATCTTTGACCCCTAGGGGAGTCAAATGTATGAGCTGGTTTAATGAATTTTTCCCAACATTTTTTCTGAACTCTCCTGCACTTCATCTGCCACCTTTTTGGGGGTCCCCATACAAAAAATAAAATATTAAAAAATATTTACTACAGTTCATATCATGTAGGGGGTTAAGGGGGTTAAATGTAAAAACTGGTTCTATTAATTTTTTCCCCTCAACATGTCTTGTGAAGCCTCCTCTACTCTATCTGCAACCCTTCTTGGGGTTCCCATACAAAAAATAGAAAAACATGTCTATTATTAAATGTATGAGCGATTAAATGTATGAGCTGGTGCTATAAGTTTTACAACTTCAACATTTATTCTGCACACCTAAACTCTATCTGCCACCCTTCTGGAAATCCCCGTACAAAAACCATAAACGTAACGAGACTCGAACATTTTTACCCTCAATATCAAAACGACTAAGAAGTTTCACTTAAAAAAAATTTTTTTTATGTATATTATAAAAAAATACTTTATTGAATTCAATTACTTTTCAATAAGAACAAGATAAAAAAACTTATAAAAAATTCTTAGTAAAAATTATATGCATTCCAAACGAACACGAGAAACGAGTCTGCGATCGCTTTGAAGTTGATTATTTAATATTGTTTCTTTTTAAGTGAATCTTCGTATTCAGCGATTTGACACTGAAAGTAAAATTTTTTTATCGCGTCACACGAGTCTCTGTAACGAAAATGTTTCGAGTCTTGTTTGACTATCTATCTACTATCTATTTTTGTGTTCTTTGTATGGATACCAGATGAAGCATGGCAGATAGTGTGTAGATGGTGAGTAGAAGAAATGTTGAGGTGGTAAAAGTAATAGGACCACTTCATACATTTGATCCACCTAGGGGTCGCATATTTTTTGATATGAACTATAATAAACATTTTTTTTCTATTTTTTTGTGTTTTTGTCACACTATTTGGGGGGGCGATCCAAAAAATTTGACTTGGTAGTAGTTGCAAATATTGGATATAGTCGCTAATATCACGTGGCAAGCATATGAAAAAATGTAATTAAAAAGAATATTGCTGTGCATAAAAACTCAATTCACTAAAAATTGCAATCTAATTTAAAATCTTGTTTAAATTTGGCGAAATATTGAAACTGGTTTCTTGAATAACACAATTATGGCGATTTTTTAAAAATTCGACAGTTCAAGTTAATATTTCTTAATTCGAATTTAAAAGTGAATTATTAGATAGTTAAATCATTCGAGCATCATGCACTATTTACTATTTTGTTTAAAGTAAATGAATGAACGAATTGTACGATAGTTTAAATCATTCGATACTTAACTCTCGACAGTTGAAATCATTCGATAGTGCCCATCACTAATTTCAAATATGTTTCAATTCTTAAGAAAATTCAGTTTCTATACAAAAAGGGCAATGTTTTTTAAATTTTAACAAGACTTTGAGTAGTCTAGTGAGTATATAGTGGGGTGGTTAGAAGTATATGGGAAAAATAAAATGTAAAAAAAAATAATGATATGGAAAATTATGCCAAAAAACGCACTTAATTTCTGACTCTTTGGGATGAAAAACTAAGATATCCTGAATTTGAGGAGTGTATAGCACTATGCCTTGAATCATACCTTTCTTTTTTGACATTTCATCGTAAACCTCTGGAGATTCTTTGAAGAATATCGAATATCTGTTATATAGTTTTCTTACATCTTGTGTAGATAATGTAATGTTTTCCGGGAAACAGAATAAGAATACCGTGCTAAAAATTAATATACATCCAAAGATGTTGTTAAAAATTGACTTTTTAAATCCATTTTCACATTATTAAGGAATATAAAAAGCATTTCCAAGAAGCTTTGGGGGTCGATTGCCCCAATTGCTCCAGCACGGGTCCGCGCTTGACACATACACACATATACATATATACACACTCGCATTCACCATCGACTCAATTATATCCACCGCAATCAAACGAACAAACGAAGCGGACAAAAGTGAAAGGAGTTCCTGGCCGCAGCAGTAGTCAGCTTGCTGGATCGAACAAAACGGAACGGCTGCCAGCTTGAAGTATACCAAACTGCTAGAGTAAATTACCCCAGTGACCACTTGTTGACTGAATGAATTCCAACAAAAAGCCTCTAGCAGGCACAGTAAACAATAGAGAAGATGCCAACAAAAGGTTGTAGTATCTCAATGCAAAACAAAACAAAAAAAATAGTATCGAGCAACATATGCCGCTGGTGAGGATTTACTTCGATCCATCAACAACTTCTATGTGACACAAATCTAAAGACAACTACGGCAGAAACTATGCAAGTATTGCGAAAGCAAAAATCAAAACAAGTCTTATGATAAAAACACGCAAATCGCCAGCAGACTAACTCATAGATGCACAACCTTGAAAATGTCATGTGGCAGCAACACAGATAGATAGATAGATAGAACTGTGTAGGCAAAAAAAGTCTAAAGCAGGAAAAGCGAATGTTAGCGGATGTGCGAGGCTTTTCCAGCGCCAGCAGCAGCACCAACAACAACTGTTGCGTTCGTATCTCAACGATACTTATTTTCAATTGCATCATCTCGGCAAAGCGCATCCAATAGATACCTGTTGCTCTTGTTTCTTTTATCTAGCACTATGCAAGACGTTTTCCTCGCTGTTGGGAAAAAAGGCCAAACGAGGTTGAAGTTGTTGGCCATAACAAATGCATAGATACCTAGATACAATAAGTCGTAAGCATATGTTTTAGTTACCGGAGGCTACGTTAATGTTCGAACGTGCCAAATTATTTGTTTTAGCCATGCAATTGAGTAAGTTTCGCATGATTATTGATTGATTTGGCTTGAAAAAAGCACTTGGAAAAATCATGCACCAATCAACGTGCAGAGTTCAGAAGTCTTAGAGGCCAAAAATTTCTAATAAGTTTGAATGGTTTTACTTAATTTGTTGATGTTTGATTTTCAAACTTTTTTTAGAACTTTTTTTTTTCTATTAAAAAACTTGGGCTTTTTTATTTTCAGATATACATGGGTCCAATAAGTTTGAATAAAAATGCTTTTTGTTATTTTGAGAAAAGTTAACAAATATAATACAAAAATTTATTGAAAGCAATGGTCTTATACATTTAAAGCAATTATAAATAGTTATTATTGATTATAAGCTCCATGGTTTTTTACTAAAAGTAATCTCTTTTAAAAGGTTCTTATGAAGCACGCATATACTCATTTTCATATATTCGGTTGAAAAAAAAATTTTTTTTGAATGGAGGATAGTATGAAATTATTTAAAAAATTACACTGGTTTTCAGTAGTCGTTGATCCATATAACATAACCTCTTACGCTTTTTTCTAGATAAGCTTAAATAAGTGATTTTTTAAGGATATTCATGTTTAATATATTACCATAATTATTAAACTAAGTGAAATTGTGACTAAAGAACTTGAGCAAAAATGTTGCAAATTTATTAGCCATTTAAATTGCAATACATTATGGCCCGTAAATTTTGCAAAGAGGTATTAAATACCCTCTCAAAAATTGGTATAACACGGAAACAGCGAGTGATACTATTACCATAACTTTAATAGAAAAATAAAAAGTAAAAAAATTTTTTTAAAAAATAAGCTTTTATGTAAAAAGACGTGAACTAAAAAGAAAAAAAAAATAAATTTAAGTGACATTTGTCATATATGTATATAGTAGGTATATTCTAGGTGCAGAAGAACCCTTCTCTTGGTTACTCATCATTATAGTATAAACGTACGTAAATTGGTAAGCTCTAAGGACTTATATAAATTTAGAATTTTTCAAATACATTTATATTTAAGGGAGGGTTCTCCTGAATTTTTTTGGATTTGGCCGAAAAACAAGCAAAATTTGAGAATGGTTTGTGGGAAAATGAAAAGACATACGAACTTATGCTTTTGAACTTTGATTCGTGGTTTATTGACGAGTAAAAAAAAAAAGATATTTGAAAAATTCAAAATGGCGGCTTGAAAATGGCGGATCTCGTCGACCTCTGCGCGCAAAACATCGACCTCCCGCGGACAGTGTGGGGCCTCAGGTAGTGAACTGAAATGAGAAATGTATAAAATTTATTAAAATTGATAACATTTCATATGCCTGGAACCTAACTTCAATTAAGTTTGGTAAAAAAAACCAATTTTATGGACTTTTAAAAAAAAATTGAAATTTTTTGCTTTTTTTTTACTTAGATCTCGTTTAAAAATTATAAATAAACAATTTTTTATGCCAATGTTTGGTTCCAGGCGTACAAAAAAGTATATACTTTCAAACATTCTTTGAATGAAGGAAATCGGATCAATAGAACAAGCCCTGTGCTGTCCGTTAGATTAGAAAACATGGTTCCGATAAAAACGCGTTTAAAGTTTTTAGAAAGTTGGTACGCGCGCGTGACATGGGTACGTTTGACACGCTCTAGCTCGAGAAATACGAGTCGTATTGAAATATGCCTTGGCACAAACATTCTACATATATGTAACTGTCACTTTATGTAAAAAAAAAATGGATTTTTTCAAAAAAATCCAGGAGAACCTTCCCTTAAAAGCTTGAGACACCGATGTCCGCGATCCGTTATACAGGTTGACTACACAATATAAGTGCCTTAAACTTTTAAACATAAATGCATTTGAAAAATTCTAAATTTATATAAGTACTTAGAACTTACCAATCTACGTACGTTGTTTATACTGTGATGATGAGTAACCAAGAGAGGGATTCTTCTGCACCTAGAATATACCTACTATATACATATATGACAAATGTCACTTAAATTTTTTTTCTTTTTAGTTCACGTCTTTTTAAATAAAAGCTTATTTTTAAAAAAAATTTTTACTTATTATTTATTTTTTACTTTTTAGTCTTAAAGGTTTATTATTAACGTCTTTTATTTTCAAAACTTTTGGAGATATAGCATTTTTATTGATTCGTGGGTGGTAAAAGGGGGGCGTGGCACAATTTTTTCTGAACCATTCTCTACTTGAAGGAAATTTACTGCCAAAATTTTAGCTGAATCAGCCCCGTAGATTTGGAGACATAGCATTTTGATTGATTTGTGGGCGATAAAAGGGGGTGTGGCCAAATGTTTTTCATAAACCCATGCCTTATTTCATGAAACTTTTCTGTTTAAATGTCAGCTGAATCAGCCCCGTAGTTTTAGAGATATATAATTTTTATGGATTTGTGGGCGGTAAAAGGGACTTACATATGTATGCTAAATTTCAGCTTAATCGGATACCAAGAAGTTGTAAAAAATGGCTTGCAAGTTTTGAACACATACTACATACGAACGAAGCAAGTAAAATAAAATCTTATAAAAATGGTCATCAGCCTATATACACACTGGGAAAACAAAAAATCAAAAATGCACATTTTAAAAAGTTTAGTAAAATTAATATTTTTTTAAATATTTTATGACATACATAAATTAAAACGCACATTTTTAAAAAGAAGAGTAAAACGGAACGTTTTTAAAACAACTACGAATGTTTTACCATGACAAGGTAAAATAAATATAAAAATATATAAATACAATTCAAGTGGGAGTGTTTCACATACTTTGTTTCAAAACACTTCTTAATAACGAATTGTTTGTTATATATGTTTTATTGACTTATGTATTTCATATATGTTCAGAAAAGAAAATAGTTTTTATTCTCAATTTCATCACTCAAACTGCAAGAAAATAATGAAAGAGTTTGAGTTGGAGCATTTGCTGCCATAACTAAAAAGTAAGAATTAAAAATAAAATTAATAATACAATAAAATACAATACTGGGATACAGTACCATAGTCTAAAATTTTTCAACGAGATGTACATGGCTGATTATAAAATAACTGAAATAAAACTATAATTTCGAAAACCAATAAATCGTTTTTTAATTAATAACGAAAATGGGAAGTTTCTGTAAGTTTTTTTAACTAATGGGATATAATGAAATTTTTCTTTTTTAAAGTATAAATAATTGTTTTGCTATTGCATTTTAAAATGTTTATTGTTAAAAATCGAACGAACATTTTAGAATCTAATTTTTAAATGTTCGTTTTTAAAATGAAAATAAATGTTTTACTATTGCATTTGAAAAGATTTATTGTAAAAAAATCAAGCGAACATTTTAGAATCTCATTTTAACATTTTCGTTTTTAAAAAGAAACTAAACGTTTACCTATAGCTTTTAAAAATGACCATTGCAAAAAATTAAACAAAAATTTTAGAATCTCATTTTAAAATTTTCGTTTTTAAAATGAAAATAAACGTGTTTCTATTTAATTTTAAAATTTTTGTTTTTAAAATTAAAATAAACGTTGGAAGTGCTAAATCTGGGTTAAACGTTTTTAAAAGTAGCTCGTTTCTGTCACTTTTGAAAATGTTGTTTTCTTTGTGTAAATTTACTCAAAATCATAGTCCAAAAAATCAAGAATTTTCCTAAAAACTCGTTATTAAAACTTTTCAACTTAAATATTTCATATACATACACAACATAAACCCATATGAAGCGCTCCAAAAAATAGTTAAGCGCTTTTTCTCCTTGTGAATTGCGCATTTTTTCACATTGCTCAAATGTTAGCGCTGCGCTCTCGCTATATTTTGTTTTTCCGCATTTATACACATTTTATACATTTATTTTGATACGAAAATTTGCAAAAATCAAATAAAAGTCACTTCTATCTCCCATATAAAGTTACTTTATGAAAACTGCAAAATATCCTTAAATTCCACAAAGTTCAATGCAATAGCTTCATATTTTTTTGAATCTTTACTATGCATTCTATAATATGTTTGAATCTTTACTATGCACTCGATGCTAGGAAATTGGTCAAAAAAACTGATAATCCCACCTACCTTCCATAAAAAGTGACATCATCATAATAGTAAAACCTATATAAATTAAAAAAAAATAATGCTTAAACTTGATAATATGAAAATAAACTTTAATAATTAAAAAGGACTCTGAGTTTCAAATTTGAAATATTTGAATAAAACCAACGCCTTATAAAAGTGACGTCATCAAAATAATAAGAGTTTTCCATTAAGTACTTGACAAATTTTTTTTAAAATGAAACGCAAACCATTTGAGATATTTCAAAAACTTTATTATCGGCTTGAAGTACAATCCAGTTATTTATGAATGGAACTCGACTTCGTTCATATGGCCACCGCGGGTGTCGATTCGTTGCACCCAATTTTCGATGACTCGGCCACACATTTCGGCCAAGACGGCCGCTATTTCGCGTTCAATGTTGGCTCTGAGCTCTTCCAGCGTCGTCGACTTGTTGGTATAGACTAATGACTTCAAGTAGTCCCCAAAAAAATAGTCCAGAGGCGTTAAATCACACGACGAGGCGGTCGATCGACTGGCCCATTTCTTGAGATAACACGCTCATCAAACTTACTCTTCAATAAATCGTTTGTAACGTGTGCTGTGTGGCTTATGGCACCGTCCTGTTGAAACCACATGTCTTGGACCATATCTTCCAATTGGGGTCAAAAATAATCGATAATAATGTCGCGATAATGATGGCCATTCACAGTAACGTTGCGATCGTTATTGTCGACGAAAAAATATGCGGCATGCAAACCTCACCAAACAGTTATTTTTTTGTGGATGAAGTGGTGATTCACCCAACCAATATCACATATTTTGCTTATTGACGAACCCATTGAGCTAAAAATGAGCTTCGTCACTGAATATGATTTTGCGATGAAATTCATCATCTTGGCGCATCTTTTCCAGAGCCCAATCGAAGAACGTACGTCGCTTCAAATGGTCCATCCCTTTAAAAACAATTTGTAACACTCTAATGACTGCTTACATAATAGACAGACTCTGCGTAGGTTTTATGTCTCATTTTCAATGCATCCGGACGAGAAATTACGTTGATAAAACACAATTTCAAACACACTCTTTGGCTCAGCTTTGTTTTCCATAATGAAATTTGCAGGTAAAATTCGAGGTGAACTTGTTTAAAAAGCAATATGAAAGAAACTAAGTGACAGAACCTTGGTGAACCAGAAATTTGGTGTTCTAAAAACAATATGTTTCTAAATCCAGATAAATGCCAAACTATGACCTTTTCGCGAAAAAGGAATAATTTAATTTTTGATTATAAGATAAAAGATACTGCATTAAGTCGTGTAGATGCTGTCAAAGATCTGGGTATATGCATGGATTCTAAGCTAACGTTTAACGTTCATATTGATTACATTTGTAAAAAAGCATCTTCTATGCTCGGGCTTATGAAACGCTGGGCCAAAGAATTTAATAGTATGATCACAACTACAACGCTGTATTATGCAATTGTGCGACCTCACTTAGAGTATGCAAGTCAAGTTTGGTCCCCAAGTTACAATGTACATGCTGAACGTATAGAGAGAATCCAAAAACGTTTTGTTCGGTTTGCTCTAAGGGGCTTAAGTGCAACTGACACTTTAAACCTTCCTCCTTATGAGGATCGTTTAAAACTATTAAAAATGCAATCTTTGAATGAGAGAAGGAAGTCTGCAGATATCGTCTATTTACACCAACTCATAACTGGTGTATTCGATTCACCAGAACTCCTAACTCTTATAAATTTTAACACTAACCGTAGAAGCAGTAGAAATGCTAACAATTTAATTTACTTACCTTTTAGTGGAACAAATTATATGGCTACTGCTCCTTTACATCGCATGAGTACCTTTGTTAACAACTGTAGCTTTTTTGATGTTTATCGAAAGGTCAACTCAAAAGTAGATTGAAAACTAATGTGTGATTAGATCTATGTAAACGCATGGTTAGTTGTTATGTCTTGTGTTGTCCCTGAGCCCAACCCATATTATGGTGGGTAAATTTTTCTCACTTTGGATTGTTTTGGACCACTCTTATCGATATCATTAAGGCTATTCACGGTTTGAGCGTACTTTTAAAAAATCGTATTTATAGCATTTGCTATTATTCAAACTGTGAGCACATCGCCATGTGACTGTCGTATAAAAAGATTGTGCAACCCTGTGATGTATGTGATTATGAGGCTGTAGACAGAGCATAAAAATACGAGGCACAAAAAACACGTCCAAGGGCTGCTTTTATTTACGCGTGCCTGCGTATTTGCATTTATATGCAAAACAACAACGAAGCAAAATACGCTTTCGTAAATTGGCGTACAAATAGCAGATCGAACAAATGGCAGACCAGCGTATTCGAACTGTGAATGGCCTTGTTGAGATGTTTTAATGTTATTTGGGCTGGTTCTTAAGATGATCTAATGCGGAGAAAGTGCGAAAAAGCTGTAGTAGCTAAACTCTATTGTTATTGCATGTAAAAAAAAGAACGCACTAAAAATTAATGTCATTTTTAACAGGTCGATAAAATGATTTCAGTAACAAATTTTGTATGATCAAGCGTGTCTTGCAGCGCTAAGAGCAGTTCGTTTAAATTTTATAATTCTATGTTAATGAGAATTAAGCAGACATACGACTTTTGTTACGTCTGAAGAGTTTAAAAGACTTGCATTTGATTTTCAAACTGATTTCATACAAGAATTAAATTTCATCAGAGTGTTATCTATGAGAATGTTGACAATTTTTAAAGCAAATATTGATAAAACTGGCATCAGTAAAATGTTGACTTTAAGGGTGTGTAAAAGTGATTAAAAAGAAGATGATATCTATCAATAATGAATCTAATTATGCACAAAAAAAATTTTAAAAACATTACAAATAATCATATGAAGGGCTTATTGCAAAAACGTGATAAGCCACATGATCTAAAAAAATCATTTTTTTAGGCTTAATACATAACTGAATGAATTGCCAGCAACCACTGAAGAGATTTTGGCTATTTCTTATTAATTTTTTAACCTATATGTTAAAGTATCCGTGGTCAATTCCATTTATTCATACAAAAATAAATTTTTTCAAACTTTAGAGTCTATTATTTTAAAATATTTTTTTATGTGGCTTATCCTGTTCTTGCAATAAGCCCTATATATTCTTAAAAAATAAACATAAAGAAAAATAAATGGTAGTAGCGTTTTTATTTTTTTTTTTTTTGTTAATGCTATGGTCCAAAAATGTGCAGTATGTTATATCGTAAAAAGCTTAAGCTTTATGCAAAAATACAAAATCACAAACATAATGTCACTGAAATAAAATAAGAATAAAATTTTATGAGGAAAATTATCGTTTTTCTGATAATTTACGAGTTTACGAGTTGAATTGCATATTTAAAGCTCCGCCAAAAAATATCTGATGCATATTTGAAAAAATAAAAAGAAAAACGTAGAGAAGCTGAGATTATTTAAAATGATTTTTGGTCAAAATATATTCCATATGTGTTTTTGTTTAGGCAATGCATTATTCAAAATGGTTTAAGTCGTAAATAACGCCAAAATTACCTTAAAACGATTTAATATTTAATAAGCGCAATATATAAAGGTAAAATTTTTTGGGTCCTAAGTTATTTTTGTTCACATTAGGAATGAAACTTTAAAAAAATAGACCCGCACCGACGAAAAAGAACTCTATAATTTTCCTCATATAGTTTTGAACTAGTCTAATATATAATCTAAAATATATTATTAGAAAAATAATATTTCCCTAACCTTCCTATACTCGCGCATAGGTCTCTCAGGCCACAATGAGCATTTCTCTGTAAGAGAAAGGAAAGTTAATTAATTTTTATTTGTGAAAAAATTAATTTGTAAACATAGGTTTATACATACTACGTCCACAAAAATACTTTTTATTTAATCATCCAAATGTATCAACAATTTAAGAATTCTTTGCATCAAGACCGGCTTCTTGCCCAAAAAAAGGACATTTTGTTCTCTTTGCACAAAAAAGGCTTGAAATGAATCCCGAAATTGACTAACAGTTTAACATATAAGATCTGGAGTTCAAATTGAACATTATTTTAAGTGTAAATATTCTGCATGTTATACGTATGTATTGTCCAATAAAAATGTATTAGATGCTGCAAAAACCCAACAAAAATATAATTTCAAGCACTAAACTATAGTTATTGTTATACTAACAAAATAAATTATAGTTATTTTTTAATAAATCTGAATACAAATTGTTATTGAAAGTCTACAAATAAAAGTCAATTTCTAGTTCTGGTTAAAATTCTTAAAACAACAAGATTTATGTTTTTTGTATTCATAAATATATTTAGATATATAAATATAAATTGTTATTGAATTCCAAATAATTCCTTTTAAATATAAGACAACTTTATTTTCTTTCGATCTTTTCGATTTTCTTTTAAGTTGCAAGAAGATACTGTGATATTTTTTTTAATGTTCCTTAGAATATATGCAAAATTTTTATGAAATTAATTATCACATTTTTTTTAAACGTACGTTTCTTATTATTATTTATTGAATCTTTCTCTTAGAAACTAATAACAATAATTCATCAAATTTTAACCAAAAAATGTATAGTTTGAAAATATAAAACAATATTAATTTTAATTTTTGTTTGTATTAGACATAAGTGTAAACAAGTTTATATACGGGTGTGGCCTCGCTCTGGATAATCATGTTTCATTTTAATGAAAGTAACGATTTGTTTCTAATACGACTGTAAATCCAGTCCTTTAAGGCATGTGGTATTAGTGGTTTGAGCAAGCTTTTTTGCTAAAAAATTCGGATGGTCTTGAAGTCGCTCTTTGTATTTGACTAAAGGATCATTAAGGTCTTTGTGGATATTTTCATTCTTTACAAAAAATGGTGCATTCAAAATTGTTCGTAGAATTTTCGATTGTGAATGCTTTATTAGCTCAACATTAAAAAAACTGGCTTTTCCCCAAAGCTGTGTTCCGTACGTCCAAATTGGTTTAATTACAGTATTGTATAGCAAAGCTTTATGTTTTAATTGGAGCCTTGAACTCCTGTTCAGTAGCCAGTTTAACTTAAGAGCTTTTAGCTTAATTGAAATTTTCTTGGACTCAATATGCTTTCGTCAGGTTAGGCTTTGTATGCTGCAGAAGCAGAAAGAAATCTTCCGTAAAAACTGCATTGCGTTGTTGACAGCGAAAAGGTAACGAAATTTTTTTATTTTCGTTGGTTAGGACGCTGTTAAAATGTCAAAATTTCGCTGTCTTTTATATGTTGGTACATTTAATTGGCGTGGAAATTTGACATTCAGCAATAATGTTCAACTAACACATTAAAAAAATAGGTTATAGTAATTTCGCGTGTAGAATTAAATGCCTAAAAATTTTGATTCCTATAGCATACTAAGCTTTAACCGTCTGTCAAGATGAACACCCAGATAGGTCACGATATTTGCTTGAGGAATAGGTATTTGATTAAGCATAGCTGTAGGACATGTTTCAGTCCACAAAGTAAATTGCGCACTTTTCAGTTCATTAATTATTATTCTCCAGTTTCTCAACCATGTTTCCAGATGTTCATTTAGGTCCTTGGATGCAACTATAGAGTTTGAATGGGTACTCAAAATAGCTGTTCAATAGCTATAAAAAAGTCTTTACATTTTACTCCAAACTTTCTATCACATAAGTATGATTCCAGAATTTTATGGCAGTAAACAGGTAACAAAAGTTTTATTTTGTATATCAACCCTTCATGCCACTCCCTATCAAATAGCTGAGCAACATCTAAGAAAATCGCAGAACAGTATTTTTTTTTCTTCAAAGGCTTTCCTTATTTCATTTATCATACGGTGCACTTACTCTATAGTACCATGTTTTTTTCGAAAGCCGAATTGGTGGCTTGGGAAAATTCTTGTTCGTTCCATATGTGACTGTAACTTTGTTAGCAGTAACTTTTCAAATATTGTAGTTTTGAAAGTATAGGAAGTAAACTTATTGGTCTGTAAGAGAATGTTTGGGTTAGGTCTTTTCCAGGTGTGGGAATCATAGTTATCTATGAAACTTTCCAAGACATTGGGAAATAACCCATCCTCAATATTGCATTAAATATATGTGATAATATTATGATAGCAATACTTGGAGACTTTCTTATAATATTTGGAGTAATAAGATCATACCCTGGTGCTTTCTTTGTATTAAGTTGTAGGCTTTCCAGGATAGGCGAGTTAGGAATTTCAAAATTGTTACTGTTTGGATTCGGCTGAAATACAGATTTTAAGTGCTCAGCAAAGGCAAATGCCTTTTGTTCGTCACTCCTTGCCCATCTCCCATTTTTTCTCGTAAAGGCGCTTCACATTCTTTTGAAATTTTTATGTTTTTATTTGCCTTCCATAAGGAATAATTGGTTGCTTCTGTTGGAGTTAACTTTTGCGTATATAGCTTTAAATTTTATTCTAACTCAGTATTTAGTAATTCTATTAGTCACTTGACAGCTGAAAGAAGTTTTTACTTAGCTTGAGCCGATTTTCTTTGCTGCCATTCTCTTTTTAGAGTTCATTTTTCTCTAAGAAGTTTTTCAATTTCTATTGAGATCTTACTTTGACTTTGTGCTTGAATTATTTTATTTACAGGAGTTGCATATTCAAAGATTTGTGCATTACTAAAGCTAACAATGGCTGAGTCAATCTCATCTCCACTTTTTAGCGAGAGTTTGAGCTCTAAATGACAACTAATGTGTTGTCGGCACTTCAGCCAGTTTGTTTGTTTTAAAGTTAGTCTGCATGATTTTGCCATTGATTGAACTTAGCTATGCATATTTAATATCACCGGGGAGTGATCAGAAGATAAATCAAAGCTGATTTCCACTGTAATTGATTGTCGATCAATGTTCTAATATATTGCACAATCCATGAGATCAATTATATTTTGTAGGTTAGAAGGCCAGTTGTTGGCTCACCGGAAGATATAAATTCTAAATTATTTTTCCTATTTATTAAGACAGAAAATATTTTTTGTTTTTGAGATTTGCTTATCACGAACTCCAAAATGTATGTTTCGCATTGTAGTCACCTGCTGCTGTGAATTTTTTCCCTAGTGTACTAAAAAACTCAATAAATTGCAAGTTTGACACACGATACTTTGGGTGGAAATAAACTTCGCTCAGAGTGATATTTTCGGACATGCATTGCAAAGATATAGATGTTGCTTGTAGTAGTCTTTAGCAAACTCCTCTAAAAGAAAGTGTTTTAATCGACTTTTATACGTATTCCTGTTCCCCCCGTGCTTTTCCACCAGTGTGATTTGTTTTATAGAAATTAAATTCTTCGATTAAGAAATTATTCGTTTTTGTTAAGTGAGTTTTGGATATTAGCATTATATCAATATCACTGGCAGTTAGAAAAATTTTAATTTCAAGTTTATGTTGGCTGATGCCATTAGCGTTCCAGTGACAAATTCTAACTGAATTAATTTTTTTGAAGCAAGAACTTGTAATAGTTGATTTTGAGATTTGATAAACTCATCAAATCATGCTTTGCATTGACGTTATAAATTGAGTCATGCAACATGCTAAGTTAGATATCATCGATTCCAAGTTTTATGAATTCGATGCATTGTTTGAAGCATCGCTTGTACTTGATTTTACTGCATCGGCGTACGATACTGTCGGTGGTAATGAACTATTTCCATCAGCATTTCCATAAGTTAAATTTGAAGATACTGGGGTGGTAGTGGGTTCTCTGTGAAACACATTTGAATTAGAAGGAACTGCTCGCCTTTGACCTACTGTATGTCGTTGGGCAAGTTTCGATTTTATGTTGGCATAAATAGAACAGCCTCTATAGTTAGCAGTGTGATTTCCACTACAGTTACTATATTTCTTGTCCTGGCTGTTTGTCTTCTGTAGTGTACAATCTATTGACGAGTGCAGGTCGCCACATATGACGCATACTGTACGCAAAGTGCAATATGAGCGTTTGTGGCCATACTCTTGGCAATTGGAACATTGTACTATATCATTCTTTTTGAAGGGCTCTTCTACCGTTACTTTTCTATGCAATAAATACTGAAGACTGTAAATAGGATGTACTTAATTTTTCTTTAGTTGTGCAGTATCTGGATCGAGCTCAATTTTAAAGATTGGCTGAGGAAGTTTATCTCTATTTTTGATATTAAAAACGCTTTTACCTTAAATCCAGCATCAAAAAAATTAAGCTATTGAAATTTTTATTTAATGGAATGATTAGTTATAATAAAGCAATATGACTATTTCAGATAAATGTCAAACAAACTCTTAGCACCATGTAAAAGCAGTATTTGAATTTCAAAAATGTACCGCACTGTCCCGTATTTTTATAAGCGCAGTTGCGCGAATCAAAGTTTTTGAGTTGGGAAACCTATTGCTGATAGATGTCATATTTTCTTATCATACATAAGACTGACTTGTTATTACCTTCAAGTCAAGTTATAACTAAAATAATTAATATAAGTTTGAATAAAAAGAGAGAGAAAGTATTGCTATGGCTCATGCAAGAATTTTTTTTGTTTTATTTGCCATTAGCTGTATTTGAAAAAAATTTAGGAAATTTTAATTTTGGAGTGATCATTTAATTATGTGTTTTGCTAAGCGAGTTGTAAGATATTTATAATATTTTATTATAATTATATATTAGGAATTTGAAAAATCGCAATTTTGTGAAAAAGTTACAGAAATGGCGGAAACATTAAGGAAAAGTATAGACCTAAAAGAAGGAATTTTGTGATACGCCAGTTTTCATTCCTTGATATTCGAAAGACCTAACTATTTTTTAAATAGACAGAAATTAGTTTACATACTAGTTTTCGAAACAAAACACACATTTATTATTTATATGAGTTGCTATGAAATTATTTTGCTTTAACATTCCACAGCAACTCCTATTCAGTGCTTCTTAACTTGCATACCATGCCTTAATTTCTACCACTTTGTTGGTACATACATCCATTTAATTTGCATAAATGCCTTACTAACTGGGCTAAGAGCATCAAGCATACCACGCAAAATAAAAATATGTAAAACAATGAAGAAGAAGCTGCAGCAGATGTGTTACAGCTGTAGCTTCCACTCTTAAGCTATTAAGTAATCGAAAGTACGTGTAGATGTGTCCAGGGCGGAGCGGTAAAGACAAACGCGCAGACTAGTTGGCCAGCTTGTTAAGACGATAACAACAGCAACTAAGCAGCCAAAGAGCTGAAGTGGGCCAAAAAAAGTGGATAGCTAAAAAAAAAATCTACTTATTATGAAGGCAAAGCATATTTTGTTGTTGCAATGTATTGTTATATAACTTGAAAATTTGCTTTGTGTGCATGTTTTTAGGATTTGTCCATTTAAAAGCACGTTTAAAATTTGGGCGGCGTAATTGAAATTTTGCATTAGATTCTATAAAAAGAAATAAATCGAAAATTATAGACTTGAAATCTTCATATAAAAAGGAATACAAAAATAAAAAATATATTGTTCCTAACTGTTGATGTTGTTAAAAGAAATAAAATTATGTGCATTTTGATTTAAATAAACCTTTAGTTATATGTCGAACCTGTTTTTTTAGCTCGAAAGTTCAGTTTGATACAATCGGAGGAGATTTTTTTAACCAATTAAAACTTTACTATATTTGTATTAAATCATATCAAGAATTATAGATAAAAGGATTACGTATTGCGCAGGTCCGTCATGTTGTTTACTTTTCATTTTGACTTCTCTAGCTACGATAAAAACATTTTTTACGATCATACGATCATTTACGTCAGGCTAGACGAAGTTTGTTTCTTGAATCTTTTGCCAGTGCAAGTTGGTTTCATTCCAACTTGCTTTAAAACAAAAACAAAAAAAAACTAAAAAACTAGCATGAAAATTATATGAGCAGCACTCTTTCATAATTCTTTATTCATATTTTAATATAAAGCGCTGGAAAATTTGTTTAGTCTATTATATTAACAATTTTATTGCACTGCTTACAGACTAGTTTCATATTTGTTTACATTAATTGACAACAATCTCATATAGTAAGTTTTATTAATTTTGGTTTAGTTTTTAAAAGTTTTGTTACACAGGAAAAATGTTCAGTCATAAAGAGTTTAATTCTTCGTTAAAAGTTTCGTTTAGCTTATAAAATTTCAATATGGCATAATGGATTCTTTCATTTTATCAATGTTTTTTAAGGGTTTTTAGTTTCGTTAAGTTTCAATAGTTTCGTGAAATATTTACATTTTAGTTGAGTTCCCAAAATTTTGTCGAAAACAACAAAGACGCTAAAGTACGCATGCCAAAAATCAGAAATTTATAAATATTGAAATTATAAAGACAAAAAAGGGTACCTTCTAATTGAAAGAAAAAAGCATTCTTTTCATGCTTTTTATCTTCGAAATTTTCGATTTTGAATTTTCGTAAATTTTATGACACTTCACCCAAACCAACTTAACGAAAACGAGTTTTGGGTAAATAACGTTTACATGCCTTGTTAAATAAGAAATGGGCATGCTTCACGGCATGCCGTCACAGAAAAACGATAAAAGACACACATAACGTAAAGAAAAGTGAAATTTTTCAAAAATTCCAACAATATAAACAATTCCAACAATATAAACAAAGAAAATAAGCCGGGTGTAAGCATGATTTTACAAGCAAACGCAGCAATTTTGCATGCGTGCTGCAAACGTGACAACCGGTTTCGTTAAGTTAATGCATGGCGACGCCGATAATGCAATGCAATTTGAAAAAAATTAATTTATGCAATAAAATGCCAATGAATATAAATGCTCATATATAAGCTTTCGTTAAGTTATGTCACTTGCGCATGTCTCCATATAAAGAATCTTTTTATATGTTCATTTAGAAAAACTGCTCATCAAAAACATCAACAAGCTCTTAAATTAATTAAACAGTTCATAAAGTTTAAAGATATAGGAATTTATGCTAATCGTTCGCTTAGTTTTCTCGAGCTTGTACTAATATTCAAAAAACATGCTGAAGTCGTTTTTGTGCTTTAAATGCTTTGAAAAACGTAAACTAGACTTACTTACTTTCATCTACATAACTTGAAGAAACTTAACGAAACCACAATTAAATGCAAAATAAACACATTTTTTTGCTCGGATTTTCTGTTATTCTTCTTTCATCTAAGAATACACAACTCTCTCCAATGTAGGTCAGCAATAACGGTGACAAAAAAAACAACAACAGCAATGGCAACAGAAGCTTGTACAACAAAAATAAAACAGTGACAATGACTTCAGCACGTTTTAAAGGTATTTTTGTTTTGTTAAAAAATTGCTGCTTGCAAACCAATACGAATATATTGTAGGCAAAATTAACACATTCATCACACCTAAAAACACAGCCATGCCTAAAATTAGCAACGAACACTAACAAAAACTGTGTGAGATCATTGAACGGTTGAGCAGCGGTACCAGCAGCAGCAGCAGTTAAGTCAGATTGACGTTCAATTAACAATAAAAAAAAATTACCAAGAAGATGCATGCAAAACGGCTTGATTGATTAACGATGTTTTTTTTGGTGGCATGGTGTTTTGGTCGCAAGAATATGCGCTGCAAAAGAGCTGGAAATAATTTTCGTTACGTTATGTTCCAGTATGCAAGGAGCTTTAAGTTGATTTATTTCGTATTTTCTTGGCATGTAAAGAAGGTAATTCAGCTAATATCCCTCGCTTAACAAAGATCGAATAACATTCTCACCTTAAAATAACTTTTTGTTTCAAAGAGTTACGTAAAGATGGTATTTATAACATAATAAAGACATTTCGCAACTTATCGAAACAATAAACAAATGTTGTTGATAAACAATGCATGAGAAGAAAATGAGGTCAACAAAAATTGCATAAAATGTGCAAGAGAAAACAAACTTTGAAACTTAACGAAAGAATTTAAAGCACAACGAAACTTCTAAAATTTGTGTTTTTGATTTCTTTTCGTATAAAAGTAGTAAATATTGTATTAAATCTTACATTTTATGAAGATTTATATAAGTAAAGTTAGTATAGTGTTTAAAGTATTTGCCAAAATAAATGTAGTAATGTGTTAAACATTTAAGCTTTTTTTTACAATTAAATTAGAATTTAAAATTTTTAAAATTTAGATTTGTATTTTATTTAATAAGATATTTTGCACACAAGAAAAATATAATTGCAAGTTATAATGACCCATTTTTTTGATTATTTTCATAACAAGCTCTTTTTTCTCACTTAAGGTAAGATTCTCATGGAAGTGACATAAAAAATGTAAGTTTGACCAATTTTTTTCAGAATATTAATATAAACATTAAAGAATTTATTTTAACCCTCTACAGCCTCATACAAAAACCGGTAGATTTTATATTTGAAAAACAACATAATCATATTTAGTGCATTTATAATAGATTGCAGAATCATTAAAATATTGCCGCAACACTGAAAGTAGCTTACTTTCACTACAATCGGCAGTTGAAGTTAGAGTTTTGCGTAAACAGAGCAAATATTTTTTTTTGAAAAGTGATAAATTAAAAAAAAATCTAAAGAATACTTATCGTTGATGAATTGAGAAAACAAAAATGTTGGTGAGTAGCCAATAGTGTTTTCTGTCAGTGCAGTTGCTTCTTAGTAAAAAAAACTTGTTTACGATCCTTATATTTGTTACAGCTGTCGGGCCGCCTTTTTTATTTGTTATTTGACTTTTTTATAGAACGTAATTATTTAAAAAAGCTTTCAGCGTTATCCGATACACAAACAAAAAAAAAGAATGGATGATTTGGATTCTGACGTAACTGATTGAACTTTGACTGATTGACTGACATAAACTATTTGAACTTTGTCATTGATACTGTCAACGAAGTGCTAGCAATGTCAGACTATGCTCCTGTAGATAAAATTACATCTTTTTTGCCTGAAAACCTGGAGAGTGGTCACATATACTTATTTGGTTAAACATTAGAGAATCGACATTTAACACAAGTGAGTTGTTGTGAGATAAACTAAAAAAAGTCGAACGGAATACAACAAAAGTAAGCCCGATGGATATAAATCCTGAATACAAAGATTGAAATATGGTATTTATCATAATAAAACAATTCGCAACTTATCGAAATAATAAACGAAAATGTTTTTTTTTATAAACGATGCATGAGAAGAAAATGAGGTTAACAACAATTGCATAAAATGAACAAGAAATTTGAATAAACTAACTTTGAAACTTAACAAAAGAATTAAAAATACAACGAATCTTTAGAAATTTGGGTTTTTGAATTCTTTTACTTTAAAAATAGTAAATAATATATTAAATCTTATATTTTATGAAGATTTAAATAAGTCAAGTAAGAGTAGTGTTTTAAAATATTCGTCAAAATATATGTAAAAATTTTTAAAACATTTAAGCTTTCTGAAAGATGAATAGAAATTTAGTTAGTGATTAGTATTTTATTCAATAAAAATTTTTGCACACAAAAAAATATTAATGCAAGAATGTAAATATATATTATGGCGGAAAACCTAATTATATCTCTATAAAACTTTTTTGCTTCTTATTTAACTATGTCGGACTTTGAATGTTATCTTACGCGAATTTGCCTGACTTCGTTTGAGAGCCTGTGATCTTAGCTCTCTCTATTTGCCTCTTAATTTACTTTAGAAATTTCACGTCTTAGACTTCACTCTTATTCTGGCTTGACTTGACTTGACTTGACTTGACTTGACTTGACTTGACTTGACTTGACTTGACTTGACTTGACTTGACTTGACTTGACTTGACTTGACTTGACTTGACTTGACTTGACTTGACTTGACTTGACTTGACTTGACTTGACTTGACTTGACTTGACTTGACTTGACTTGACTTGACTTGACTTGACTTGACTTGACTTGACTTGACTTGACTTGACTTGACTTGACTTGACTTGACTTGACTTGACTTGACTTGACTTGACTTGACTTGACTTGACTTGACTTGACTTGACTTGACTTGACTTGACTTGACTTGACTTGACTTGACTTGACTTGACTTGACTTGACTTGACTTGACTTGACTTGACTTGACTTGACTTGACTTGACTTGACTTGACTTGACTTGACTTGACTTGACTTGACTTGACTTGACTTGACTTGACTTGACTTGACTTGACTTGACTTGACTTGACTTGACTTGACTTGACTTGACTTGACTTGACTTGACTTGACTTGACTTGACTTGACTTGACTTGACTTGACTTGACTTGACTTGACTTGACTTGACTTGACTTGACTTGACTTGACTTGACTTGACTTGACTTGACTTGACTTGACTTGACTTGACTTGACTTGACTTGACTTGACTTGACTTGACTTGACTTGAATTGACTTGACTTGACTTGACTTGACTTGACTTGACTTGACTTGACTTGACTTGACTTGACTTGACTTGACTTGACTTGACTTGACTTGACTTGACTTGACTTGACTTGACTTGACTTGACTTGACTTGACTTGACTTGACTTGACTTGACTTGACTTGACTTGACTTGACTTGACTTGACTTGACTTGACTTGACTTGACTTGACTTGACTTGACTTGACTTGACTTGACTTGTCTGGACTTGACTTGACTTTGGCTTGACTTTGGTTTGACTTTGGTTTGACTTTGGTTTGACTTTTGGCTTTGGTTTGACCTTTCGTTTGACTTTGGTTTGACTTTGGTTTGACTTTGGTTTAACTTTGGTTTGACTTTGGTTTAGTTAATTAGTTAGTTTATAGAGGGCGACCCATAGGATATATTGTGCATGCCCTTAATTAACACCCCAGATTTAGGCTTTTTATATATTTTAGCACTGTCTCTGGCTTGGTGTTCCAAATTGTTGACGGGGGCACTGCTTCCCCTCCAAAATGGAGGCGCCTTAAGCTGTGGATTGCCAGACATTCACATAGAATGTGTTCGTGAGTTTCTTCTTCCTCCTCGCATAGTCAGCAGACGTCTTATTCAGAAAGACCCATCTTTTTAAGATGGTATCTGAGTAAGCAGTGACCTGTGAAGAAACTGTTGATAATTCTAAGGTCTGCTTTGTTAAGCTTGAGTAAATCTTTGGATTTTGCTTTACTTGGAGTTAAAAATTTCTTAGATTGCCTTTGTCCATTAGTGTTGTTCCAGTGGTACTGAAATTTCTTATCTTCCCATATATTAATTTTTTCTAGAATCTAGCCTTTTGCTAAGCTACAGAATGGTTCAGGTCCTATAAGAGTTCGAGACGCTCCTCTTTTGGAAAGGCAGTTCGCCCTTTCGTTGCCCCCGAATCCATTGAACCCACCATAATTCTATTTTGTTGCTTTGTCCCAGCGTATTTAATAGCTCTACGAAGTTGGAGACTGGTCTTGATTCAAGTTCGTAGGCTTGAAGGGCTTTTAAAGCCGCTTGACTATCTGAAAGTATGTAGTTGTGAGCCCCCTTTAATTTCCTGCGGAGACATTCTCTGACCTCCCATTGGAAGGCCTTTTTGGAACTTGGGACCATATATCCCCGCTCCCGTTACTCCATTTTCGAGTTTTGACTCATCAGTGTATCATATCTGTGAGCCAGGATCAACTGTGAAGCTATCATTCCTCCATAGTTGCCTATTGGGTATAACGACCTTGCAGCCTTTTGTGAAGGTTACCTTCGCATTCTGTCTGGTATTTTAAAAAGGGACCATTTTCGAATGCTTTGAGTATCTTATTGTGACCCGTAAAATTCCCTGCCTTGTTATCACTGACTTCCTCCATTCTTGGTGAACTTAGACATTCCTTTTTTTCGATAATGATCGTAAAAGGGGGCAGCCCTATTATTACATTCAGAGCTTCAGTTGGGCACGTTCTCATTGCCCCAGTGATACTAATGCACGCCATTTTTGCAGCTTTGTCAGTTGATTGGCTGCTGTGCGCTGTTGGACCTTTGGCCACCATGCAAGTGCTGCAAACGTAACCATAGGTCTCACAATTGTTGTAAACGTCCAATAAATCATTTTCGGCTTGAGGCCACACATTTTGCCATGTAGGCGTTGACAGGCAAAAAGGGCACGTGTTGCACTGTCTATAATTGAATCTAAGTGGTTGTTCCAACGGAGATGCTTGTCAAAAATCCCTCCTAAGTACTCATTTGAAAAGTTTAACTTTGGTTTAACTTTGATTTGACTTTCATTTGACTTTGGTTTGAGTTTGGTTTGACTTTGGTTTGACTTTGAAAACATTTATATAGAAAAATTCTTAGTCTTTTCTTACATTTTTGTAAGAAGATATTATAAAAAAAAAATTTTAAATGAACAGAAATATTTTTTTGGATAGCTGGGTCTCGAATCCACATTCCCGTAAGTTTACTTGCACTTATATAGATGCAAAAAAACTGAAACTTTATCAACAACTGCGATAGACAAGTGGATAAAGTGTTAGACTAGCACACGAGAGGACGTGGGTTCAAAGCAGGAGATAGTGAGTGCCAAATTAGATTTCAAGTTAATGTTTATGGTGCTTGCAGTTTTCCGCCTGTTAAATATAACACAAATATTTTATTTTAAGAAAGTCTTTTATCATGCAACCTCAAAAACTTGCAGCAAAAGCATACGAAAGCAGCAAAACATGCGTGGGCATACGAAATTTTCCCACTTTTCATACAAAAAAGGAAATGGGCTTTGATATGAGCGCGGAAGGCCTACGATTTCTAGTAAATTAAGGCCTCCTTGCAGCGCTTCGAAGTGCTGACATTACCTACTGGGTTGTTAGTTGCTCGAATCTCAATACATGCGCGCACACACACAGCGCACTCGTCTGCTAGTTTTCAGTCTGCTCGATGCACACATAGCAATCTCACTGTTACGTGACGTTTTATATCAAATCACACTACCCGCAACCCGCGTAAAGGAACTTTGTTTCAAAAAGTATTCGATAAACTCCATCTAATATATTTTTTGGCCCATTGTAGTATAATTCACGAAAGGATTTCGAGATGTGTTAACCCTTAGGATTTTGCCTAACTTGGTCAACGCAATTCCAACACAACTTCAACGCAACAGCGAAAAAGTTGAAAAGCAATGCAACTATAAACCGAATGCTTTCAGACTTGCTTCAAATGTCATGCAACATATAAAAATTGTAATTATATAATAACTCATATTTTTCGACTTCTTGCACTAATTTAATAATTAACACTTGCTCATTCATACTGAAAATTATTTCTTCTTCTTTAAGATTCTAATAATGTAAAAAAAAAGAACTAATTAATTAAGTCATTCACCTTGATTAATATATACAGCGTACTGCACTACAAATAATTGAATTCACAAAACAAACAAATTGATGCAAGAAGTCGCCGATGAAAATTGCGGAAAGCCGCGTTGCCAGGTTGAGAACGTGTCGAGAACTTGTTGCGCGCAAGTTGCTTAGTCTGAAGGTTCCGGTATAAATACACAGGCTAGCAACTTGAGTTGGAGTTGCGTTGACCAACTGTATAAAAGGCCTTAGACTGGCTGTAACTTTTTAAAAAAGTCCCTTTTTTGTATGGACAAGATTTTTGTTTCTATGCATTGTCAACAACTAAAAATTCCAAATATAATTACTTTCAGTATAAAAATTTTGGGAAATCTGCTCGTTCGGGATTTTTTTTTTTTGTGACTATTAATAAAAGACCCTACACAAATAACTTGACTTACTTGCACGTATCGGAACAAAGTTAACCCATTGAAGACGGAAAAATGGATCCTAGTCTTCAAAGGGTTCAATTGGTACTGTAACTGTTTATCAATATCGGACAATCTCTTTTGAGTAGGAATATATTTTAGGTATCATCATAAAATAGATCAAGGTTCATTTTTAGTCGTTGGCATCGACACCTTTTATATATATATATATATATATATATTAGGGCGGGTCGATTTGTAGGGAGTGAAAAAATTCACCAATTTCCCTATGATTTCCGTATTCTATGGGTTATTCCATGAAAATTTGCCGAAAGAACCATACCTCTATCGTTAAAATCGAGTCCCCTACTTTTTGTTGGTAGATTTTTTCCCAAATTGACGTTCGTATGAAATATTACCTACACGTTCACATCCATAACTCAAAAACTATCGATCGGGTTTAATCGCTATATGTAGACGCGTTGGAAAGGTGAGCTCATTTTGATCAATTTACAAAAAAATCTCCAACATTGGTCCAACGGTTCAAAAGTTACGGGCATTTTTGTCAAAATTTTGGACCATTTTTCCATTTTTTTCATGATTTTGTCCAAGAATATTACTTTCATGGCCATTTTTTTGGCTCAATCCAACCGAACCCTTCTAACTTTCGAGGACCGATCCACCCATGCCAGTGGATCCAACCCTTGGAACCCCCTGGGGTGTTCCCCATACAAACAAAGTTCCCTATACAAACATTTGTTTCCCCAAGGGGCTCCAGGGGGTGCGCCACTGGCATGGGTGGATCGGCCCTCCAAAGTTAGAAGGGGTCGGTCATACATTTGGACTCGATTGGGGCACTCTAAATGGGTCAAAGAAGGATTTTTCAAAATCTGACCCTACAGAAAAGTTGGGGCCTTAGAAATCGTTTTAGAGGTATAGTTCCTCAGGCAAAGTTTCTTATTTTGATCCCTAAAATACGATTTTCACTGAGCAATGGGTGATTTTTTTGCCTCCTCACAAATTGACCCGGCCTAATATATATGTATATATTGAAGTCTTCAATCTTTAATATTTTAAAGAAAATTTAATTTCTGTGCGGGCTTCAACTCTCAGTTTACTAATGCAAGCCATAGGCATAAAAAATGTGTTTTAAGTTTTCTTAAAAACTAATGTCTTTTGAGGTTGCCAAATATTGGTTGACCCCATTTGGTCGCTATATCTAAATATTTAATTATTTACAACAGAAGTGATGGAAATAAACTCAGTCAGAGCTTATCACAGGCTTTAATGATTGTACCAGCACAAAAAAATTATGATTAATTAAACAAATTATTAATTTGTTGGCACAAACAACGAGTCGCAGCTTTTTTGATCAACACTTTAAGTTTAAATAATAGGTTGTAATTATTAAAAACTTCGACGTTAAGAAATATGAAATACGATTTATACGAAAGTAGAGATTAATAATCATTATGGCAATATTTATTTATAGTATATTATTTTCACAGCACATAAAACAGAGCGCATTGTAACTTCTTCTTTGAGGATTGTCAACTTAACCACTAAAAGTCATTAATTTACTTACTAAATGCAGCTGATTTAACTCAGACCTATTTAACTGAACGATCAAAACTCAAGACTTAAGACTGAACCTCGCCACATGGCGTCATTCCATTGGGACAATCTTCCAAAGAAAGTCTAGTAATTGATTAATAAACAATATCTAAATATATGTTAATCACATGCGAAGACTCGCCCCGGTAATGACTTCAACTTTAAACATAAAGATTTCACTTTCATTAGTATTTGGTATAAAGGCGCGTAAAACTAGTTTTGGTATTTAAAATGTTATTGTTCATTTTATATTTTGATTTGGTTTTTCACTTTTAAAATAAGTATTTCTATTTTTTTTTTTTATAATGACTCTTATATAATAAGCTTTAAAAATTTAAAGGCGTTATTGACGAAAGCCGGTCTGTTCTTCAAGATTTTTCTGTTTTTGGTACTGAGAATTGTCAAAAGATTCTGGTATTTTTTTTTGTTGGTCGCTGTAGTATTTCAGATATGCTTCAGTATTTTGACCTTTCCTCAATATTGAAAGTGAAATGCCAGTTTGGCTTAAAGTGAAAGTGTGCGTGTGAGCTTAAAAATCTATAATATATTTTCTATGCTTATTAGTATATGATTGTTATTACAGTTATAACAGTAATTCATAGTAGATATATATGAATAAATTGTTATTACAGTTATAACAGTAATTCATAGTAGATATATATGAATAAACTACAGATAGTGCTAGTAAGAATTTAAATTAATTTTTATTAATTTTTATGGTTAAAGATTATCTGTGATTACGTCAAAAATGGTTTAAAATTATGACGTAAACAAATCGGAAGGAGAGATCTAAGGTCGGGCACTTATAAATGAACTCAGTAAAGAAATATATTTGTATTTGATATATTTTGTTGAATTTCGCTTGGAAATGCATTTTTCGGTTTTTTTAAAGTGGTTGCAGCGGCTCATCCAGAGCCAGATTCAGCAAATTATTGAAGAAGATGAAGAATAAGACGATTTTTGATCATCAACGATGGTAATAAGGACTATGTGGCAGAGGAGTTTTTGGACTATGAAAGGTCTGAAGGGAATATTGATAGCGATAGTGCATCGAGAGGTGCATTGATGGAGGACTTGAAATGAATGAAATCCCAATACCAAGTTATTTGAATAAAGATGATGTTGTGTGGTCAACGGAACTAACAAGCATCTCTCATTCAAGAGCAAGGACAGAACATTAAATACGTCGCCGGTCTGGAATAACAACTTATGCTGCTCATCGTATATCCAACATTAGAGACTACTTAGATTTATGTTTTACAACGCAAATGAAAAAAAATATCATCCAGTTCACTAACATAGCGGATATCTTAGAATACTGATTTAAGCCGGTACTTGAATATTTTTACATCCATATATGTATAAATGAAGTCGATTGCAGGAGTATAATGCTCCCATGGAGAAATTATTCGCAGTCTTTGGGATAAAGTAGCCTGTGTTTTAAAATTTGATAACAGAGATAATCGCAGAGTTAGTAGAGGCCATGGCAAAATAATACACGTAGTAGCAATAGTTCTAGCTGCGGTTAACGAATGTCAAACAAGAACAAATCAAAACAAGAGAGTGCTATGACAGCTGATGCAAAATGCATAATAGAACTAACCAAGTAGCCGCACAACTTTAGCTGCCGATGACGAGAGTCAAACAAAAGAAATTCAAAACGAGAGCGTGCTATGGCAGCCGATGCAAAATGAAGGTATCAAAAATGTTTTTTGTCACACAAAGAAAATAAATAAATAAATTTTAAACAACACAATATTGAAAAAGAAAAATCTTGCTTAACGCTCGTTTTGTATTATAAACACAATTTTGAAAAATTTTCAAAAAATAACGTTCGTTTTATTTTCTTTTGTTTGACGTTGTCATCTGCAGCTTATGCGAAAATAGGTTGTGTGCGCGGCTACCTGAAATCTTTTTTAGTTTTCTTTTGTTTGACATTCGTTGACCGCAACTCGTGTGCAAATAGGCAGTTGTCAAGGCTACCTTACAGATTGTTAAATCATGGTAGAGGTAGCGATAAACATTCCCCGAGTCTTCAACTGTTATTTTCTCCATACGAAAATATTACAGTTGTTGAGAGGCTCATTCCATTTAGAGATAGATGTCCGTTGTACAAGCCAAGTAAGCCAAGTTAATACGGAATGTAGGCATGAGTAGCTACAGATATGCGAACAAATTTTGTCTCAATTCTCAAATTTATTTGGGAAAGAATGCGCATCTCCTCCGCCGGACCGAAATCAAGGCCAAAAAGTCGTGCTTGACCTTGTAGGCGAGCATAGTTGACGGAATATTACAACGGATAATTGAAGAATAAGCAATGAGCTATTTCTTCTGGTTTGTGGCACAAATAAAGAATTACGACTCTTGCTTGAGCTAACGACACTTGTTCAATGTGTCTCAAAAAGTATAAGATGGTTACAGTTTTGAGCACGCTGCACCACGATAAGAAGGTTCTTGAAAGTCATCCAAAAAAATTAACAGTGATTATCGAATTTTATAAACCTAAAAAATCGGCAGTCGACACAATTAGATTCAGACCAATCGTTAGCCAGTAGCGCTATTTTTAAATATTATTGACATTTCTGCACTCCACGAATACGTACTATGGATGGAAACAGTTAAAAAAAATTGTAGATACAACAGTGTTTTGAACTTAGATAAATTCATTAAAGTTTTGTTGTTACAATAATAAACTTGTTAGGGTAACAAAAATATTAAAGATTGAAAAATTTTAGCTTCGTAAGTATAACAAAAAATTTGTTGCTTTAACAGTTTAATATTATTTGATCCATTTAAATTATAAACTTGTTATGGCAACTGCAAAATTGTTCGTTTAAAGAACGTGCTTCTGCTTGGCATTTCCTTCGTTTACACGCAGTCGCGCATCCTGAAAGCTCGATTTCTTGCGTGGCCAGTTTTAAATAAGTGAAAATGATTTCCTAACATTCGATGCCATGCGACATGGATCGAGTGCTGCGTGGCAAATCAAAAGCTTTTAGCGCCAAGATAAACGAAGTCGTCTGTCCAAGTGGATACAAGAACATTTAGTAGATAGCTTCTGAAATCTTAGTACAGAGGAAAGCGTGCAGCTAGCTCATCGTTGGCTGAAACGCATGGCGCAGCCTTTTGAATGTCAGGCGCAAGGAAAAGAAAGACTTGGTAAATCGTTACTCTAAGTTACTCAACGATAAATTGTCCGCCTTACAATATATATCGCTATATGAACCGCTTGTTTTCAGAACCCGGCCTAAACTCATATCCATATACTGTAATTTTATATTAAATAACACTATGACAATTTCCAACAAACTCCAAAATGAAAGAAATGTGTTGATACAGACTTAGATTAGGATTACGCAGTCAAACAACCAAAATAACTACCGACTTTGGTCAACGGATTCTAATAGAGAAGACAAAAAAGTAAAGCGTGTATATGCGTTTTATTAATGCAATATGGAACATAGTTCTTAAGATTTAGATAATATAAATTTAGCAATTGACTAACATAAAAAGTGATAAAACTTCTAAATATATGCGTTTGTAATAGTGTTTGTGTTCACAGAGGTCCTTTTTTATAGATTATTTGTGACCATTTCCACGAAAGAGGGTAAAAAGGACCCCACAAATGGTAACAATGCAATTAAAACGAGCTTGAGGGTAAAATTATATTACGAAAACACTCTTTACTAAATTCTATACTGAGTCTGCGAACAAACAACTATGTCAAATGCATACACAGTCAAATCTAGATACAACGAACCGCCGAAATAGTGAACAAATCGAAATAGTGAACGTTTTAGCAACTGATATTTCAAAGAATCGTAAAGTTTCAAGATTTAAGCCAAAACATCCATTTTTTGAAAAAAAATTCAGTCTCGAAAATGCGAACAGACTGGATACAATGAACAGGCCTTGCAAGAATTAGTTCACTACATCCAGACTCGACTGTATTTAGAAGTTTTCTTACTATTTATGTTAGTAAATTGCTAAATTTATCTTATCTATATCTTAAGATCTATGTTCATTATTGCATTAATATAACGCAAATACATTACATTTCTTGTCTTCTCTATTAGAATGCGTTGATCAAAGTCTGTAGTTATTTTGGTTGTTGGACTGTGTAATTCAAGTAAGTCTTTTTTACCACATCCCCGATATGCTCTGTGAACATTTTTCATTATTTTATAGAAACTTTTTTATAGACAATTTAAACGTGCCGTTTCGCTGATAACATTATATGGGAGTTGGACAAGGGAGCGTGGCTCGTCATATACAACCGAAATTTGCGATATCGAATAGCTTTGGAGTTATAGGCCGCACAGCCTCGGAATACGGTATTCGACCACAATTTACGCATGGTGTTTCACTGATAATATTTTACGGGAGTCAAACAAAGAGGCGTGGCACCTCCCATACAACCCAAACTTTCGATATCGAATAGCATTTGAGTTATAGGCTGCACAGTCTCGGAATTCAGTATTTGAACTCAATTTACACATGCAGTTTTACTGATAGCTTTGTATGTCGTTAGACAAGGGGGCGTGGCACCTCCTATATAACATAAATTTGAGAAATTCAACAGCTTTTGAGTTATATGTCTCGTTAGCCATGGAATTCAGTATTCGACCACAATTTACATATACAGTTTCACTGATAACATTTTCTTCGCTTTTGGCAACGGGCCGCGGCAGCAACGCTCCGGCTTAAGCTAGTCATATTCTATAAATTTCTAAAAGTCAGAAGAGAAAGTAAATTAAATTTGTCAGGAGTTGAATACTTCATTTTCTGAAAATATCCATTTATTCAAAAATTTCTGTCCATGTAATTGCTTTTACTTAAAAAATAAGAGACACATATATCAATGCCAAATAAAAATGTAACTCTTTATAATACGTATAGAATTCTACGATTACATTAACACGAAATAAAATTTTTGCATAATGTATTCTGTTACTTTAATATAGAAAGGCCCTAACTCATTTTCTTCTCCTTTTAAAAAAAAAAAAGAAAAGATCAAAGAATCAAGGCATGCGCCTTATACACACAAGGTTTGGTCTTTGAGCTGAAACAACCGTAAAAGACAAATTGAATTGTTTTTAACCGAGGCTAGTGTTATGCCTTAACCTAGGCAAGCATTTCCAGCCCTTTAATTGTTGTTCATCTCCTTTAATTTCACGTTTTACACAATTTAGTTCTGGATTTTTAGTTTTCCATAATTCTTATATGTAGAAAGAACAGAGAAAGTGAAAAGAGCCACGCCCGAGCTCGGATTCGAACCAGGGACCTCTGATTGATAGATTGCAAAAGCCGACTAACTTCTTACTTTATAGGAGAAGGAAAAAACTTCTGTAGTTCTTGTAGTAAAAAAATTTGTAAAAATAAAATATGTATCAGGTCATTTCGTGGCCTTAGAGTCACATGTTTGAGTTTTTCTTAAGGTAACAGAGGGGTTAACCCTCTACTGCACGCATTATGATCCAGATAGAAAAAATAATTTTTTTTATTGGATTTACGTTTGAAATGGAATAATTAGATACGCAAACAATATTTTTTTCAAAAAAGTAGTTCCGTTTTCGTTAGAAGTCATTTATGGCTGTTCGAAGGAATGCGTGATTTCATGAGCTTTACATGAACAATTGAAAAACAATCACATAAACATAAATTAAATAAAGGCTATAAACTCTATAAAAAAAAAATTATATAAATAAACTTACTTGCACGTAACTTAGAAAAAGCAATGTTTTATTGACTGAATTCTCTGTTTTTCTTAATTAAAAATAAAAACCACGCGCATTGATTAACTAAACTGATGTTTTCTTGGCATCTGTGCAAAATACAGAGAACAACATTCACCACACATTAACAAGCGTCTACTAATTAATTTTAATAACTTTTCTTTTTCATTACTTCTAATATCCGGTGGAAATTGTAAGTTGAAAATGAAATGCCATATATGACTTCGTGTACAGTAGAGGGTTAATAAAAAAATCGAACAAATTCAAATTTGCAAAACTTGCAATGCTTTCTGAAACAACACTTTATACAACTACAAAAAATTATGTAATTACGTTGAATCGTTTGGTCGTTACAAATTTTTTTGCAAAAAATTACACAAACCAGAATTCGGATTAAAAAATTATAACTGTTGAAAAATTACTTTTTTAAAAAATGCTCAAAGTGCCTGTTATTGGCATTTCGAACACACAAAAAATCTTAAAAAAATCGATAAAATTATGTTTCTAACTTAAATCGAATTAACTTAACTTCGAATATTTTGTTAGTACAAATCAAAAGACCCCACACGCGGAAATTGCTGGCTACGGCCCTGATCGTTACTATGTAACTATGAAGCATATTTACTACAGCAACATTAATCTGTCTAATTGATTCTGTCATTGTCGTCTTCGAGATGCATATGAATTTAGAATTATAACAGCACAAAATACTTGAATCACAAAAAAAAACCAAGATTTATGTCTTGAGTACCTTACAATCGCAACTTCTGGTGAATAGAGTAACAAATCAGCTTACCTGAAAAAGAAAGAAAAATTTGTATCAACAAAAAATACAATTCTTATAGCTTATTTACAATTTCAATAATTCTGTAAGAAGCTTCAGAAATTAAACGATGTTTTTATTAAATTTATCTCTTTTTTATTAAAATAAATTTATGAATAAATAAAATTTTAAAATTTTTATTAAATTTATATAAATCTTATAATAAAACAGTTTCATCATAACAAATCATTATCTATTTGTTTTGCAAACAAATTTCTACAATAAACTTACCTACTCACAGAAAACTGCAATAATTCTTTTGTGATAAAAAAATACAAATTACTTTCGAAGTGGCTTATTTTGCATTCTTGCCATGGCTCTTTAACTGTTCATTGAAAGCAAGCGCGCTTTTTTTCATTTGAGTGTAGGCAAGATGATTATTTTGACGTATGTTAGGAAGTGTAGCGAATTGTGTTGATTGGCGCGCAAAATAAGTGTTATTTTCATAAGATTTATTCGAAATGAAAGCGAAACATATTTAAAATACTATTGCCTTAATGTAAAAAAGATTAAAATTTAGTCAAGTTGTCTCTACCTGCTCACGCACTACGTCTGAGGAAGAAACATTAATTTATGAAAGTAAAGATAGACAGATAGATGGTCACTCATGTTGTAAATTTTTGCATATTATAATTAAAATATTTAAGAAAATGTTATCAAAGGATCAAGCAAAAGCATCACTGTGAAATATATTAAAATATTACACAATATTGGATAAATAATTGCATATCGTTACGTTTTATAGCTATTTTAATATCATATCATTAGGCAGCTTTTGATGTTACGATTTTATGGCATAATATGCTTCAGGTGTTTCTAAAGTTCCACAAAACATTCAGTTTAATAAAGCAAATCTTTATGATTTTATTTATTACATTATAGTGATTAGGATTTGCATGCAATAGTTCGAGAATCTAATGGTTTTTGAAGTGTTGAAAAAATGATCAATTTAATAGTTCTGATATAAAGTTGTCAGCAGGTTTTTAAGTTAAGCTAAAAGTCGTTTGAGTTAAATTAACCTTAATGACAATTTTCTAGCAAAAGCTGTAATTTTTCATGAATGTGGTACTAAGTGAGTAATAATAGAAACTAATTATGTCGTTAGTATTTTAGAAACTCAAATCCTAGTTCGAGGTTTTCACTTGTAAAGTTTTTTTATTACATTAATTTTATGAAAATATTATTATGAATTTTTATTTCATATTATCTTATTAATATATTAAAAGGCGTACACTTTTTAATGTTCATTTGAGAATAAAGGTAATTAAACGTATATCATTCGAAAGGTACTGCACCATAGATGTGCCGAAACATGTTTGTTTTAAATTGATGACCTATGACCCGAAATATGAACGTTGCTAGTTTATACTAATTTAAGTAAGGGATCTCGGGGCTAGGTAGAGGAATAATGGTGAATGAAGAATCGGATGAAAGGTCTAGGTGAAGAAGATTGCACGATATGATTAAATTTTATATTGGTGACCTTTGACCTGAAATGAGCAAATGATCATATCTGAGCAAAGACCATTTCTTCACTAAAAGTCATACTATAAGAGATGTAAGAACATGATGTAAGAGGGAATTTTAGACATTTTTCGCCATCTCTTACAGATACCCTACAATAAGCATTTTTTTATGTGATATGTTTGAATATTTATTGTGATTGTGAAATATCTAACAAATAGTAATAACTGAAAAATCGCCGATATTTTGACATTAAAGTTATTCCAATATCTCGAAAACTATAGATTTTCTTTGTACATCTTATTTTTGTTTGAAATGTATTTGATAAAGAAAAATAATCGTATATGAAAGCTTTTTTGGTTAAAATTTTTACAGATAATATTTAAAAAAAAAATTAACTTTATTTTGACATCAAAAATATTAATATAATTTTAAAACTTAAGGTTTTCTTAGTACAACGCATTTTTTAAGGCAAGGTCATTGAATCAGAAAGAGAAAAAAAACCTATTGAAATTTCAAGTTTTGATTTTGCAAACAAGTATTTAAGCTATTTTCTAATCGATTTCCCTCAATTTTTTTGACTAAAATTTTGACTAAAAGTTTGACTAAAAGTTTAACTAAATCACTATAGAAAAATTAAAAAATATTTACCGTTACCTCACCAATAGGGCGTATCGAATTACAATTTTTTCGAATTTCACATTCTAACAGGTATCAAAAGTTGCATAGGGTGGTCAAGATCTCCCAAAAAAAAATTTTAGAAAAAATAAGGATCTCTTATCTTCCCGCAAGGACAAAATAGTTTTTTGAGAAAAACAGCAAAAAATCACGATATCAAAATAATTTCATTTTTACAAGAAAAACTACATATGTGTTAAAGCAAAAGTAAGAAAAGACCTTAACAATATTTTGGCAAACACGATGCAACTCTTGGTTTTTACCCACAATATCCTGTGTGAAGGATATTCGAATCTAAAGGTTCACTCGAGATAGCACAGAAGCCTTAATTGTTTTCTGAATGTCTAAATTTTGGTGATATTGATTACAGTGTTAAGGCTTTCCTTAAATATGGCAAACTAATAATTTGCATATTTTTCGCATATGCATTTTCTTGTTTTTGAGAAATGTATACTTGAATGCAATTTTTTAACTCTTGAAAAAAATTAATATAAGGTTTTATATCTCGGACACCAGAAGTGGTATCGACGATCATTTTCTCAATTCGGATTCTGCAAATAGTTTTAAACGAAACCCTACCTTAAAATATCTTTTTTAAAACAGCAGGAAAAGACCACGATTTTTTTTCCTATTTTGATACTTAAAAAAATTGCTCCAAGCATGAAAAGTAGCAATTTTGTTCATATCTCCTTTATGGTTATTATTTCATTAAAACACTTCTTAACAACAATTGCTAAGTCAATTCAGACCCATCGAATGGAAAACTCAGAAACTAAAAATGATAGCAAAACATTTTTGTTAATGATATGTTGAGGTGTTTTAACGAAATAATAAAATTCATAATGAAGAAAAAATTTTTTTAAGAAGTCGAAATAGGAAAAAAATCGTGGTCTTAACCTGGTGTTGTAATTGGATACTTTTGAAAAGGGTGTTGTTCAGAAATATTTGAAGAATCTAAATTAAGGAAATTATCTTCGGTACCACTTTTGGTGGCAGAGATATAAAACCTTATATTAATTTTTTTGAAAAAGTTAAAAAATTGCATTCAAGTATACATTTCTCAAAAAAAAAGAAAATGCATATGCAATAAATATGCAAATTATTAATTCGCTAAATTTAAGGAAAACGTCAACAAGATAATCAAAATCGCCAAAATTTAGACAATCAGATTTCTGCAATCTAAAATTCTGTGCTAAATCGAATGTACATTTAGATTCGAATATCCTTTACACAGGACCTTTTGGGTAAAAATCGAAAGCGGCATCGTGATTGGCAGGATATTGTTAATAAAAGTAATTATTTACTTTTATTTTAAGACATATGAAGTTTTTCTTACAAAAATCAAAGAATTTTGAGATCATGATTTTTTACTGTTTTTCTTAAAAAACAACTTTGTCCTTGCGGGAAAGGAAGACATCCTTAATTTTTCCTAAAAAGTTTTTTTTGGGAGATCTTGTTCACCCTTTGCAACTTTTGAGACCTCTTAGAATACGATCTAAATTTTTCAATACGTCCTACTCACCAATTCTATGTTAAATGTGTTTTCAAAAAGCTTCTCAAATATTCAATGTTTGCTAAAAAAATGGGGTAAAATTTGTGTTTGTTATATTTTTCTTTTCTTTTAAATTTCAATTTTTCACATTCTTTCTAATGACATATACTTTGACAATAAACAGTTTCATCACCTAGAATAAATTTCGTTTTTATATTTTTTATAAAGCAGTGCACCTTCCAAAATACTACTGATAAAAAATTTTCTTAATATCTTTTACCAATCAAAAGCTAATTTGGTGTTTAAAAGAAATATTGAAGATGAAAACATAATAGAAACATCTTATACATTTGACTCATCCAAGTATAAACTCAGGGGTAATTATAGCTACATATAAACTTTTTTCGGCAATTTTCTTTATTTATTGGGTTTTTTGTATAGGTCCCAAAAGGTCTAGGTATATAATTGGAAGATATGTTGGTAGGATTAATAAGAGAATCAGCTCATACATTTTACTTCTCTAGAGGTTAATTAGGGATAGCTATTAACTCTCTGAAACAAACTTCTGTCAAATGTAGCTATGGAACGACAAAGTTTTTGTTAATTCCCAGCAAATCATATCTCGATAGTTAAATTTTACGATAGTCTATCGATATCGTTACGATATCTTTTCACAGAAATACGCGATATCGTCCCGATAGTACTGTTAACGATGGCATTTCGATATCATAACGATATCTATATTAACAAAATTTTAATCAATTTTTCTACGAACGGACATATATTAATTTATTCGTGCAATGCTATGGTTCCAATTGCTTCTTAAATTTAATTCCATCAATCAACTTTTTTTGTTGTTATTACAGCAAACAATCTTTCAAATGCATTATTTTGATTTATCGATTATTTCGATTGTTTTGATTTGCTTGTTACCAACAATAGTTACCATCACTATATAAATAGTTGTGCGCGCGTTTACGAAATTTTTCAAACTGAAGTTAATTTTTGTTCTCTTACAATCAAGTAAGTAGTTTGCTTTCTGTTATGTATAAAATTTGTCAAAGTGTTCAAAAGGCGGCAAGGGAACTTGTGAAAATTTAGTTGTGAAATTACATGTGTTTGTAAATATAAATAACAAAATGCCGAAAAGTGCAAAAAGAGCGGCAAGGGAACATGTGGAACATTATTTTAGCGATTGTGCGATCAGTCATTTAACAAATGAAAATAGTACAATAGCTTCCAGCACTGCGCGTTTTGACATTGGTGAACCTCAACACATCGATGAAAGCGAATCCAACTATAGTGTGAATGTATGTTCCGTATCAGAAGCTTCCAGTGCTCCACGAGCGCCCAGAAACATTGCTGAACAACTTGCGGAGTGGTCGGTTAAGCATAACGCTACGACCAAGGCTTTAAACGATTTGTTGAATATTTTAAAAAATATCATACCGAACCTACCAAAGGATGGACGCACGTTGAAGCAAACACTAAGAGAAGTTGCGAAAATTGCCATAGATAGTTGACTGTGTTAGAAAGAGCCTTACACATTTGTTGGAGCAAAACGTTGTTATTAGTACGCAAATAGAACTAAACTTCAATACTGACGGCTTGCCTATTTTAAAGAGTTCGGGTTTGCAAGTTTGGCCGATTTTCATGAACATCTCGAAGACAGAGTTTGTTTCAGTGGTTGGAGTTTTTGAAGGATTATGCAAGCCAAAAAAATTCTAATGAGTATCTAGTATGCGAGCGACAGGCAAATGAAAATGAACAAATACCACTTAAATGCAAAAGATATATCTGAGATTACTCAGTAATTTTTACTAAAAAATCTTGGATTCATGAAGTGATAAATTTTGATAATTTTATATTAATTTATATCATTATTTCATGCTAATTAAAAACTTTCAGTATTAATAGCAAATTAATTTTCAGAATTAAAAAAATGAAATAAAATTTTAAAATAAGCACTTTTTAAATGAACTAAAATACGAAAAAATTGAGTTGAAAATAGTAAGAACTTTAATTTTAATAATTTTCATGTTATTTTTTCTTAATTATCATAAAAAAATGTCCTTTGACAATGAAACTCAATATTAAAACTATGTTTCATATAAAATAAGTTTGTAATTTCAAAACAATTGAATAAGAGCTTTTTAAAATCAACCTAAAAACGAACTTTTAATTTTCATGGTATATTTTCTTAATATTAATCGAAAAATGTCCATTGTCGATAAACCTAAACATATCGCATAACAAAATTATTTTTAAAAAAATATGGTATGAAAACAATATGATAGCATTTACAATATCATCTCGATATTGAAATAATTTCGATATTTCGATATCGTTACGATATTTTCATTATCGTTAACGATATGTCTGTTTTTATCGAAAACAGCAATTTCTCAATATCATAACTATATCGTCTCGTGTATCTTTATCTATAGAAATAATCACGTAAACGATATCATAATGATATGGAAACGATGTCGATATTTCAATATCGTTACGATATCGTAATTACAATGTTTTCGATATCGTTAACGATATGTCCGTTTTTATCGAAAACAGCACTTTCTCCATATCATAACGATATCGTCTCGTGTATCGTTATCGGTGGATATAATCACCTTAACGATATCATCTCGATATCAAAACGATATCATTTGGTTTGCTGGGTTCTTATGCTATATTGGGTAAGGGTTAATGTCTGTCTTTGCGTACAGTACACATACATCAAAGCTTCAAAAATGGCAAACGAGAACTGTCATCTACGCCATATATATTTTTAATGTTCTGTTTTCTCAAATCTACACTACAGTACCTTAACATACGCTTCGTTAGTGTTCATTTTAAAGTACCCACTGAACCGTAAGCGAAGGTTTTGCGTTAGATGAGAGTATTGTGAACGTTTTCGGATATAATTTTTTTAATTTTAAATTTTTTATTTTGTCGCTTAAAAGTGCTTGCTAAAGAAGAATAAATTCGTGAAAACTTTTTCCATAAATAAAATCTGTACTTCTTTTGCAAAACTCATAAAAAAACTTATTTTGAGTCGCAAAAGAATTATTTAAGAAGCTAAAAATTCCCCGTAAATATAACATTTTTGTTCATAAATGACTTCAGAAATGAATCATAAATATTTCTTTTTTGCATTCTTAAATGAGTTTAAAAAATAATAATTTTTTATCATAAATATTACTTTTTTATATACTAAAATGAGTTAATAAAGGAATAATTTAAACCTTTGTTGATATCTTTATAATGAATGTACTGCTACACGTTCGAAAAACTATTTTCCTTTTCATCTATCAAGAAGTTTGTCATAACATTTCAACATTTCTATCAAAAATTAAGATCAAGCCCAATTAGAAAGAAGACCACGACAGAATTCCATGCAAAAACAAGTAATCAAATTGGATCAAAGTAATTTATTAAAAGTAATAATTAACTTTACTAATTTGATTTAATAATAAAATATAAAATAATCTGGCCATTTCAGCCGTATTGTCTTACTTGTGAAATACATGTTTAAATGTGGTCCAAACATAAAATGAAAAATTTTAAGAATACTGTTACAAATGAAGTGGTGAGATGTGCGTGACAGCAGATGTGTTTACTTTAAGTTTAGATTTTGCTTAAAATTTCAATAAAAAATTCAATGAATTCATTACAATCCTTAATTAATCTGCTGGGACCTTTCTTTTTAAATATTATTATTATTAGTGTCCGACCGAAACCAGAATTTTGGCTGAAACCGAATATTCGGCCATTTTATAATATTCGGCCGAAAACGAAACCGAAACTGGTTATTAATATGAAAACTTAAGTTTTTACAAATAATTTTTTTTTATTAAAAGGAAAAAAAGTACTTTCATACACATAAGAAAAAAATTATATAAAAAAAGTATTATTTGAATACTGGAGCTTATAATAATAAATTGAAGTTGACTATAATAACAAATGAGATAATATTATATTAGTATTATAAAAATGGAAATATTTCGTTTTCTTTTCTTTTATTCCACGAACACAGAATTTGTTCGGAAGTTTAATTATCATTTTTTGGCTTCAGTACCTATAAAACTTTAATATGAAATGCAATAGAGATGATAGAATCGAAAATGATAGTATCGAACGCATAAAATTAACCAAAACGTTTTGCGTTAACACGAGAAATCAAATTATAGACGAATTAATAACTTTTGTTTTGTACAATGCGTTCTAAATATTTTTATATTTTAATTTAATGACTGATGTATGAAGTTATTACCAAAAGTTACGGCTAGTTTCGGTTATTCGGCCATATTGAGGCCTTATGAGGCTGAATAGCTTCAATATGGCCGAATAGCCGAAACTGGCTGAAACTGACAAAAAGGACCAAAACTGGCCGTAACCGAAACCGAATATTCGGTCGGACACTAATTATTATTGTTACTTTAATTTATTATACATTATACATTATATTAAATTTGTTTTGTCCAAGCTGGGGCTCGAACCCACCCCTAAAGTTTACTCGCATTTGTAATGATGCCAAATAAGTGAAACTTTGTTAGCAATTGCAATAGACGAGGTGATAAGGTGTTGAACCAGCACATCAGAGGTCATGTGTTCATGTCATAAAATGGTAAGAGTCATTATTTCATTTAAGTTGATAGTTATATTGCTTTTTTTTGCTAGCATTAATTCTCAAAAAGCGCTTCTAGCAGGCCTCTTTAGAGCCGCGAGAGAGGAAGGCCTAGAAAATGTTCTCGTTTCATACAAAAAAGTTAATGGGCTTGGATATGGTGAGTGCAGAAGAGCTACAAAATTCATATGATGGCCTGCTAGTAGCGCTTCGAAGCCCTGCTTTTGTCCACTGGGAAATATATATAGGTAACACAGTGTAATAAAATTAAAACAATTTTTTAAACTTAGCATATAGCATAGTGGAGATATTAGATCTGGAAAAACATAAAATAACTGCATGCTTGGTTTTTTGAGTTAACCCTCAAATTTCGATGTAGCACATCCAAAAAAAGATTTTGTTTAGATGCATGTGAATTAAGTTGCATAACTCTACTGCTTTTGAATATATTTAAATTTTTCTAAAAGAAGCAGACCACGATATATAAAACTTTCTTGTCGAAAAGTTATGAGTGAGAACAATAAAAATTTCAATTTTTTTTATTTTTTCAACTGTAACCTTGATTTGTTGAATATTTTTCATTAATACCACCTAAATATAATCAAATAGTCTAAAATCTTGTTAAATTTTGTGACCTAAAAACTAGCATTTATCTCAAAGTACTGAAAAATGGTGGTGTGGATGAAAAAATATTTATAAAAATATTTATTGCTGCAGTGAAAAATCAAAAATGTAATGTAAGGCCTTTCTGCAAATGAGCTACGATATCTATATTTTGTGTTTTCCTCACTTCAGTACTCACTTTAAATACTTCAAATTAAATAAGTCAAGTATTTTTGAGTCAACTGTAAGAACTAAACACTTTTGGACGCGAAATTTATCAAGATTTTTTAATCGATTAGTATATTAAGAAGATTTAAAAAAAAAAAATATTTCACAAGTCAAGTTCAAAGTTGAAGAAATGAAAAAATATGAAAATTGTTATCGTTTACACCAGCAACTTTTCTAATACTTTAGACACAAGAATGTTTTATATACTGTAGAGAAGGTCTGCTTTTCGCCTTTTAGAAAAATAGTGAGTGATGCAAACCAATACACACTAACCTTAAAAAAATCCTGTTTTGAATATGAAGGCAAATTTGAGGATGGACTCAAGAAATCTTCTTTTACGACCGGCCCTGATGAAATTCCAAGCTGTATTTTAAAGTAATGTGCTACAAACCAGTGTACTCCTCTAGCAAACATTTTTAATATTTCCTTGCATAGTGATTATTTTCCTATTATATGGAAGGATTCCTATATTATACCTCTTCATAAATCTGTCTCCAAGATATATGGTTCTAATTATCGAGGAATTGCAACATTAAGTGCAATCCCTAAGTTATTTGAGAAAATCATAACTGATCAATGATTTTCCACCCACTCCGTGTCTTCCACCATTTCTGTCTCTCAACATGGTTTTCTGAAGGGTAGGTCCACTACAACAAACCTCTTAGAGTTTACTACGCGTGTTATAAATGGTTTCACTTTGGGACTGCAGACTGATGTTATTTATACGGACTTTAGCAAAGCCTTCGACAGTGTTAATCATAATCTTCTTTTGAAAAAACTCCACCTTATTGGGTTTCCTGTCACATTATTAAATTAGATAAATTCTTATTTATCTAGACGTACTCAAAAGGTTTTATATAAGAATTCGCTTTTAATGAGTATTTCGGTCACTTCTGGCGTTCCTCCGGGAAGTCATCTTGGACCGGTTTTGTTTTTACTATTCATCTTCCTTCGGAAATAAAACACTATTTCTTTGTTACAAATCACCCGAAGAACGACATCTTTTACAATCTGATCTAAATAGACTTGTGGACTGGTGTAGCTTAAATATATTAAATCTCAACTTAAAAAAATGTAAGCGAATGTCATTCTCTCTTAGATCTGCTAATAACATAAATTACACTATAAATAACACTAACTTAGAAATAGTTTGCAGTTTTCTCGATCTTTGTGTTATTATGGATTAAAAACTTCGTTTCAATCTCCACGTTAATATGGTGATAAATAAGGCAAGAGGTGTCCTTAGTTTCATTAAAGTATGGGCTAAAGAATTCAGTGATCCCTTTACTACTAAATTATTATATACCTCTCTCGTTAGGCCAATTCTTGAATTTGCATTAGTTATATGGAACCCACAATATAATGTCTACATCGACGCCATAGAAACCGTTCAAATACAGTTTTACTTTTTGCTTTACGTCATAGTCGTTGGAACTCCAATATTATGCTTCCATCGTATGAAATACGCCTTAAAATTATTTTACTACCTTCCCTAAGAAGCAGAAGAATGATGCTTAATGTCATGTTTCTGTATAAATTACTTCGTGGCGAGATTAATTCGGAATATCTCATCTCAGCTCTAAATTTTAACATCCCAAGGACTGGAACTAGACATTTTCTGTTTTTCAAGTTGAGTCAGTGCAATTCTAATTACGCTCTTCATAAACTTTTACGATGTATGTGCAGTGATTTCAATGATAACTTCAACATGATTAATTTTTCTGATTCGGTAGACGTCTTAAAACGGAAAATTATATTACATTTAAATAATTAAATCAATTTAACTTCATCCTATTATACCTAACGCAGTTCTATAACAATGTAATATCGGTAATTGAGATTGTTCTGTTTCTCCTTTTTGTCTCGATACTATGTTTTATTAAGTAAGCACCATCAAATATGAATCGTTTTTAAAACTTACTTTTTAATTATTCAATATTTTAATTTTAAATCGAATTGTGATTTACGTGCTCACGTGGCTTCCTGATTTGGAATTAATCTGAACTCACACTATCACCTGGATTGGTGTGCCAGAGTATATCTCTTTTCCACACAAGTTTATGCCTGCGTTGGCCCAAATGCATATCCAACTAATTGGGATTTTGATTTGGCGGATATGAGATTTATCTCATTTCCACGTAGGTCCTTGGGTTGGACAATGGCCGTAAACCAGTTAAAATGAGTTTAGTGTTTTTGATTGTTTTTGAAATCAGGATTGTTTTTCGAGTACCTTAAATTGATAATCACTATAATTTAATTCGAATTTGCTTATTTATATGGAATTAAATATACTTAAATACGCGTTTGATATATACTAAATTTTTAAATTCCGCTGAAAAGCCAATTAATGTGCTTAGTGGAAAATCCTAATTGCCAATAGGGGGTATGTTTTAGTACATAGGTGCATTCTGTCTGTCCCGGCTGATCCGGGCAGTATTAAGAATGTAAATCGTGCATGCGTTTAGGTCGGGTCTATACGTATCTTTGAAAGATACCTCCGGGTCTATACGTATCATACCTCCGGGCGAATCCAAAAAAAAACAAAAAAAAAAAACCAGGTTTACAAACTCCTCTATGTCTTGTGCCAAGTTTTTCTTCACTGTTACACCGTATACTCGTAATTGATAGAAATTGAGTTAATATGAATGACTCTAAATCATGTTTGCCTCAATGTATTTTCTTAAATGAGTTGCTAAAATTTTGAAATAAAATTTTCAAAAATGTTTTGGTGTGTGGATATGCGAATAACATATTTAAACTACCTTCTACGAGTATAATCAAAAATTCTGCACTTTGTGTGCAAATTTTTATTACAGTAACCTAAAAATTAACTTTTCTTAAAGATTTGATTTTCTGCAGTCGATGTGTTTTCGTGTTGTCTACAAAAGTTAGACTGCCGAGGGTATTGTTGGATACAACAATATTTCTTCGTCCCTCTGTTTGTGCTTATGACAGAATGCAATTGACAACAAATGCAACGTGCAGATATTGCGTGCTAGACAACTAGTATAAATTAATTGCATTACATTAATTGCATTGCTGCATTACATTAATTTAAAAGATTTGTGCTGAAAATTCGTTAAAAAACGACTTTAAAAAATAAAGATATTTTTTTAATTGAGTTTTTTATTCAAATGGAAATATACGTATAACAATAAATGGAGGAAATTGTTGTAATTTTATTTCAACACAAAGATATGACACACCAATTATATTAAATAATTAAGTCAAATTGTCAAAAAGTTTGAGCAAATAAATGCTTCAGATATAGAATATAGATATCTTGCCTTCACTTTGTAATTTAAAGCTTTCAATGACATACAATTTTATTTAACAAAATGCCTGAAAACAGAAAATATTAAGTTATTTATTTATTATTACTTTTATCTAAAGACATTTGAAAACAAAAAATAATGCGGATGGTTTTGCAATATGCTCGATTGTAAGTATTTAACAATCTCTTTGAAAGTAGTTCAATCTACAACAGATTTGAATTTAGATTCCATGTTTAACGGGTAATAAAGTTAGTCTAAGAAGAGAAAAATATTTTAAAAAATGCAAATAGTTTGGCTTAATTTACTTGCAACTTGCAACATGCAAGCTTGAAAGGAGTAGTTTTGTTTTTTTTTCACACACCATTTTTTATGCCAACTTAAATGTGGCAACCCATGACGAATGCTTCCTGGGAAAACTCTGTTAAGCGTTATGATGTCGTGACGAGTGAATTGGCAGACAATATCTTCAGGGCATAAAGAGATGTTAGAAAATGAGCGCTTATTTAAAAAGTAAATATTTAAGAAAAAAATAGCCGAATGTAAGAGTAAAAAGGTTTAAATGTTATGACTGCACTTTATATCAGCATAATAAACGAGCATTAGCATAGGTTCATTTACAAAATAAAGCTGATAAGTTAAAAGAGCTGTTAGGTGAAAATGAAATTTTTGAGATTTTAGAGATTAAAAGACTATGAAATTTAATCTATTCGTTTTATGAGCACTCAAAAAAATAGTATTTATTTTGTATACTTGTATTTGCATAATATTTTAATATTACTTTTGCAAGATCTGTTCTGCCTTTAGCTAATTTAAGTCCCATTAAATTCTGCTTAAAAACACAGTTTAATTACAGGATTTTAATTTTTTCTGCTAATTAATTAAAATTAGCCAACTCTATGCTTAACTGAAAGTTATTTCATATAAACAATAGAAAAATTGTTGTACAATTTAGCTAAACCTGTTAAGTAAGCAACCCAAGGACTAATTAACTAAAACTGTTAGTTTATCTATTTGATAAAATTAATTGACAACTTGCTGCTAATTTTGCATAAGGCTCATTTATGATTTTCGCATACTTTCAACAAAAATTGACAGCAACCTCTTAAATACGCCCCTTTACAGTGCTACCAGCACCGTAACTAACATAAAGCTGTAAAGTGTGAATGAAAACATTAACAGCCAATTTAACATCAGTGCAATGAGTACGATTACACAAGCAATTTCAGTTTTTGTTCCCGGTTTAAAAACAGTCATGGTTGTTGCAAAAATTATTCACGGAAGAGTATCTAGGTTGTTGATCTTATGAAATTAATTTGTGTTTGGCCAGTTGGTCTGTTTTTGTTAAACAAAAATTAAGAGAAATAGTGTATTGTATTGAGAAATTATTTGGCTTAATTCAAGAACATTGATGTTATCCCTTCCTTATTAACTTGAATTAAGTATTTTTAACGATTAATTAGAATAAATTCATTCCATTAGAATTTTTTTTATTTGCTATTATATTCAATTTTTTCGAAGTTGCCTAATTCGCGTATATAAAACAAAACTTGATATTGGGACAATATTGTGATAAATAAAAGAATGATAAAACTGATTATTTTGCGAATTAATGCCATTAAATTATCTACTTAATTATAATAATAAAAATTCATTTCAACATTATTTCTGCCTTATACTAATATTTGAAGTTTTCATGCAGCTAAAAAAACATCCTTTAGAATGTAGCTGCTCGGATTCTAAAAACTATTTACAATTCTCTGTTACTTCTGTTCGAACATGGCTGATAAAACTCTGATGACATCTAGGTCAGGTTAGGTTAAGGTGGTGGCAGGTCTTTAGATCAGCTCTCTTAGACCATATTACTGTTAATTATTACTATAAATTAAGTGCTATGCCTTGACCTCAGTCAAATCAAGTTACTACGGCGTTCCTCTTCACAAATTTTTTTCTACCACTACCAACTACAACATTTCATCATAAACTGATAAGTTTTTTGAGTAAACTGAAGTTCCTTTGATTAGAAATAAGGAAAGATAGGTTATAGCGCAGGAACACGGCCCGGCCAGGAATCGAACCCGGGACCCCTAAGCCATAGTCAAGAGCGCTACCACTAGACCACACGGTTGCCATTTTGATAAAATATTACCATTTTTGCAAGAAAACTTTTGACTTGGTAAAATGGTAACTTCTTTATCGTTTTGGTAAATTTTTTTTACAAGCAAAAATTTAAAAAATTTCAAGATTTTGAATAAATTATTATGTTATAATTATTTCATACAATATTGGAATAATATGCCACCAAAGTTTTTTTTTTTCAATAATAGCTTTTTTATGGAATAGTCAAAAATATGTGAAACGACTTCTTTATTTATTTTTTTTTTTATTTGACGTTTGTAGAAAAGATTATTTTTTCAATCATTTTCAATGCAATTACTGACGAAGATATAAAATTTTGTTCCAACCAAGAAATGTGCGCCTTTTTCTTAGCTTTTAACGGTGTTAACTCAAGATTTATTGTATTATTTTTTTATTCCGAGAATTATAGATTTCTAACAAAGTAGATTTTGGACCTTTGGACCTTAATAATTACTTTTTTTTTTTGTTAAGAATAAATGCCAAAATATTTGTTTTATTACTGGTATAATTTGAGAGTGGGGAAATGAATACTTACGGAGCAATGTGTTTTCAATCGCAACTTAAACGTGCGAAGCGTACCGCAACGTGCTTTTCTAATCTTGTTTACTTGTCTAAACTTGTCAGTTCACTGTCTATTTCTAAAAACGTTCCGATGACGTTGTCAAAGATGTCGTGTTCTAAATTCAGAGACCGCTTTTGCAATCTGTTTGACGTGAAAAATTTATTGCTCCGTATTAAACTTTCCACTCTTAAATTAAATCAGTATTAAGAAAAATGTTTTGGCTTTAAAAAAAAAATGTAGGTTCAAATTAAAAATAAATCGAATCTGTTGGAAATCTCTATTTATCGTAATCAACAAATAATATGATTAAGTTCATTCGAAAGCTAAGAAAAAAGCTCACATATCGTGTTTGGCACAAATTCTTCTATCTTCGTCCGTTATTACCAGTAAGTACCCAGCAAAAAACATGCTTCCAAAAGAAGGTAAAGTCTTTAATTTAGCCCTTCCACTTTCATACCCACAAGGCATTCCTTTAACATATGCATGTCATAGGAATGAATGCTTTCCAAAGTCTTCTCCAGAATTTTTCAATGAAAAATTTCTTTGAACCACCCAATGAAAGGATTGTAGCAGGTATTTTTCGGGAGAACTTTAAAAGCCTGAATACAATGAATGCAACATGCGCCCGACGGCAATTCAGAAACTTGTCGTCAGAGAGAAATGTTGCATTGCTCTCGATGACTTGATTATAATGAATGCAATAGCGACAATCTGTATTTCATATCAAACATAAACAAACTCTGCAATGTTCGCAATGTTCAAATTAGAAATAAATCTAAGTCTGCGACAGCAACAATTTTCGTCGCATCCTCTCTTTGTTGTATTGACATCATAAAATTCGTATGAAAACATGCCATCTATATTTTGACAATTGGCGTTTGTCGCATGTTGCAGTCATTGTGTTCAGGCTATAATTTGACAGACAACAAAGGCGAAAATTGTAGAGTTTGTTTATTTTTTACATGAAATACATTTAATCTATATAATTTATAATATCAATTTAGTTTCTATTTATTTTTAATACAAGGAGGCAAATACTTTTAAACTATTATTAATTTAAGTATTTAAAAAAAGTTGATTTAATAAAAGTTGTTTAATTAAATTATTTTAAATGAAATTAAAAAAAGCGAAAAATTAAATTTTTGGTACTTTCACCTTGTTGTCTCTAACTTCGTTATTCTTTCATATACTTTCTTCATCAGTAGCTCATTCTTTTTCTTGAAAATCCATTTTCATGCATAAATTGATAAACCGTGTATAAATTGGTGTCTTCTATTTTTGCTTATTTTTTAAGGATGTTTCGATTTAATTTTTTATTGAATGTTGATCAACTATCAGCTGTTAAATAAGTGGTCAAACAAAGTAATGATGCCAACTCAAAGTTGTATCATTCTATAAAAAACACCCCTTATCTCGAAAACCTATTCATTGAAAAATTTTTTTGCAATTTTCGTGTTCAGCGGGCCGAAATCTATAAGAAAAAATAGTGACATACCGATCACAGAAATTTTTTTATATTTTGGCGCATAGTGTTATTTAAGAGGAGTATACTTGGTAATTTTCTTACTCTTTAAATTAATTAATACATTGCAAATTTTGGAATTAATCTTAAACCTTTATTAAAGAGTACTCACTCACACGTAAAGTTCTTAATCTTCGATGCGCATATTTTTCCCCTCTACCAGAATTTATTAATCGAAATCTGTAGTTTTGAAAAAGGTTTATTACAGAATATTAAAAGAAATGAAATAGAATGAAAAATAAAAATAATTTTATTGCATTACGCAAATTATTTCATCTCTAAAAATTGAATGAGAAAAAAAAAACTATGATGGTAAGAAAATTCTCTAACTGGGTCAAGAAGGATGTTCTCGGAAAAAATTAAACATATAAGTAGAAAAAAATGTATACATGAAAGTAGTAATGAAAAAATATATGCTGCAGTTTTAAGAATCTTTTATTTGAACTAAGAAGTTTTTGTTCTTAATGAAAATAATAGAAAACTAATAACTGAATTTGTTTAAGAAAATATAATATTTTCTTTTTTAGATGGTTAGATCAAATTGTGTAACTCGTGGCATCAATCCATGGGCATGAATCCCTGAATGCAGAACCCCGATTTTATGCTACAATTTTAGGAAAAAAATGGAGATAACATAACTAAACATTCCAACTAACAATGGAGGCTTTTCTGCGGAATCTTTTATGAAAACAATTCTGTTTTCTGTTATGATTTCCCATACAAATTTCTGAGCTGTCAGAAAATCTGCTTAAATATCAAAATTCGTGTTCTGCATGACAATCTTTTATGAAAAGAAGCGAATGTAAGAAATAAATAGAAGTAAATATGTGTGTGTGTTTTAACCCCCAGATTCAGTATGAGGTCTGGCCAGACGCGAAGAGAACAATGAAACAACGAAAAATCCAAAAGAATTTTTTTTAGTATTGATAAATTTTTCTTTTTATGTCGTTTCGTGAATGCAACAGTATGAGGTCTGGCCAGACCTCAAATAAAATGTATGGAATTTTTGTGGCCCGGTGTGCTTATACCAAATTTAAATTTTGAGGGTGTGTTGGACCAGTCATGGAACGGGATTTAAACTTATTTGTACAACATCGGTTGAGTAGTTCTCGCGATTTCGCAAAAATAGTGGACCTCCTTTCGCCCACAAGATTTCTCATATAAAATCGGTATAGCTTTGGAATTATAGGTCGCACAGCTTTGGAATTCGGTCACAAATTATAAGTTCCGTTTTACTGATAATAGTTTATGGGTGTTGGACAAGTGGGCGCGGCACCTCCTACACAACCAATATTTGCGATATCGAATAGCTTTGGAGTTATAGTCCGCACAGCCTCGGAGTTCGGTATTTGACCACAATTTACAAGTGCTGTTTGACTGATAATATTTTATGAGTGTTAGAAAAGGGGCCGTGGCACCTTCTTTACAGCCCAAATTTACGATGTCGAATAGCTTTGGAATTATAGGTCGCACAGCCTCGAAATTCGGTATTCGACCGCAATTTACACGTGTCGTTTCATTGATAACATTTTATGGGCAAAGGGATGTGGCACCTCATACACAATGCGAATTTACGATATCGAATAGCTTTGGAGTCCACACAGCCTCGGAATTCAGTATTCGAACTCAATTTACACATGCAGTTTCACTGACAACAGTGTGTGGTGTTGGACAAGGGTGACGTAGCAGCAACGTGCTGGGTTTCAGATAATTATATATAAATATCTGTATGTATATACATTTACAGCTATAAACATAGACATGAAAACACCTGGCATACTGCAACTAACCAACTCCGGAGGGTTTCTGAATCGAAGGGTTAAAGAAAAATTTTATGTTTTATTAGAAGAAACCATTGTGGCGGCTGTAGCCTAGTGGGTAGAGTGCGTGGCCGCTAAGCTAAAGTACCGCGGTAGCCTGGGTTCGATTCCAGCTCAGACAGAAAGTTTTTTTTTCAATTGAATTAATTTTTCTGTTCGGTCGTCACCTCTCTGCAGACAATGGCAAACCTCGGAGAGTAAAAATTGCCATGTAAGGCTTCTTGAGAACATAAGCCGTTCGGAGTCGGCATAAAACACGTAGGTCCAGTTCTCGGTCATTTGTGATCAAACATTTAATAACACGCACAACACAATTGATCAATAGAAGCTATGGTCAAAGTCCTTCCAAGGGCTGAAATGGCCAGTTTATTTTTTTTTTATTTTTAGAAGAAACCATCGGGCCAATTTGCTAGAGTTACGCCATAAAAGTAAACCGTACGATCTCCCTGATGTTGAAACAATTTTCGGTAACCATACCTTTTCCATTTGAAATTCAGGTTGGTATTTATAAAATTAATTAAGAAGTTATTCTTAAACTTTATTTATTTATAGCTACTAGTAGCAATGCAATATTTATAAATATGGATCCTACAAATAAGCTTTGAAAAAGAATATCCACCATATATATGAAATTTGTTAAAATCAGATGAAAACCACTCCCATCTCATACACAAAGTGACTTTATCAAAATGATAAAATCTCTTGAAATGCCACAAGAACTAACCTGATATTTTACACATTAGCTTTGGTTCACATAATACTGCAAAATTGTCAAAACTGTATAACAAAACACGCCTACCTCCCATACAAAGTAACTATATGACAACGGTTAAGTCTCTTAAAATTCCACAAAAATTAATTTAATGCATGTTAATTATGCACACATGCTAAGAACATTAAAATTCACTTTGATTTTGAAATTTGACAAAATCGTATAAAAACTTAGCCAATCTCCCCAATCTTACTTGGCCAAGTAAGATTACATTTCTAAATTCCTCAAAAATGTGTGTATTAAAAGTATACTTAATACATAATTTTCCATATCTTAAGCGTATTCTGCACTTAAATTTTGGCAAAATTGGATGAAAACCATTCCTATCCTTTATACAAATTGACGTCATCAAAAATGCATAACTTGAAATATACCTTGGAAGTATTGAAACATCGACCCAGTCGAAGATAACTCTTTACTAGTTTCTCTCTTAGTTCTTAAAAAAAAAACAATTTTATTCAAAGCAATTAATACTAATTTCTGCATTACATTATTGAAGATACATTCAAAACAACAAAAATAAAACTAATTGCGCATATTGGATTATTTCATGGAACAAATCATATGCTATTCATAAAGATGTTTTACCTTTAATCTTCGAAACTGGATGCATTGAATAAAAAAAATATTTTGAAATATGTGTTATTTTTTGTATTATTTTATTATTATGGACTTTTTGCAAAAAATATTGTCACCTTAAACGCACCCTTGAAATCTTAAACCATCGATTGAGAACATATAAAAAACTGATTTTTCTGTATCAAATTTCGGAACATCACTCAATCAAATTTCGGAATATATCAAAACGGAGGATGACACCTGGAAGAGTGCACCTTTTCTTGTGAGATGTATATTTTTAAAACGACGATACACGTGTTATTTATTTTTGTCTCTTCTACCGGATTTCATTGAAAAAAGCCTATCATTTTTTATGTATTATACTTACAGTAAGGTTAATAGTTTTTTTATAAGCTAGAAAGTATTTATTAAAATTTACTCTACTAATGTAGAAAAGCATACCAATTTCATCTCTATCACTTGTTGCTTGTTTAAGCTTAAATTCACAGAAATGTACCAAATCGAGAACAAGTTTTGATAGCCAAATTCACTTTTGATTTTATCAATATCGAATGCTATTATTTATATTTTTCCAAATTCCTGCCCAAGCATATATATTATTGATAGCCAAATTTACTTTTGATTTTATTAAAATCGAAAGTTATTATTTGTATTTTTCGAGCCCAACAAAAAAAAATATTTTAACGAAATCTTCTTTCATGCATTTGCGGCTTGAAAGTAAATGTTGCATGCCTCTAATGGTGCATGCTGCTAGGCAAGAACTGAAAAAAAAACAAAAACCACAAGAAACAAATGAAATTAAATGCATGCATTAGAGATAAAACAGAAACTATAAATATAATTATTGAACAAGTGAATTTTCGCTTAAAATAAATGTTAAAAGTATGTTCAAAAACAAACTAAAGCAACGGAGCTTGAAGAAGGCAAATAAAAAATAAATATAAAATTAAACAAAACAAATTGAATCAAATCTAAGGCAAATAACTGCAAGTGTAGACAAACGAAAAATAAACACACACATATACATGCATAACGCTGCACTTGCATGCTTGCTCAGTGCACTCGAGTGTGAAGAATTTTAAGTAAAGCTACAAAGCGAGGGTGCAAATTACACAAAAACACTTCCCCACTCTAAAGACAAGCTCTAAATAAACTTAGCCACTCTTCTTCTCTCCTTTTTAAAGAAACTCGAAATAGTGCTATCTTCAATTGTTGCTTGTAGCAACATGTTGAGAGTGCACATGTTGCCAGCATTTATTGTTAAGCAATGTTAATAAAATGTTATTAAAATAATTTATTTTTAGTTTGAAGTGAATGACTTCTTTGACGAATATTGTTATTTTGTTTGTTTACAATTAGTGTTGTTTTTGGATTTTAAATTTATAGTTTTGCATTGTCGCTGTTGTTGTTGTTGACGTTTTTTCCTCGCATTAACTAACGTAATTGCTCATGTTTTGAAATTTAATGCAACTGCGGCACGCTATTGTGATATTTTTGCGACTTTTTTACGTGTGATACATGTTTATAAGATAAAGAAATTATCCGATCATATGTTGCGATAACGAAAAACAAAAGGAAGCAAAAATTATGTTTTCATATTTTTCATTTTGAAAGAAACAAACGCTTTTAAACGATTCTCATCTCTAGGGTAGATTTAAGGAAAAACATGTTTTTTTTTGAGCGTAATAGAGTAAAAAATGCTATATTTTGTATCAACTATAATTTTGTATGATAAAGAAACGACGTAGACCGGGTTCAAGTCCCAGCTTAGACAGAATGTATTTTTAATTGAATTAATATTCTGTTCGACCGTCAACTCTCTGCAGTCAATGGCAAATCTCAGCGAGTAAAAAATGTCATGTAAAGCTTCTTGTGAACCAGAGTTGAAAAGAAAATTGCATTATGCAATAAAAAACTAGCACTAGAAACTGGCCAAAGAAATTATTTAAGTCATTTAATAGTTTTTTTTTTATTATTTCTTGACTTCAAGTTTTTAGATCAGCAATCTTTTTGAGGTATTAGTTTTGAAATCAATTGGTACAAACTTCCGTTGAAGTCTTTTAATTCATTCACTTTAATTGAAATCATTCAATGATTGCATTCAATTTTAATCAATTAACTACATCCTTAATTGAAAAATAATTTAAAATTTTCTGTGCCTTAAGCGCAACGTCTTTACAGCTATTCTTCACATAAAAAAGATCATTTCATACAAATATAACTCTTAACAAATTAGCATATGGGAGCTTGACATAAAGAAAATCTTTAGCTTCTAATATAATACTTAGATTTTTCTTTTAGTCGTTGATTATTTAAAATTTTACTACAATTAAAAATTATTTCGCATTTTTATAAAAGCTACTGATGCCAAATTTTCCTTTTGAGAGCTACTGCAACACCTGCCATTTAAGTGATTGAAGAAACAAAACATTCATGTAAAAACCTGTTCAATGATTACAACAACGATTTTTTATAATAACCTTTTCAGTGACCTGCCAAAAAGCTTTCTTTTGCCCAACAGACAGTCACACACCATCCAGCATAAACTATGTATAGTATGTATGCAGTTGCTCAGACATGCTTATTAAGAAATAAGCCAGCTCTGCTTCATTGAGGACGATTTCCACCAAAAAAGGAGTCATACAAGTTTTGGTTTTGGTAGCAGTTGCATCTTCAATAAAAAAAAAAATACTTTTGCTATTGCAAACGTGTTTAAAACTGTTAGCTTATAGGAAAAAAGTTTACTGACAGCAAATTGCGCAATACTGGGCTTGGCTGTTGTCGCTTTTTATATTATTTTTTTATAAATTCTGCTGGATTTCAGTGTTTCATTTTGGAAACGAACTTGCCAAGAATGTAAAACTTTCATTTTTTATGTCTACATTTATTTAAAAGTTGTATAAAGAAACAACAAAGGAAGATAAAGAAATCAAATATAAATAAAAACACAATACATTTTTAGCCAAAAGGCATCAAAAATTCAAACTTGTATGACCCACTTTCGTAGCAGATCAATTAACAAGATCACCGTTGTACATTTCTGATTGTGAATAATTAAGTGAGAGAGATAAAGAAGCCAAAAGAAATCAATTTAGCAGAAAGGCAGAAAAAAGGGTGTGAACTGATTTTGTGGTCAATTTGTTTGAGACCGAAATAAAAGCAAAAAAATTATGCAAGCAACAAAACGAGTAGGCGTTGAAAGTGGAAAGGTATGAGTAGTAGCAGCATCAGCTAAGCTGCTAAGAGAAAATAAAGAAATTTTGGGCAAGATCAATTTGGAAGAGGCTTATACGAATGTAATATTTATTTTTATTTATTAATTTAATCTGTCGAAAAGCAGTTGCAAAAGATAGTTGAGTGCAATCAAAAGAAAAAAAAACAAAATTTTTGAGCTTTTTTAACTCTCAGATGGGTAATAATCCGATAGACAGTAAATGGACTATGTCGTTTGGCCAGGTGACAGGTAGGCTAACGGTAGTTTTATGCTTCAGAGTATGTAAGCATATGTACACGGTTAGAAATCTTGGAATAAATTTTAATACTTTTTGACTTACGTATATGACCACACCAAAAGTGTATTAAAATAGAATACTGGCCAAATATTAAAAATTATTTTTAATAAAAATATTTATTAAAATTTAATGCTTAGTTCGCATTAATTTTAAATACTGATATTGTATTAAAAATTAATTATAATATTAACCATAGCATCAAATTAATTCCGAAGGGTATAAAATTTCGTTGTATTATTTGAATTGTATTAAAATTTAATACGAAATTTTATTGAAATAAAATACAGCATGCCTTAAAAATTAAATACAATATTAACCAGAGTATCGAAATTGATTCCAAAGGCATAAAATATCGTTGTAAGCTTCCTTCGCCAAATAACGCCCAAGCCTTAATAAGGCCCGATTTCTAATACGCACATTTATTGCATTCCCTGCAAAATGATTTTTTGCACGTTTAAACATGTTCATATCTGCATCACGATGCAAAAAAATTACTTCGATTGCGCATCTGTGAAGCGAGTGACAGTCGAACGAAGTCAGCGGTAGCGTCAACACCGTGGTTGAAGTAATATTGTACTCGCAGTAAAAGTCCGTTATTCTACGAATTAACTATTGCCTATGTCCAGCTTTGAATTAAAAATCAAGAGAGGTATTTTAACGAAATTGATCAAATCTAACTGTGGTGTATTCCGAGAAAAACTTGATTAATGAAATTATATTGAGAGCGCCTAAAAAGGCCCAAACATTTTTTTTCTTTTCGGCTTTCTTTTTTCCGATCTCATGTCCACACCTAAATCTACCTGGCAGAAAAAAACTACGAAAAAGAAAGTCCTCAACTATAAAGGTCAGCAAATTACCAAAATTTTCTTTAAAAAGCCAGAGTAACTTTATTTTAATTTTCAAAATGAATTTTTAACAATAAAAGTATTTTTTCGAAAATGTTTTTATAAAAAAAAGCTATGAATAGCATTTATGTTTAGTATAAATGTAAACCAACATTTGTAATAACAATATGTGTTCTTATTTTATTATTTTCTGACTGTTTTGTTATGTTTCTAAAACCGTTATATATTGGGCCATATTTAGACATGGTGGTCCTAATATGGCAAAAATCAGACCTTTTTAAAACCTTCTGAGCTGGATATATTTTTTACTTTTTCATGCTTTATTTTTATGTTTTTGAAAAAAGAATTGAATAAACAAAAATACAAAATTGCAAAAATAAGTTTTAAAAAACCCGTTTCTCTTCTGTCTGGTAAAAACCGTTAGGTTGGCCTTATTTGGGTAACTTACCTTAATATTTTAACTGTATTAAAATGTAAAACAAAATAAATTGAAAAATTTTGTAATCAATTGAGAAGTATTAGATTTAATCCTTTTTGTATTAAAAATCTCTGTAATACAATGCTTGCAATAAATTTTATTCCAAGATTTCTAACCGTGTATGCTATGTAACACACATGTAACAGCAATATTAATCTTATTATCTAGCGAACACAGGATAAGAGAAGAGTGTGAAAGTAAACACAACTTAACGCTCTTCTCTCTAAGAAATTAATTCTTCTGGGCAGACGATATAGTCCATGTTTGAAGAATTTTACTTTAAAACATAAGTTATAACTAGCAGCATTAACAGGACTTTTCGATTTTATACTTTTCACATAGAAGGAAAACATTCTCGGAAATTCAAGAGACTGTTTGCCAATCAAACAACTAAAAAAAAAGTTATTCAAAAAGAAAAACTTTCGTCTGGCCAGACGACACACAGTGCTTTGCGCAGTGGAAATAAATGAAAAAATTTGGTTTCGGAATCATACAAATTTTGTATCATTAAAAATATAATGCTTCCATTAGGGTAAATCAAAAATATTTTTGCTTAAAAACTCAAAATCTAAGCACGGCATCATGTAAAACTTGTCTAATTTTTTACTAATTTGCAAGGCAGTATCCTATGTGTTCGTGATGATCACAGGATAAATTCTTCTAAAAATACATTTTTAAGAAAAAACAAAAGAAAATACTCTATTTTATTTTTGCTATGTAGATTTTTTTTAATAAAATAAAAAATATAATTTTGGTGAATTTTGTAAAACCAAAAAAAAAACCCAAAAATGGACATTTACTAATAACATGAAAATTATTAACGGCAGTTAATTTTTTAACTGATAACCTTTATCTTAAAATATGTGAAAAGATAAATTCCACTTTTGAATACACCTCTTAATCAAGCTAAGAAATTTGTAACTCTTAGTAAAGCAAAATACAAAGATTTACTCAAGCTTACCAAAGCAGGCCTTAGAATTCTAACTAGCTACTTCACAGGTACTCACTGTTCACTCAGCTACCATCATCAGAAGATGGATCTTTCTGAATCAGACGTCTGCAGATTATGCGAGGAGGAAGAAGAAACCCCTGAAAACATTCTATGTGTATGCCCGGTGCTAAAATTTATTAAAAGCCTTAATCTGGACAGTTAATCAAGGGCATGCACAATTAATGTAACCTATGGGTCCCGGTGCACATGGGCCCACTACAAACTAACTAACTACCTCTAAATCAATGAATTGCTTGAAATTCCAATCGTGTAAAAAAATTAATATAGGTTCGAGGGAGTTACTCCCAATAACAAATTGATTTGAATAATTTTTAGTTTAAATCTATGATTTTATATTCTTAGTCTTCTGACTTAGTTTTATAAAGACAACATATGTGTTTCTACTTCCCATACAAAGTTATGTAAAAATTTAATATAGGTCCAAGAGAAGTACCCCTGAAAACTAAATTATTTCAATCAATCTTAGTTCAAATCTATTACTTTGTATTCTAAACTTTCTGACCAAGTTTTATTAAGATTGGTAAATTTTTGTGTCTACCTCACATATAAAATTATGTAAAAATGTAATACAGGTCCAAGGTGTAATACAAAGCATACAAAATTTAGTTATCATAGGAACACTGCTTAGGAACTGCTTCTATTTATTTCACAAATTTGTATGAGCGCAAAGAACTGTGCGACATAGTCCATATATGAAGATTTTGACCTTGTGACAAAAGTTATCACTACAAACCAGTGATTCCAACCCGAGGAGAGTAAAAATCCACAAATGCGACATAAAAAATCCGTTTAAATCCGTTTTAGTAAATTTATATATTGATTTTTTTTTTCAATTTAAAACTAACAGCTAATAAATTTACTGAATTGAAGTCATTAAAAGTTTTTTAAAAATTTTTTGTGTATATGATTTTTTTTTTATAAAATTTGCATTAAACTTATAAAAGTTACAAACAACGTACAATATTACTAAAAGTAAAAATAGTTAACAACTATTACTTTTAGTTATGTTACTATTACTAAAACTTAAAAACATAACATAAAAATTAACTTTTATTCATTTTAAATGAACATTAGATATTTTACATCTGTAATCGTTATAAATACAATAACCCATTGTATTTACAAGTTTGTTTACCCATTTATGACAACGCATGATATGTCATACGCGATGAGAGCATTTTTCAAAAATTCGTATCCACCGTAAAGCTTTTGCTTCCAACAGTGTGAGAAAGCCAAAAATATGCCTTTTAAATAAAAACTTATTTCATAAATATACCTTTAAAGCCTTTTCGTTTATTTTTTTTCCAGCCAGCTTTAAGTGCAGTATTTCGAAGAAAAGTGAAAAATTCCACTCACATGAGTAATTTTTTTTTATAAGCATCAAGAAGAAAAAAAATGTAATTTAAAAACTGCATTAGGTTAGAGTGGAACGACTACAAAATGAAAATTTTCCAATTTCTAATTTTTTAAGTTGTTTTTTTATTTCTTAACTTACAGACCCCTTATACGTTTATGATCTTATACGTTTGCACACTTCGCCACACCCAAATTCTTTGAATTTTTTTCTTAAACTTCAGAGTTTTCCGTCTTTTATTAATACAATCTCTAAAAATAAGCTCAACGAGTTCTGGTAGTGAACATTAATGGGTTAAGCGGTGCCGGGACGTAACCCCAAGGGACCGCTTTAAAAGAGGACATAATCCCAAAAATTGTATTAGGGGCATTAAATAGGGGTTCTGACTTCTTGGGATTATGTCCGCTTTTAAGAGGTCATAGTCCCAAGTGGTTCCAACAAATACTGATATCTGTGTCGATAGACAATAATAGGTTTAGTCTGATTTCAAAGTTTCGAGGAATCTTGCTTCAAAGTTTTCAATCGCCATATAAGTTATATGAAATGGTCTTTTAATTTTGTGTCACAACTAAGGCTAAGGTCATGCTAAAAGCTTCATATTTTGTGTGTTTGTAGTGTTATATGCTTGGAACACAACTGCATCAATAACTCAGATCAGTCTTAAGTCGACCTAAGCTATTTTTTTCTTAATACAGATATAAGAGAAAATGATTTGCCCTTGTAAGAAATGGTGATAAAAACATAAACAAGGTCAAATCAATTTTTTATGGTTGTTTTTACGATAAAATATTTTGCCCTTGTAGACAGCGAAGCCGGTGTTGGACTTACTGAGGGTTTTAATCCCTAAGCAGCGACCGAATTCAGCCTATTAAAAAGAGAAAAATTAGTACATTTAATTTAAGTCTTAAGGCTGTGTGCAAATTGATCTAAATACGACCTTAACTAAATTGTGTTGATAAAGCAGTGCTTCTTAATTTAGGAAATTAATAATCACATAAATTTTTGTTTTGTAAACATAAAAATATTATTTTAAAATTGGGTCATTTTTCATTTCTTTTGGGTGATTTTTCATTAAATTTTTTCGGTCATGAAATGAAATTTGGGTGACTTTTCATTTTCTTTAACCCATTAATCACTATTTTAATACCCATAAAATAGTCATTTATTTAAATACCCATAAAACAATGTTTACGAAAAAGGCCATGTCTCGAAAGTGGTAGTTATTATGCACATAAGCTTTGAAGTAAAATATTCACCATATATTTAAAATTTGTTCAGATCATATAAAAACAACGCCTAGCTCCCATACAACGTTACTTTATTAAATCTTTAAAATATTTAAAAATGACACAAAAATATTGTCATTATTAAAAATTTGCCCATAAACTTGCCATAAAAAACAACGCAACAACCTCCCATACAAAGTGACTTTAACAAAATGGTATCATCTCTGAAAATGCCACAAAAACTAATGTACTACTGACTTCAAATTTTGCACATAAGCTTTGGTCTCAAATATGCATCATATATTCCAAATTTGTGAAAATAGTATTAAAACCACGCCTACTCCCTAAGCAAAGTAACTATATGAAAACGGTTAAGTCTCTAAAAACACCGCAAAATTCATTTAATAAATTGAAATGATGAACATTTGCTAAGAATATTGAAATTCACTTTGAGTTTGGAATTTGGAAAAATTGATAAAAACTCGACCAACCTCCCATACAAAATGACGTCAACAAAGTAGCATAACTTTGATAAATTCCACAAAAATATGTGTATTTAAAGCATATTTAATACTTAATCTTCCATATTTTAAACATGTTCTGCATTTGAGTTTTCGCAAAATTGGGTGAACACCAAAACAGTAATCTATACGAAGTGGCGCCATCAAACTTTAAAAATATAAAACTAAGAAAAAATCATATAAATATAAAGTTTAGAGGTCTTTTTATAATAAAAAAAAATTTCTACAAACTTGCGAATTTCTTTCGTTACCGTAATATAGAAAGGCCATTAACGTTTTTTTAAATGAGATTATTCGCAGATGCTTTTAGGTCAACTACCCAAAATCTGAAGCAATCCAGCCGAAATTTTATTTTTAAATTTTGGTCAAGCCTTTAACATAGATAGGGCCTTTCTATGTTTAGGTAACGAAAGAAATTAATGAGAAATCTTTCAGTCAAGCAATTCTTCACATTCAGTCAAATTTTAGAAATTTTTTCATTTGATATATTACTTCTGATACCAATATTATGACATTTAGTTCACTTGATTTTAAAAAATATTTTGCTTAAATTCAATTAAATAAATTGTTGCAATCTGCAGTCTGTTTCTGTAATTGGTTTTTATTATACTTTGAAAGTAAAAAATTCTATTAATGTTTGCTGTCGAATGAGAAATTAAAAGAATTCCCTAAGCAATTTTATATAAATTGGAGAAAATTTACTCTTTAAAATCATTTTCTATGTATTTTACAAAGTATCAAAATACAGAACTGGATAAATTTTTTTAATTCTTTTAAATCGTTCTAATTTATGTGTTTATTATAGAATGAAATAAAATGTACCGAAAACGCTTTGGTAGTAGGAAAGTAGGAAAAATATAAAAATATAAAATTGTACCAAAAAAGTACAGTTGTACCAAAAATATCAACCCTGATGTAAACGTATAAAAATTCTGGCGTCGCTAAAAATCTTTCAGTCTGCCGGCAGACTCGAAGTAGGCATAGCCTCGTCGCTTTGATTGCATGATTTAAATATAATTACGTATTTATCATACACCCATAGGCATTATATGAACATACGATGCGTATTTTATATGCTTATATATGATAATTATTCAAATTTCATGGATTATGTGTAAACTTGTCCATGGATTATATCTTTCTTGAGTGTTAAATGGCTGTAAAATCCACACTTACAGAGACACTACTATTTTGAATCCCAAGATATATGTATTAATCATGCAATTCGACGGCCTCACTAGTCTAGTGGTAGCGCACTTGACTGTTACCCAGGTGTCCCGGGTTCGAGGCCTGGTTGGGCCATTGTGCTACGCTTTAACTGTTATTTTCTTATTTCTAATCAAAAGAACTTTAAACCACATTAATTTACGAAAAGAAAATGTCTTGCTGGTGATAGTAGGAAAGTTTGTAGAGAGGATTGCTTAGTAATTTGATTTAACTGAAGCAAAGGCATAACACATGCCTCAGATTCAATATGAAGTCGTATTACTGTTGTCTCCCACACTATGAACATGCTACACAAAAAGTATCTCAAAAATATTACTTTCTATTCATCCTCCAACTAACTATCACCTATGTTTCGAATCAACACAATGCTTACACATTTATAGGGGGCATCCCCTGGGCGCTGGTTCAATCTAAAAAAAATAAAAAAAAAACAATCACAGCATCTTGTAAAATCGAAAATTTTTTATTGATACAAGAAGGAAATTTAAACAACCTTAATGTGTAATCAAGAGACTGCGAACAGGAATTAAATGTTGAACTTAAAGATATGGTTGGGCCAAGTAAAAACGCAAAAGCCAATTCCGGTACTGCTAGTTACTCTCAAGGCGTCAAAGAAGATCTCAAAAGGAAATGGAGAAAGACGAGGTAATAAATTGTTTTTTAAATCATCTTCGAGAAATAAAGCTGAGTTTTTCGCCACATAGGATATGGATGTGTCTTATGTCATATTATAAAGCTGTTGAGAGGTAAAATATTAAATTTTCTTTAAGGGAGGAACCTGCTCCAGAACCTTAAAATCTTGTTTTTTTTTCAACGACAATGTTCAACGCAAAGAATATATTTTCAATGTTTAAAGCTCAATAGAATGTCTAAAAGGTCCCTAGAAAGTTAGTAAAGTGATAAGCATCGAGAGTACCGAGTAAAAGAATGAAGACTTTAATTACGTTTTTCTCAAAATATATTTTGTATAACATAACTTAAAAAGCAATTAAGATATCAACTTGAAAATTTGCACAAATATTCTTTAACTTATTGGCCTTTGCATAAACCTAAAAGCTTGTATTAATTATTACTACAAATATTGTTTTTAACAATTTGTTTAAAAAAAAAGTGTAATTTTTCTTTTTGTGTTTAAATTAACTTTTTTTAAACACAAAAAAAAAATATAAAAATACCTATATTAATTGGGTTTAAACAATAATAAATAGAACTGATAAAAATAACTCATTATTGACAGATATTTTGTACTATTCCCGCAAGTCACAAATACCTGCCCCAGTAGGCAGAGTTTGTAATATTTTTTCTACTTATAGTACAAAGGTAAGCATACTGATTCTTTATTAAAACGGAAGCGTTTAGTGCAACGCAGAAGAAGCTGATTTCAATATTTAAATGGTTTAAACAAAATATAGAAAGTGTGCTTTTATTTCAAAGGAACATTACACAAAAGTTTTTATCTCTGTTTTAAAATATATTTTACTCTTATATAAGTTATGATGACATCGTTATAACTCATAGTTGGTCAAATTCTGGAGTCAAATGTCTTAGTAGTCAAAACGGAATGCCCATCAATAACATTTAAAAAAAAAATTTGAGCGTATCAAATTCATTTACACATATTTTTGAAAAGAAAAAACAGAAAATAATTTTAATATAAAAGAAATTAACAACATTTAAAATTGTTTCCCACAGCTAAAAAATAAATGTTGCAGCTGTAATTCTTGGGTTAAAAAAAATTAATACAAATCATGCTTAAACACATAATTAAGACATTCGAAACTTTGTCTTAAAAAAAGCTTTTATTTATAAACAAATTTTTAATGATTCACTTAAGATTCCAGAAAGCTATAATTTTTTTATTGCATAAGCATAAAAGTGCTCTTTTTGCTAGATCAATGTTTATGAAAATGAAAGTTAAACGGGAGCTATTTTAGTTCATTATGTTGGTGCCTGTTAAGAAGTTTTTTTAATGACCAACAAAATGTCAACAACTTCAATAAACATTGCAGTTTTTTTTTAATAACCTACAATAACAAAGTAAAACCTAGACAACACAGTTGGCAGTATTGCCAGATCATCTTCACTTTCTTTTTCATTTAGCTTTGTAATAATGGTGCCCAATGCTAGCCATTAGAAAACGAGAAAAAAGAGAGACAAAATTGTAGAAAATACAAAGGAAAGGTGCGAGTGAAAAACAAAAAATAAGCTAAGGTATTGAAAAACAGATGAACGAACCTGGCGGGCACAGTGTAATTTTTACCTCAAATTTTCACGGCAAATAAAACTAAGATATCGCTTAATGTCTCTCTCTACTCATAACTTTTTTGCATTTGACAAAAATTTTACTAATACATGCCTTTTTTATCAACAATACGTTAATCTTTCATGTCGATCAGTTGAAATCTTTTAATGAAGATCAGATAAACGCGTACATAACAATGTAAAGAAAGCCAATACGATTATGTGTTTATTGTTAATGTTTTTTTAATGATGTAATTGCTTCATCCCACCGATGATAATTTTCCGAACATCTTCATCTTTTGTTGTTATATCGGACGGTATTTAATCACTATTGCATTTAAATTTTGATGATGCCAAAGTGGGTGCTTCCGTTGTATTGTGTAACTTTTTTGCTTATCTCATTTTTATAAATGAATAATCCTAATATTCATTGATTGATTTGATTTACACAATATTGCTATTTCTTCAAAGTTTCTAATACGTAATAATTTCATTTATTTTAAAAGATTAAGCTTCATCTTATAATCAACTATAAGATACTATCATTAATTTCAATACCTTCAAATTTAATGGAGGAATATCCAAATAACGTCTCACTAACTGATTGAAAATAGTCAACTGTCCAAAATTCGTTAACCATTTGTCACTTTTGACAATGCCACAAAGCCGACACTTCTCTAATCTTTACTCTAGGAAACACTTCCCAGATAATATCACTTTCATTGGCCATGAAATATGTACCAACACAAATAAGCACAATGTATTTGATCACACTTTCCTTATTGGGTCTGAGTTTGATTTTAAATGCCAATTTTGTTTTTGTATTTCTTGTCTTTTTGCTGCTGGCATAATTTTTAGCTTTTTCCTGAAAAAGCGTGGGAAATGATCTTGAAAGCGAGCCAAAATTTATTTAGTTTTATGATCATGCTGTGATGAGTTGCAGTTGCTGCTGTTATTGTTATGCCAAGAGCTTTCAATATGGAAATTAATGGCATTGAAAATTAAATTGAATTACGACCGAAGAAATTATGAACTAAGAGTTTTTAATATTTTGTATGATATGATATCGAACAAAAAATTATTACAACAAAGTAACCGTTGTTTTTGTTTTATCTTTATCCTTAAATTTATGATGTATTTATAAAGATTTAATAAAAGTTCTCATTGATTATAAAGCAATATAAGATAATATTGAATATCAGTCGTTTGCATCTCTTTTCCCCCCTTTATTAGGGGACACCCTAATTAAATTTTATTTTTTCAGAAACTAACTATAAATTTATAAAACCAATCGGTATTTCTCTGTTCGAAGATTATTATAAAAGAGGGTTTTTAATTTATGTATTAATATAAAATTATTAATAACTGATATATATTGCTTTTCGGACCAATATTTTAAATAATTGGACAGCAATTGTTATTTGTTTTCGCTTCGTAAGTTTTTTAAAACTTTCAATTTAGTAATATAACCATATAGTATTTTAAAATTTAGTTTTAATAAACATCTTCATTTTTATCATCGTAATTATTCATGCATTAAAAAACAAAAATGTTGTATTAGATGTACTTGCTGCGGAAAGAGGATTATGACAAGGTATGATAAGGTTATGATAAGGTTGCTTAATGTTGTTTGTAAGAGATGAATAAAATCCCACTTGCTATATTTTTTCATAAGAATAAAATGAGTTAGTATATAATTTTTTAAAAGGGCCGAACAAGGTACGAATAAGGTTCGAACATGGTCTAACTGTAATGAACAAAGCTTTTGCTGCTAATTATTGGCCAAATGGCTGCTGAACAAGGGTCGAACATTTTCTAATAATAGTCCAAAAACTCAACTCGATCAAATAGCTGCAGTTTTGAAGTAACATTCAATCGGAAATAGCGAAAAAAGCGCAAACTAAAAAACCCATGAACTAACAAAAAGAACAAAAATATCACTCGATGTCCTTAACAAAAGCTCGCGTAACAAAAAAATCAAGCCTTGCTCAGTTTGTCTGATGTTAATAACATTTTAGGCTGCCAGATCTGCATGATTTATTATCGTTAAAATCTATTAATAGTTGTATACAGAATTAAAAAAAGAATAATTTAAAGATGCGATATAAAAGCATAAAAAAATTATATAAAATATTAATGAAGTCATATTTTAATTACTAAATATTTTTTATAATTCCAAAATATATAAATTTTTTAGAATTACATTTGAGCTTAATGCTGAATAAGCTCATGAAGAAAAATGTAGCAACAACAACAAGGTCTGTGCAGAACAAACTACTATGACGACTGTTTTGTTGATCGCTACATCAACTCTTCAGTAGTCTTCTGTGAATGATATCAATCCTGATTTAATAATAAAGGCCCAGTTATAATAGACGTAACGTAATGTAGTGAAATGTCACTGCAGCAGTGTGTTCTGTCACTTATTGTTTCATTCAATACTTTTCTTATACAAGTGATTATAATAGAAGTAACGTAATGTAACGGGACGTAAAGATCCGTTGGATTTCGATTTCTACGTTACTTTACATTACGTCTGTTCAAAGAACAACTAAACATTGAGGTCAGATTCGATTATTGCACTATTTTATGTTGTTGAACTAAGCTTTTTGTTGAGTTTTTGTTATTAATGTGATAGTTTTATGTATCCACAGCTATGGATGACGAAGATTTAATTGTATTTGTTTACGACAAACAACTGCCTGGCTACTGCCTATTATAATTGCTACAACGTTTTCTTACATTACGTCCCGTCACGATGACAGTTGACAACATTACGTTACTTTACATTACGTCTATTATAACTGGGCCTTAAGCATTTCAATTCAAGCTTTCTGAAAACTTCCCTAAAATTGTCCATTATGTGAAAATTTTGTCTAGTTTCGATCTCAGACTGGAAGATACCCACCCCCCTCCCCACGAGTTTAAAAGCGAAATTGTAATGCTGCCGAACGTTTATGAGTGCTTTCAGTTAGAAGTAAATGTAATTAGAGGTTAGAAGTAAAGTCGTAATGCCACCAAATAATTTTGGGATATCTATTGTCAAAATCTAACAATGCGAAGTAGTTGAAGCGTAATTCTTAATTTTTTTTTAAATTAAAAAAGGAAGAACGTTAAAATCATAAATGGAAAAAATAATGTAAAGGGTCCGCCAAATAACTTTTTTTTTGAAAATTTTATAAAAAAAAAACTACTAAATATTTTCTCAAATTTCTTTTTTATTTGAAAGGACTGCCTCGGCTGGCCATGAGTAGCCTACACGATCGGTCCAATTTTTAACCACATTATCGATTGTGTGCAGCTGTATTTCACAAATGGCTTCACGAATATTGTCCTTTAAAGCGTCAATTGTCTCAGGCTTGTCGGCGTAACATTTATTTTTGAGGGCATCCTACAAATAATAGTCCAACGGTGTGAAATCGCAGCTCCGAGGTGACCAAACGACATCAGCTCTGCGGCTGATAATGCGATCTTCAAAAACAGGGCGCAAAACATCGAGTGTAGCTTCGGCTGTGTGGCACGTAGCGCCGTCCTGTTAAAACCAAATGTTGCCAATATCCTCCTCTTCAATTTTTGTGAACAAAAATTCGTTCAACATGGCCCGATAACTATCGCCATTGACTGTAACGGCCACTCCTTGCTCATTTTCGAAGAAAAATGGCCCAATTATGCCTCTGGACCAAAATCCGCACCAAACAGTGACTCGTTTTGGGTGCAGCGGCTTTTCAATGTATGCGTGCGGGTTTTTACATACCCGCCAAGATCAAAATGAGCTTCATCTGAAAAGATGATTTTTTTTCGCACACATTCTGCAACATTACCATGATTTTCAAAATAATGTCGCAATATTTCCCAGCGTTGTTCAAGCGTATACCCAACCATATTCGTTCAGCGGAAGGATAAAAGTAATTATCTGTCAAATCAGACATGAGCTAAGTGATAGCATTCACGAAATAAGCACTAGTTGAAAAAAAAAGTTATATGGCGGACCCTGTATATATATTATAAATAAATAAAATGGACGACCTCAAGAAGAAAAAAATAAGTTTAATATTTTTAAATAATACTAAAAAAAATATAATTGTTTTAGAATTATATTTGAACTTAATGCCAAATCTGCTTGTTTATTACAAATAGTACAAATACAAAATAACTCATGTATTACATGCTTTTTCGTTTTAATACTCACTCAAGAGTATTAACTACCTGATAGAAGGACTGATTTGTCAGCGTTCCCTGAGGCTTGAATATTCCAAAAACAGTTTGAATATTCAAATAGTTGAATAGACAAAAATAGTTGAGTTTACGCTATACGAGAGCAGGTGCTACGTTATTATGACATCAGAATGTATTGTTTCAGGTTAATTTTAACCGCTGGATATTATGTGCAACTTTTTATTTGGTTCAATGTGCTTAAAAAATGACTTTCCAGTTTTCACTAGTAGACACTTGAAGCGTTATGGGTTAAGAAGTTAAGCTCTATTAAGTAATTTCGTATGGCATTTCACTATTTTTAACATCAGATGCAGAACATCGACTCATTTGCTTACTGTGACTATTTGTTTAGAAGTGTCATCTGCTAATTATTTGAATCTATTTTTAAAATTAATTAAATATTGAAAGACCTATCTTAGCAGGCTTTTTTGGCTTAACTTAAAAAAAAATATGATAAATTATGTTGTGGGTGTTATTACTTGCTTTAGAGTGTTGCCAGCTGAGAAAAATATAAACTTCAATTGCAAGAACATTCTATACAGACGGTGGGGAATAAAACATGGTTCCCTTATCTTCAAGTAATAATGTGATCAAGTATTTGTACTTTTTTAATATATATATTTGATTAAATTAGAAAATCAGTACTGATTTGACAATTCTTCAAAAGCAGTACATTTAAGTTTTTGTTGTTAAGGGTGATTTCAAATTGTTAAAACAAAAACGTCTAGCAACACTACTTGTGCATTTTGTTGTTATTTCGCTCGAATATAAAATAAGCGTGAGTAAACAGTTTGCAATGAGTAAACAGTTTGCGTGCAAAAATTTGTGAAGTTTTCATAATAATAACCTAAAAAAATTTGTTCATTAAAATTACTATATTAAAAATAGTTTCATTACTCATTTCTATTTTAATACGGAAGAAAAAAAATGTACAAATAATGAAATTTTGTCTCTATCAGGAATCGATCTTTTAATTTCTTTGCTGAAACTGACTGCTTATCTTACTCGTTTCTTAAGTTAAGATTATATAAAATTATTTTAATTGACGAAGAGTCTGCTTTAGCATTTCGATTTTTAGACATTCAACATTGCTTTAAAACGGCCGTTATTTGACCTTTATTTGATCCTCGTTCAGCCGATGTTCGACCTTTGTTTGACTTTAATGTGACTCAAAAATCAATAACTAAAATAATAATATGAAAAATATCATAACAATAAAATTTATTAAAAAATTGCCTGAATGCGAGTTTAGCGAATAAAACTATATACAGTATATGACAGAATTGAGCAAATAAATATGGTTTCTTAAAAAATTATTCTAAAAATAATTGTAGCAGGTTAACAAAATTGTTTTTCATTGAGTCAAGTATAGACTGTCTTCTATGTGGTATTATTGTATAACTCCAATATACTACCGTTATCATGATTATATTTGTGTTTTGGCCTTGGGAGTCATTTGCTCAATTGTGTTACAGAGCTTGACGTGCGTGGATGCGCATTGAAAAAAAATAAATAAATAAACCGTTCATATCTGTGGCATTTTGGAAATATATACTGCTCAAGCCTGGTAATATAAAATTAATTAGTATTGCTTTAACCCTCCGATGAGTGAGAAGGTCCCTATGGACCTTTTTGCCTTTTCATACTGGAATTACTCCTACTTCGGCCAGTACAACCCCCAAAGTTACTCTTTTTTCCAAGAGTATTTTGTTGCACATCTTTTGGAAAAAAAATCAAGCCGATCAGATAATTACTTTAGGAGTTATTGAGGTTTTAGTGAGAATAGTACGCGGACGTGTGAATAGGTCCGTATGGACCTTGTACTGAATTTCACTAATAAATGCATGTTTTTGGGCATCATTATAATTTTTTTATTGTTTCAACACATAATTCACTTGTTCTGAACACAAAGACCTAAACTCAAAGACATTAGGGATGATGATGAAAACAAAAAATTCTAAGAAAAATTCGAAGACATGAACTTTATTGCTTTCAAGGAAAGGCACAATATTCTAATTTTATACTACTAGCAATAAACCAGTTCTTAGAATTTTTTGTTCTCAGTATTTTGTTCTAAGTATTTTTTGTTCTTAGTATTTTTGTTCTTAGAATTTTTTCTTAGAATTTTTTGTTTTTATCATCATCCCTAAGAGCCCGAACAGAACCAAGGCGGATGTCGGTTGTCGGATTCGCCGTGCTACAAATAACATTAAAATATATGCAGCCGTCAAAAATGAAATCGCCGTAGAAATGCATGACGGGAAAACGCCAGAATAGAATCTATTCTAATTTCTCTCTGACGGGTGTCGGATCTCTCTCTCTGAGTGACTTAAATGTTGCCATATTTTTGCTTAAGATTGGGTACGTTCAGTGTTATTTTCTTAGTTTTTATTATGATCTGACATTCTGTTTTTGTGCCTGTGTTGCATTCATGTGAATTCAAAGCATAATTTAAAATAATTTATATCATTCCCAATATAAAATGCAACCGTGATCCGACAACCGCTCATATTCTGGACGTGTCCTCAGAGGATTTCGCAGAGAGAGGCCCGCCATCCGACATCCGCCTTGGTTCTGTTTGGGCTGTAATGTCTTTGAGTTTAGGTAGACGTACGAAAGAGTATAAAAGAAGTTGTAGTTTCGTAAGCCAAATCAGTAAAAGTTTAGACAGCGAAGAGTATAATCGTAAGTGATAGAAACAAAAATATAAATATGGCAGATGCAAGTAATTTGGACGTTGCTGAAATTGTTGTACGCCGTAGTACACGTTACCAGCAAATGACTGCGGATGAAAGGCGTGCAGCTGATAGTAGATTTGCTGATTTTATGGACGAAGACATAGATGAAGAAATTGATATTGCTGCAATTGATAATTATGAAGTTGAGGATGATGAAGATCGCACATACCAACCTGCTGAAGAGTCAGATGCCGAAACTGAAGTATACGTCGAGCTAAATGAAGATACTGATGACGACGATGATGGAGAGGAAGAAAATGATGGACAGGAAACGAAGGAAAGTTACTATATTGGTAAAGATGGCACCCAATGGAGTAAAAAAGCACCACCAACATCACGCACTCGTAATCATAACGTGGTCGACTTCACAAGAAAGAAACCAGGACCAACAGGAAATATACACGACCCCTATACAATAATGCGTTCAATCATGACAGAGGAAATAATACACTTAGTGCTACGTGAAACAAATCGTAAAGGCAGGGAGGTTACAGCTGCATGGAATTTGGCGAATCCCACGAAGAAAAAGGAGTGGATGCCAGTGACAGTGAAAGAGTTTGACGCCTTTGTAGCTATTCTTTTGTATGCTGGACTCACAAGATCAAACCATGAACCAGCTATGGAATTATGGGGCGCGACGCGTTGCCCAATATACAAAGCTGCGTTTTCGTATGATTGCTTCATGTGTATAAAGCAATTTATTCGATCCGACAATGGAAATACTCGACAACAGCGACTCATCAACAGCAAAACTGCGGCTATTGACGATATTTGGCAAATGTTGCAACATAAATTGGCAGCAGCTTACACTCCTCATGAAGCACTAACAGTTGATGAGCAGTTGCTCCCTTACAGAGGCCGCACCCGCTTCACACAATATATTCCGTCAAAGCCAGCTTAGTATGGTTTGAAAGTATGGTGGTTATGCGACTCACAGAGTTATTATCCTGTGAAGGGAATGATATATTCTGGAAAACTGCCAAACCAACAACGGGAGATAAACCAAGGGCAGAACGTAGTGCTGGATCTTGTGGAAAAATATTTAGATGCTGGCCGTACTATATACGCGGATAATTTCTTTACCACTCTTGACTTGGCGCGTATTTTGTTAAGGAGGAAGACAGCATATGTTGGTACAGTGCGCTACAACAAAACATTCATTCCACAGGAGTTCAAGAAGAACCCAAAGCGCACCATCAATAGTACATTATTTGGGTTCAACGAAGAGGATATAGCGTTATGCTCATACGTGCCGAAAAAAATAAAGTGGTGAACGTGCTCTCCACAATGCACTACACCTGCCTCGTTGACGAGCAATCCGAGAAGCGGAAGCCCTATGCCATATTAGATTACAACGCCAACAAATGCGGCGTTAATACCATGGATCAAATGCTAGGCACTTACAGCTGCAAAAGAGCAACACAACGATGGCCGTTGGCCATGTTTTATAATATGCTGGACGTCGCTGCATTGGCTGCTTTTACGATTTACAATGAAATGAAGCCTATAAAAAGGAGTGACAGACGGCGGTTGTTCTTGTCACTGCTAACGAAACAATTGGCCACACCAAATATCGAAGAACGTGCCCTAAAAAACCATATAACCTCATATCCAAGGATACGCAATGCGATGGAAGCATTCGATGTCAGGGTAAAAAAAACATCTTCAAATTCAAGAATAGAATATATAGTTATTTGTTTTTTATTTTTCTTTTCATTTCAGGTATTATCAAGACCGATGGAAGGCAATGCACCGTCGTTTGCGGCTAGGTCAAGTAGACCGTCATGTCGCCTTTGCCGTTCTGAGTACGAGCGGCAGAGGAAAACGCGGGCATACTGCTTCGGCTGCGGCAACGCTGTTTGCGGAGAACATAGCACACTTTTACATCGCTGCAACATTTGCACACAGGGCGGGGGACAAGAAGTACACGCTCAACAACAATAATTTTTAAACTTTTTTATAATAGTCTTAAGAAAATACAAGCAAAAAAAAAATTAAAAAAATTGAAAAAATTATTTTTGTATGTAGAATATAGTTATAAACAATAAAAAAAAAATCAAAAAAAATTTTTATATGAAAAAAACCTGATTTACAAAAAAGGTCCGTAGGGACCTTTTCACACGGCCGTGAAGTTCAGAACTGTCACTCATCGGAGGGTTAACTTTGCTCAATAGAGAAAGTAATTAGTTTTAGTTAAAATACGGAGGTCTCAATCCTTAAGAAATTTGCTTATCAAAAACTAAATGAGGGCCTTTCATATCGTCTTCAAGCATCGGTATGCTTTAAGTTGCTCAATATCGAAAGTAATTAGTTTTAGTTAAAATACGGAGGTTAACTCAATCCTTATGAAATTTGGTTATCAAAAAACTAAATGAGGACAATCATATCGTCTTGAAGCATCATTTGTTAGTGCTTCATACGGCCTTGTGAAAAACATTGCTACTAACAATGGTATGAAGGCTCCCAAGCCGCGTGTTGGTCGACGAAGCATTTTAAACGACCTTGATCGAAGTGCTATAAGTCATTCAATTACAGTGCTACCAACTCCCAAAAATATTTATCCCTAAAGCTTTAGTCAAAAATCTCTAAATCGCTACAATTACTTGGGAGTCCCCACAAAACAAAAAAAAGATCAAATAACATTTTGTTATAATCTTTAGCTATAAATGATTTAATATTAAAAAAAAAACGGTTTCTTCGGCTTTTATTCAAAACAAGATGAACGCAATTTTAAATTTTTGTTGTAAAAATCAAACACTTGAGTTGTCAAACCATACAAAATCACCTTTTCTGACTCTTTCACTCATTCACAAGGTTTACAGCTTTGCGCAAAATATGTAGATGTCACGTTCACCTTGTTTTTTTACACCATGGTAACGAACAGGGAATGAAAAAGGGAAAAAATTGAGGATTAAATGCATAGCAAAATCGGAATAAATTCAAAAAGTCCCTAAAAAACCCCTAGAAATATAAAACCCCTAAAAAATACCCCTAAGTTGAGAACACTGTTCAATTATCACTGGAACAGCAAAATTGGCCACTGACGTTAAAGAAGCAGCTAAAAAGTAACTTGGGGAAACAAATTTCAAGAATGACTTAATCGAAAGCTAAGAAAAATGGGATACAAGGCACGGCGAAAGATAAAAAAACCCCTACTAACAGCACATCACAGAAATTTGGAGCTGGCTTTGCAAGAGCTCATGCAAATTGGTCTTTGGAGCAGTGTTCTTCCGTGATTTGGACTGATGAAAGCAAAATCAGCATGCACGGATCAGACGGAATCCGGTATTTGTGGAAAAGGATAACTGATACCTACAGTTAAATTTGGGGGAGGAAAAATTTTATTCTGGGACAGTTTCACAAAAAAAGGTGTCATTAAATTGATTTTGATTGAAGGAAAGATGACATCTAATGCCTACATCAATATATTATAGCAATAATATTTTAATAAAATTAAATGCTAAATTATGCATTGATGCAAGACGACAACCCCAAACATACGACTTAAAATACCAAGTTGTTCTTAAGACCCATTAAGATAAATACCATGGAGTGGCCGCCATACATCCCCGATCTGAATCCGACTGAGAGAGAACCTATGGTTTTCATTGAAGAAGGCGGTTTATGACTGAATCCGCCAGAAAACAAAAAAAGAGCTGTTTTCACGAAGCCAATATACAACAAAAATTTACTGCCAATGATGGTTATACCAAAAACTTGAAGATCTCAAAAAAGTTAGAGAGCAGCTCATTGTACAATAATTGAGCAAGAGGCTGATACTAAAATATAGAAAATTTTTATAATTAATGTTACATTATGTTTTTATTTTATTTATTAATTAATGTAAAAATAGAATATACAAAACCCTAAAAAAACAAAAAAAATATTTAAGTGCTTATATATCAAAAACTGTTTACGTACGCACAAAATTCGGAAATAAAATTGGTACTAGAGTATCACTCAAATGATACGAAAATAGACAAAAAACTGTAAAAGATATCACAGTTCTAATAGTAACTTTGAACCTGAAAATCACTTCGATTTATTCCTTCACCATTGTAATTAGCGTGCTACACAACATGATAAAAAATATGAACTATGAAAAAATCGGACTGATATTTCGTACTACTAAAGTAGACTTGTTCCATTTTTTAAATTGCCGAGATGTTGCTATTAGCAATTCAAAATTATTTTTGATCGGCTTAGGTTTTATAAAAATGAATTATTCTCAACTGTTATTATTGTCGATGGTGCTTTTTGCTCGTTTTTTACATCTAATCCGATATTCGAACCATAGGGACTATTTCGAGGACCTTCGGTATGTTTGCCTGTCAAAATCCAGTATAAAGGATGATGGTTGATTAAATATTGGATGGAAAAATTTATGGGGAACGCACAATCCAATATAACTTAAAGCACGGGGATAGTCATTCATCAATTGACAAGGAGGCCTGATCTTTCGTTGACTTCAGATCTATATTTTAGAAAGAGGGTTCTATGTGTGCAATTTAGAGATAGTAATCCTTGACCATACATAGTACCTACTGAACCAAGTATACTACAGACCGCTTCTAAGTTTCCTGAAGTAAGATGTTTAAATTTTTAAGTAAGCTTATGAAGTTGCGTAATTTGCTGTCTAGCGTAATAAACTATTCCAATGATTATTGTTACCTAGTCATTTACAATTCTAGTGACCGAAGATGTCACTGTCAAGTATAAATGTTCTAAAGTATAACCTGTACAGTAGGGTGCATTGTTTTTTATTTTTATTCATTTCTACAAGCATTTTTCTGGTGATTTAACTCTTAAATTAAAAACCTGTGCAATAAGAAAGAAAAATGGATGAGTTGCTAATTGTGTCATGTACCAAAAAATCGTGTTTTTAACGGTAAAATCAAAATTTGGGGGTGTATTAACAATTTCTATTATGTTTCCGTATTGTACTCGACCAGACTATATAACCTAGACTATGTCACTTAAAAAAAAGAGTAAAAGTACATTTCCAATGTAGCACCGTGAATTCAATAATCATAATAATCTAAATATTATAAGAGTAATATAAAAAAAAATAAAACAGAAATATTGCTTTAAAATCTGATAAAATATGTAAAATCGTAAATTCTACGATTCTACAGTGAAGAAAATGAGCGTTCGCTGATCTGAAAACTCTAGAATTACACAATCTTTAAAATACTACAATTTTGATTACAGAGCACGTAGAGACTCTTAAGTTGAAGGTGTTGAATAGTACTACTAAAAAATATACCAAACACATAACTTCTTTTGCTCACTCCTTCAGAAAGTGCAATATTCTCACGAATTTGAAAATATTTTTCCTAAAATCTGTTCAAAATATCGTCCTGAAAAATAGAATTGTATATATATTTATGATTTCGATTTTTTTCACTGATCTTCAGTGCATACGCTTTTATAGAGATCTATATTTATCAAGCAACTACGAAAAAATCGAATTTTTACGATATGGACCTTCTCCTTGGTTTTTATTTATGAATTAAAGCACTAGAAAAATGCTATTAGAATTGAATTAAAAACAACGATGCACCCTACTGAACAGCCTTGTCTGATGAAACCTTTGCCCGGTTATTAAGTATTGTGGGCTGGTCTCTCGGGCAGTCTCTTGCTGGCTGTGGTTTGATACCAGAAGGGTTGATAACTTCCATAAATTACTAAGAGAGTGATCGTAGTTAGGAGTCTCGACTAATAAATGTTAGGAAGCTAGCTAACTACCGTATCAAAACAATATTGCCTTTGGTATTCGAAGAACCCTTGAATTTCAGGGGTAAATTACATGGTATGGCTCTACGTACAGCCAAAGAGGATATCCGTGGTAACCATATTTTGCATTTGTTGTTGTTTTAAAAAAACAATTTTGATGGTAGCTAGTTTTTTGACTTTGTTTGGTAAATACTTTTTAAAAATCCTAGCCTAAAAACAATGTTTGATTCTTCACAAGTTTATGTTATTTTCAGTAAAATGATTTAAACCCAGTATCAATCAATCATTGTAATCCTATTATACCTACACTTAAATTGCTTTTCTATTTTTGATGTATTAATTAAAAATTCTAAAAGGAGCTTTAGAATATTTGTTTAAGTATCGTTGAAGTTAAAGCAATAGATTGCACTTTATGAATTAAATGTATTTATTGTTTGGTAACTATTTAACAATATCCAATTATAAACTCTGAAAGCTTCGTTAAATTTCGTTAAGACAAGGTTATGTCATGCAAAATCGCAATGATATCAGCCATCAAATATCAAAATATTTCGTAATACTTTAAATTTTAAAGTTTAACACAAAATATGTTTTTACATGAATAGATTTTATTTTGTTAAGTCAACAAAAAAAAAATAATCTTGTTTCGCTGACACATCGTAAGTGAAAGTGCGCAGAAAAAGAAAAATATACAAGAAATCTCTAATAAAGCATGCATGCCACATCTCCTTAATTTCCAAAAAATGACAACAGATGCGGCGCGTGGTTTTCTATGTTTTCATCTTTTTATTTTTTCTTAAGTAATAATTTACCATAATATTTGTTGGAAGGAGCAAGAAAAACAAACGATCAAATGACTTAACGAAACTTGAACGGCATGCCGAAGCATTTCAGTCAGTAACATTGGTTTGAAAAAAATATATGCTACACAAGTGTAAAATAAGAAAAATTAAACAAAATATAAATGCAGTAGAAATAAAAAACATTGATAGTCAAAACAAAAAAAAAAAAATAAGCAAAAAAAAAATAATAAAAACAAAGCCAACAAACTGAAACAAGTTCCTCCATTTTTGTTTTTGCAAGCAACAAATTTAAATTTCCCGGCAACAAACAAGCAAGGAAGAGGATTTTGCTGTTTTTGTTGTTGTTGTTGTAAATGCAGCATAGTTAACGTATATTTTACAAAGCCTTGTAATACTGTTATGCTCTTTGGTAGTTAAAATTTAAACTTCATTTTTGTTCATTTGTGTTTTTGTTCAATGTTAGGCTTCGTTAAGTTTTATTTTAAGGAAATCATCAAAATACTGCGCATGCCCACAGCTGTTTGAGCTAGCCAGCGCTACCTTTATTATTTTATTTACCTTTGCAAAGGTCAAAAAAACACATGCAGCTTTGTATCTGCTCAATATATAGTGCAAGGTGCTTAGTAGTGCTGCGTTAAGTTTTAGAAGGGGAGCTGGAGCTGGTAGTAACGGGGGTAGTTTGTAACAGACCAATTTTTATCAAAACTTGCAGTAAATTGCAGTTTGTTGAAAAAACAAATTGAAAATTTTACAATAATATTTTGAAAAAAGATCTTTCTTTTGCACGAAAACAGTTTGCAATTTACTTTTATCCTCCTCTATCCTCCTCTTCAATTTTTGTGTACAACATGGCCCAATAACAATCGCCATTGACTGTAACGGCCACTCCTTGCTGATTTTCGAAGAAAAATGGCCCAATTATGCCTCTGGACCAAAATCCGCACCAAACAGTGACTCGTTTTGGGTGCAGCGTCTTTTCAATGTATGAATAAAAATCATAGCAAAGTACTCACTTTTTTTAACAAGTCAATTTTGAGAGTTTTTATTTTTTGCTTAAATTACCGCAGCTGAGAATTCTATCATTGTCTATTGAAAAGCGTAATTGTAAGAAATTATTTCAAGGTTAATTTTCTTGTTCTAATTTAACCATTAAATTAACGAGAAGCCATTTCAGGCTCTTTTTGAAGGATACCTGAATAATATTTCAATCAAAACTCTTTTGTTTTGTACTATTTTTGGGTGTAGTAGTTGATTTCTGCGGTCAAATTTGCATTTCCTTTCATTTGCAAAAAAAAAATAGTTTTGTGTATTTCAAATTATTTAAAAATTTTGTATTTGGTCAGAAAAGTTTAAGATAACCATCGATAAATGTGGATACACTTTTGATTAGAATTTTTTTAACTTTTATTAATAATAAACAAAAAACGACAAAAAGTCTATTTTTGCCAATATAAATTGAGTTAAGGTTGGAAAGAATATGTTCTGAAAGTATGACAAAAGATCGATCTTTGAACCGTACCAACTAGAATAATACTATAAAAATATATGTTCCAAGTTTTCAGTATTTTTCCATTTAATATCTGATACTTTTTTTTAAACATTTTCATGATGTTTTTATGTTTAGATGTTTTTCATGTAATTATTTAAGAATTAAATAAAGAAGAAGCCTGGAATCATGGAATATTTGAACGCGAATATGGCAGAAAAAATGAAACAAGAAAAAAACATATATGGCCAATTAAGTAAGCTATTATTATACAATAAAATATTTTATATAACTTTAATTTATTTACATTTGACTGGGTCTATTTGCAAACCAATGTTGCTTGTGCGATTTTCCGTTCGTGCATGAAAATTTTTCAAAAAAAAAGGGTGATCCTGGAAATCCTGGCACCCGATTTAGTCCAAAACTGGTCTAATATTTGTACGTTTTATACAAACCATAATCGATAAAAATTTTGAAAGAAATAAGTTCACAAAATTCAAGTTATAATCTTAACTTTGATGCGTATGTATTTTTGATCATCACGGCTGCACCACTGAAGCTATCATCCATAAAATTAAACCATATGTTCTTGTGGCGCTTCAAATTTTTTCGTTTTTGGTAGACCCCCCCACCTAGGTGGATTTTTTTCGATTTTTTTCGAAAAATTTAATTTATGAACTGATTTGGCTCAAATTCTTACCACATAATATTAAAAAGAAATTTCTTAGGCAAACTTGATTTTCTGTTGTAAGTCTGTAATTAAACTGCAAAAAGATTTCAATTAAATTCGGATTATCAGCATCAAAAATATTAATGAATTACACCAATTCAAAAAATTATACCTTGAATTTTGTGATTGTTTTCATCAGGAATTTTTAACGATAAATTTTTGTATAAGCGTATAAATTTTAGACAATTATTAGGTTGGAATGGAAATGTTAGACGATGATTTAATTTCCTGTATTAGTTTTGTTCTAGCTGTGTATGTTTTTCTACAGGAACTTTTTGAAAAAATTCACAAAATGTTAGGTGTGATAGGGCAAAGTGCTCCCCCACATCTCCTTTTTTTATAACTTTTCATGCTCGAACCGAAAATCGCCCAAGCAACATCTGCCTTAAAAAAATGAGAAAAAATCGAAGGTACCAAAAAATGCACAGTTTGCCATTTTAAGCTTGATTCGGTTATAATCGCTTTTAATTTAAATGGCCACTTTTGCTAATTCGATTAGCAGTTTTGGCGCAATCGAAAGAATTTTTGCCATAAATGCCATAAACATATATAAATTTGACTTAAAATTAACTTTAGATAAAATAATATTAAATTAATTTGAATAAAATAAAAATAAAAACAAATTTCCGGTAAAAAGTCGACTTTTGGCACCTTCACTTAATGTCTATAACTTCATTAGATGTGCATGTATTTTTTTTATCAGTAGCTATTTTTTTTTTTAAAGCCATCTTCTTGCTTAAAATAACAAAATGCTAATTTTTTGGTGTTTTATATTTTTTCTCAGTTTTTTAAGGAAATTTAAATTTTGCTTTCGACTGAAAAAATTCTTTTTTTTTCTATATTACTTTCGATTGTGCCGAAACTACTAAAATAATTAGCAAAAGTGGCAATTTAAATTAAAAGCCAACTTTAACCAAATCATAACTCGAGACATGTAAAAATATATGGAATTGTATCCAAAAAAATTTGATCAAAATTTAAAAAATAAATATATCGAAATAATATCCATAGAAAAAATTGTTCTTTCTATTTTCGTGCTCAGCAGGCAAAAATCTATCAGAAAAGATTAGTGGTATATCGATCACAAACATTTTATTCTATTTTAACGCATAGTGTTACGTCATGTGTTCATTTACCACTTGGTTGTAAACAGCTGAATTTTTCGGAAAACTGAAACCCTCCCAAATTTTGTGTTTTTGTATCTCCAACATATTATAACTTTCAGCAATAAACGTTGACTCTTCCATTTAAAAATTTTTTTATTTTGAACAAACGAAAAGCCCCAATAAAAACCAGAGAACCTGATACATACATATATATATTTTAATATTTAAATGTCTACTCTTCAAATTTTATCATTATTCTTCTTAAAACCTAAGTTATTAGTGACATTCACTGTAAAAATCTTAATGAATATTGAAATCATTAGGTTGATAAAGTTTCCTTAGGTCTATTTAATAAAATCTACCCATCTAAATCAATGATTTTTGTGAACTTTTAATAATTTGTTGGGCTAAAAGAGTTAAAAGAAACCCAATCATTCCAAAACAATCAATCAACAATTAGCCATTGTTTTCAGTGTTAAGAAAGTAAAGTGAAGAAATTATAAAAGCTACAAAATTCACAAAAAAAAAAAAAAAACATTAACAACAAACTTCCACAACGAACTGTTGTGGATATTTGATTGTACCTTTTTTCCTATCTCATTTCTAAACCCTTTTTAACGACCTTATAAGCTGCTATTTAAATCATTTTACTCAGAGCTTGATCGCTGAGCTTGACCGCTGCTCATGAACAGGTTTTCTTTTATAATAAATCTTAAAAAAAAATGCAAAAGATTATGTCGTTGGGGGCAATTGCCGCCGATGACGATGAAGACGACGACAACGCAGATGATGAAGATGATGTTAATAGCGATAAAAATGTATAGTGATGGTCTGTAAGATTTTTTGTAGCTGATCGTGGTGATCATGGCGCTTACAGTGCCACCTCAACGTAAATATTTTTCAAAAAGGGAAAGTTCATTCAAGCATTTAGCGTCATTTTTGTTTCTTTCAATTTCTAGTTGTTAGGTTTTTATTTCTTTCTTATCTCAGTCGTGTTTATTTTCTTAATTGAGCTGAAAATATGCGATGACAAAGATGGTTAGGAGGCTATTCGTAGAATCACTTGAACATGTGATTCTAAGATTTACCTACAGAATGAGCTGGAGAAGGAAAGTGATGATGATGATGATAATACTTAAAGAAATTGGGTGAAGTTAAACTGGCGTTTAGTGGTTGATAAATAAATGCTTGAATGATTTGAGTGAAAAGGTGATAATAACACAAGTATACACGGTTTTGGAGCTGAGCAACTACAAGTTATTCCTAAAGCTATTTGAGGCGCAGAATTTGAATCTGGGTTCCGTTTTTCCAGATTGGTTCTAGTTTTCGAGATATTGCATAATTACCGTTATTTGCGTTTTTAAAAAGATGATGTCACTTAAATGCAAATATCTTCAAAAATATTCGTCGGTTGATGTGATTATTATTTTTTATTGAAAGATAATAAAATTGCTAAAATAACCATGGATCGTTTGTGAAGATTAGTCAAGATATGACAGTGTTACAGTGGACACAATTTCAAAGTTCATGAAAAATTTGATGATATTTTGAAATTTTTCTCTTTTCAACTAATTTGTTTTACACAAAACAATTGAAAATTTTGCTGTTTTATTACATAGGACATTAGTTTATTTCAATACGAACATTTTGCGCCGAACAAGATCCAGATTGGTGCAAAAATGACAAAGCTACAGAAGATTTAGTGAATTAACCCACTTTTAGCTTCCAAATGATTGGCGGTTATATATCGACAGCAGCAGGTTAAGCTTGAAAGCTGTTTTGTTGCACAAAGGTTATGAAAAGCAGTTAAAGTTAAAGAATCGTATGAGTCCATGTCTAAATAACTGTTGCATGCGGATACACACCATTTCGTGTAAGATAACAAAACGAGAGATTAAAATTTTTTTTTTTATTCAATAAAAAGTGATTATTTAGAAATGAAGAGTCTTCGAACTGATTCGTTTGTATTGCTTGGGATCTGTTTCACGCAGTATAGTCCAACAGTAGTCGCTCATCATGCCCTCGTCCCAAAATCCTTGATAGCGTCTTTCTATTTTCGCCAAATCTTGGTGTAGTCGCTCTCCTTGCTCGTCGCTCGTATCACCTAAGTTTTCAGGGAAAAAGTCGAGATGGGAATGGAGGAAATGCATTTTGAGAGACATTCGAGCTCCAATCTTGCGATAATTTTGCAACAAACTGTCGATTATTTCCTTGAAATCCGGGGACTTGCGGTTACCAAGAAAGTTGTGAACAACATCTTGAAATGATGCCCATGCTGCTGCTTCATTAGGCGTTAAAACTGCTATAAAATTGCCGTCGGCCATTAATTTTCGAATATCAGGTCCAACAAATATTCCCTCTTTGATTTTAGCGTATGACAATTTGGGAAACACCTTGGTTAAGTAATTAAAAGCCGGTCCTTCAGGATTGAGTGCTTTGACAAGGTTTTTGATAAGGCCAAGTTTTATGTGGAGAGGTGGCAGGAAAATGTTCTGTGGATTCACAAGTGATGTAAAAGAGACGTTTTGTTTTCCTGGTTCATAACTAGTTCGACGTGGCCAATCATATTTCACATAATGTTGATCAGTTGCACGGCTATCCCACAGACACAAAAAGCAACAAAATTTCGTAAAACCAGATTGCATCCCCATTAAGAGGCCAACGACCTGTTGGAATAGTATGCAAATAATTTATTCTTTAACATTAAATATGCATTTATTTTCAAACCTTTAAATCGCCACAAATTTTCCATTGATGCTCATTGTATTTGATCTTGGTCAAAAGTTTACACATTATATCGTAGGATTCCTTCGTTTGTACTGCATGAGCAATCACAATAGATGGTTTCAAATTTCCATTGTGTATCAGACCAGCCTTCAGGCTGTATTTTGAACCATCTATAAACAAACGCCATTCATTTACATCGTATGGTGTATTCATCGCTTGAAATAAACCGTTGATGTCATCGCAGAAACATATGTTATCTTCTTTTTTGAAAAACGGTAAAAGCGCCTGATTTCTGGTTCTGTAAACAGTGACTTTTGTTTCAGTGTGAAGACAGTTCCACTCCTGCAACCGTGATGCGAGCAATTCTGCTTTTTGTTTCGATAAATCCAAATCACGAATCAAGTCATTCAGCATACTTTGCGATATTTTATGTGTTTCTTCCATGTTAAAATCTTCGGTCGGTGAAGAACAGTTCGTCAGTGACGAACTGAAACTTCCCCTGGAATTTGCACTCACACCTGGGCAAATTGGCAAAGGGTCATTATTCGTACGCAGAACTGGCTTGGACACTGATGACACGTCAGCATATTTATACTTTGATAGTTTTTTTGCATTAAGACCGACCACATACATCAAGCAAAAATAACAATCATCTACATGATTTTTTGGCTCTCTCCATAACATTGGCATTGAAAATGAAAAGTACACTTCTTGACCAAGTGACCACTTGTACAGTTTTGTGCTACACGCTTTACAAAATAATTTCGGTACCCACGGCTTATGAGTGTTTTTCACAGAGAAACCAAAATAATACGAATATGCATCTCTCAGCGCTTTTGATATATTTTTTCCACTTTTCCCGATAATATAACATCCGCAAACATAACAAAAACACTTAGAATCAACTTTGCACTTCTTTCTTTCCATTTTCACAGGTTTTGAAACAAAAAATAACTTAAAGATTACAATTGAAATGACGTTTTTAGCAATGCCAACAGCTGATTGTCGTTATTACAGTGCAGTGCAGCCAACATGCAAGAACTCGAAAACTAGAACCAATCTTGAAAAACAAAAACCGGATTCGAATTCAGCGCCTCAAATAACGTTAAGATTTGTTCTCATCGAATCAGCTCCAAAAGTTGACCGGAATTTGTAAACTTGTGTAATTTGAGATGATTTCTCAGCAGACCGTTACATTTTTAAAAATTAAAAAAGTGCACTTTTACTTACTTTGCTGATAACAAGAATATAATATATATATATATAGTTACTATAATGATATTGAACACTTCAAAGAAAGATATAAACTAATAGATGACAATAAATGACATTGGTTATGAGTGCTGTTAACCAAACTGCATGATTGACATAATAAATGTAACAGTATCGTATTGCCATATTTCAATCGTGGTTGTAAATTGAACCGAATATTGTCAAAGGTTTGAGAATGAATCAAAACACAGCAGGACAAAGCGTTACAGAAACGTATAGTTTTATTTTATCAGTAGTACAGCAGAAGAGTTTACATATTTTCTGTATTCATAGATTATATAGTTAGTATATGATTATATAATCTGTCAAAAAAATAAGAATATTACCATATTGCGTAAAATTCTTGAACATTTTTTTATCTTTTATTTAAACTTTTTAAAAGCCATATTTTTATTATTTCAGATATTTCTTTTAAACAATAATAAAGCGAATGTTTTTTTACTGAAATTTTTATGGTACGATTTTTTATTTTCTTATAAAAATTATAAATGCCATATTAACCTCTATAAACACCTACTAACCCTCTTTCAACCGTTCTTATTAAACCTCCGATGGATGACAGCATGAGATTATTAAGAAGAAGTACAGTGGTCCGGACAGACCCTCTATATAAATTTTGTGAAGAAGGGACGCGTACGACCAGGTGTCCATGAAGTATGCATGAGGTTTGCTAAAGGTGTCTCTTATTTATGAGGGTATGTTGGGGTATGTGTGTAAGCAGTCCCGACCGCAAGGGGAGAGTTTGAGGGCTTAACCCTCCTATGGGGATATAAATAGTTAAAATTTTTACAAATTAACTCCAAATAAAAACCAAAATAATTGCAAACACCAAAATCTAAATTAGCTCATAGCATATACTTCAGAAAATGTGCAGTAATTTTTTGACAGTTTGTGTGTGAGTTTTTTAACAATAAAATAAAAAAACCTGCAAATTAATAACGGTTCTATTCTAAGCATGTGAAAATGTTAAATATGTAAACTTTTCATGAGCAACAAATTGTAATTTCGACAAAATGACAGCTGCGGTTATGGTTGTGGAATCAATTTTATTCGATTTTAAATCATTATTAGCATAGAAAAATAAATAAACTTTGTATTTACTTCAACTACTTTAAGTAAGTAATGATTAGCACCAAAAGGCAACCCTCATCCACACACTTAAATTTTCTTGCTAGTTTACACTCCAAAATAGGCTTGAAAATGATGTAAACTCACGCCTATACAAATTTTGACAGAAAGTTTACGCGCATTTAAGTTCACAAGGTTTTCAATGTTGTCAACGGGTCAGTTACATGTTTAAATGAGAACCCTTAATATTTTGTTTTATTTGCGTATCAGTGCATAAAGAACCAAGTTGATTGCCTTCGCCATTTCTATTGAAACTCTCATATAAAAACGATTGCATGAAATTTTTGTTACATGAGATAAAAATGTACAGTTCATATGTAAGAAATCATTGCTACAAAAATATTTGTTAATTTATGTGCTAGAAATATGATAAACAACCAAAGCTGGGTTAAAAAAGAACTCATTACAATTCAATTCCAATTGATTGGAATTAGGAATAGGTAATTGGTCCTTTAAATTCATAAGGAATGAAATGAAAAAAATCGTCAATTCCATTACAGGAATTGTAATTGGTAATTGAACACATCAATTCCTCAGGAATGGAATTGGAAAAATCGTCAATTCCATTACAGGAATTGTAATTGGTAATTGAGCATCTTAATGCCTTGGAATGGAATTAAAAAAAATTGTCAATTCCATTACAGGAATTGTAATTGGTAATTGAACACATCAGATCCTCATAAATGGAATTTGAAAAAATCGTCAATTATATTACAGGGGTTGTAATTTTATGTTAAAAGTTCAATTACTTATTAACTCAAAACTACTTCATTATGTAATAGAAAATTTTATTTGACTCCCACTGTTTGTCGGTTAATTAAATATTTACAAATATATCGTCGCTCACTTGTAAACGGCCCTAATTGACATTTTTTTTGTTTTGTTCAGGAGACACAAAAGCTGTGATTAAACCGCCAATATAAAATATTCAAATTTGTGTACATGTAGTTGCAGCTTTCAAGAATATTTTCAAGAATATAATTTTGTACTTCTATTATACATAAACTCCATATATAATACTAGTTCTATATAAAGTTCTATCTTAACTCTATTTTAAAAAAATGTCAATTAGGGCCGTTCTACAAGTGAGCGACGATATGTATTATCGAAGATAACAATTTTTTTAATTTAATACGTTCTGAGTTAGAACAAAATATATAGCTGTCACGCTACCTGGTTCAATTCCGCCGACTTTTTGGAAGGTGCTACCAAGCAACTTGTGTACCAACACAACTTCCACACCCCTTTATAATATTTCATTAATCTACTAACAAAGCTATAATTTCCAATTCTATTCCTAAGGAATTGAGGCGTTCAATTACCAAGTACAGTACTCGCAATGGAATTTTAAATTTTTTTCAATTCCATTCCGAGGAGTTCAGGTTTTCAATTTCCAATCACAATTCCAGTAATGGAATTGACGATTTTTTTTTAGAATTCCATTCCTGTGGAATTGAGATGTCCAATTACCAATTACAGCTCCTGTAATGTAATTAAGAAATTTTTGCAATTACATTCCTAAGGAATTGAAATATACAATTATCGATTCCTATTTCCAAGGAATTCGAATTGAGGTGAAAAGAATCATTACAACCAAGCTCTGTATACAACGATTAAGTGATGCTCACATGTGTCGTATTTTGTAGAACTTTGTTTGATATATGACATAGGACATATCTTGTGAATTATCTAACTGATTTTCTTTAAAACCATGGATTTCCAACTGAACTAGGCATTTATTGGAATAAGACATTTTCTTTGTTCTCAAATAAGCATTTAATGAAAAATCAAATCAAATCATGATTGATCAAAATTATTGATCAAACTATCAACAAATTGTGTATCTTTTGTTTTAGCGGTGTTGTAATTGTCCAAATATTAAATGTCTGTTTTTCATCTAAAAATGCACTTAATCAACAGTTTTTTCCCTAAAATCTAACATTGGATGATAACAGCTCCACTAAAATAAAAAATAGAAAACTTGTTGATATTTCGTTGGATAATCTAAAAACTTAGCTCCACAAGTTAGATTAGATTGCACATTAGATTAGATATTAGATTCTAGATCAATAATACTAGGCACGTGCCAAAACAAAAAAAAAAACACCCTGTATCTTGAAGATGTTACGATACTACTGAGTACAGTTTTGGAACAAGTGCTGAAAAAACATATAAAAATGATAATGCGTTTACCGGATCCAAAATTTGTGGACTTGTATTATTTATCCAAACATGTCGGAATATAAAAGCACTGCTATTATTTGCACACAGCTATATGATATATTACTGAATGATATATTACAATATTTTTTATTTTGTTGGGACCATGTACGGACAAAATCGTAAATTCAGACAAAGTCCGCATTGGGTTGAAAAGTCCAATCCGGACTCCATCCTGACGTATGTCAAGCCTTTATACGTTTTGGATGGTTTGTCTAGATCACTGTATTGCTAAATACAGAAAACAGGTTTAATTTAAAAATTATTCATTACGCGATACACGCAAAAACACTGACTTTGTTTCCATTGCGTTCGCTACATAGACTTTAATGAAGTCATGGAACCGTTTCACTCAAACATGCCAGAAAAAAGATTACGCAGCTTCAAAGTTGAAAATGGTCTGTTCAGACCACTGCCATCCATCCGAGAGTTAAAGACATATATGTTTAAAAATTATTGCTAATAAAACTTCAAAACTTTTACGACTGAATTAAAAAATTTCAGTCTGGATTTGTAATGTGATTTGTGTGAATTAACTTTACTTAGCAGACTGCAGTAAAGAACAGACCGATGTATTGCATATGATTTGTCTTATAATAGATCTTAAATTAACACAAAAATATCGTTTTAACCCTTTCATTACATATTTAGAATTTTTAAAAAGTAAAACATTTAAAAAAATAGTTTTTCGCCAGTTTGCTATGAAAATTTGAATTAATCAAACCAATATCTGATGTATGAAAGGCCCTTAGAGATACAATGGATTCAAAATCCCACATTTCTAGTACTTTAAGTTAGTTTTAACCCATTAAAGACAAAATTATAAAAAAATTCCTTATTATTCAGTGTCTACATCATCAAGAAAACAAACCTACACATTTTTATGCAAATTCAACAACGATTAGCACTTTTGCACAAATAATTGGTTTTTTCTCGCATCGTTTACACAAATAAAATATTTTTTAAACAACCTTCTTTACGCATTCTATGCTTTAATACCAACAATTTATTGGAGTATAGATAGAATCATGACAAAAATTAAACAATGAGCCCAACAAACCTTTGCAGAATCAATATGGTCATTTTTTTAACTATTGCATTTTGCAAAATAGTAGAAAAATACTACTTTAACCATCAAACGCATTTGATTTTTTGTGATGTAAAAAACGTTTGGTGTCAATTTGACACTATGCATTACAACCGTAGATTTTAAGTTTAATACCACTGGAAACGCAATTTTTAAATTTATATTGTTTTATTTAAATTTTAAGTTTCAATAAAATCAAAAAAGAATGCTTTAGATTTGTTTGCCACACTAGATCTATATGAATAAAATAATTCATAAAATGTTAAAAATAAAAGTTATACTGTTATTCACCAAGTACACTTAGTTTAAGCACATTTTTACTTAGGGTAAAACTATGCATTGGACAAACTTCGGAATAGCAGTTGCCACATCGCGTTCTGTATCGTTTTGCACTTGATTTATACGCACGAAATATTTACAGTTATTATTTTTATTTTTTTTTTTTTGATTCAACTCTTTGTTTAGTGTCAAATTGACACTGAACATCGTTTGAGGGAAATTTTTTGTGCAGCTTTACATCTATTAACAATTTTACTTTCATAGATATAATTTTAGTCAAATTGGCACTAAAAGCGTTTGAAGGCAAAAGACAAAAAGCACACATAATTTCGCTTTGGTTAAGCATAAGTTGTGCCTATTACCGCATAAGCCACAGAAGATAACGTTGGTGTAACGACTATCGAAATAGCTGTCTTGAATGAAAAAATTTCACCATTTCGCTAGTGATAGGGTTCACAAAAACAAAGAATTTTTAAGACATATTTAACATGGTAAAGAAGGGGCAACTTCGATAGTTTAGTGGTAGCGCTCTTGACTGTCGCTAAGGGGTCCTGGCCGGGCCATGTTCGTACGCCATAACCTTTCTTTCCTTTTTTATAATCAAAGGAACTTTGAAAACAAATCAATTTACAACAACAAGTCTTAATTGGTGGTGGTAACTTGACTTGACTGAAATCAAGGTATAACAATGGCTTCAGATTTAATATCACATGTTTCTACAGTGATATTAAAAGTAAATGCAGTGTTTCTACTCAAAAGTTCCACTTGGTCACTCCCTTCTTCCATTCTGTCGTATCACAATGGACCAATAATTTCATCTTAGTGGGTTGGTCTAAAGACCTGCCGCCACTTTAACCCTAACCTAACATAACATAGTAAAGAATATGATAGTAGCAATATTTTCGACACTAATATAAACGAAAACTAATTTATTATTACCTTAAAAAAACACACAGTGCCAAAACTCCATACAAGCCGCGGGCATAAGCATAAATAATGGTCGTAAAGCAACGAAATTTGATGCATGGCTCTTTTTTAAAAAAAAAACCATTGTCCAAAAATTTATGCTTCCGAAAAACGACCACACCCACCTTTCATAGTTATCAAAATCTGAATCTATTATAACTCAAAAAATGCAGGTCACAAATAAACAAAATTGAATTAAATTTGAGTACACTTTGTTAGTGGCAATAATCACTGAATGAATAAATTACTTCGAACAATAAACACGCCCACCTTAAATACAACCTAATATGGTAACAACCATTAAATAACTGTAAAATAATTTATATTTTAGCTACATAACTAAAATTTGGTGAGTTTGTTTGCAATATCTAAACAAAAGTGAGTGCAAAAAATTAGCTTGATACGCCAGCTGACGCACCCAACTCCCATACAAATCCTCTTCGTAAAATTTGTAGTAACTCATCAAACGAATCACTTGAAACAAAGTACTCAAAACTTATATTGAAAATGCTATTTTCGTTCTCTGTGTCATCTAACATATTTTATAAATATCATTGAAATGCCTATAAAATGATTATTTATTCTTATATACCAAAACAAAATGTATCTTTTCTTAGCAGGAACTTCCATTTCTACGAAAAAAATTTCCATAACGATGAAAATATTGCTCTCGTAAAATTTTGATGACTCTCGGATTTTTTTCTTACATTAAACCAATTTCAATTTCGTCAGCTGTTTTTTTTTTTTGTTCTTGTCGGCCATTCTTCTTACATGGAGCCAAAAAAAGCTAAATCTCGGCTTTGGAACAAAGTGTTCGTCAAATTCACACATCGTTTACTTTACATAAAGATGCAATTAGACTATTTTTCGAAATTCTTTATGACTTTGTAAGATTCTGACTTACACCCATGAACTAAAATTTTGTGTAAAATTGGCGACATATTGTACCAAGAGTAGTTTTCGGAATTAATTTCTAATGTCTTTATTAAAAATTCTTAAAATGGCACACATATTATAGTTTTGGCACTAGTTAATGTTCGCAATATTATATAAAGATTTATTATTAAATCAACGTTAATACCTGTTATGTAAGAAGACTTTTCAAAATGTTCAAAAAATGTACTTACTGTACGATGTGCCATAGCCAGTTATAACTTTGTCAATATTTAAACCAATTAAACGCTGATTAAGAATAATATTACTGTAGGCAGATACGCTGTATTGCTTATCTATTAGCTTAACCAATAAGACGATGATTAGGAATAATATTACTGTAGGCAGATACGCTGTATTGCACGCGCAACGACGATACATACTTTTCTATACCGGCCATATTTCCTTTTGGGAGTAAAAAAAATTTGCAAAAAGTTTGCAAAAAAAATATATAAATAATATATACTTTATTTTTGAAAAGTGCAAATTAAGGTGTCACATTATGTAAAGTAACATAGGTGTTACATTATGTAAAGTAAAAATTGGAGATACGTTTTTGAATGATTTTTATTACATCTACTCCTAAAGTTGGCGAAAATATCGATTAATTTTAAGAAAAGTGGTATTTTCACAATTAAAGCGGATTGAAACTTCAATTTTATGTTTAAGAAAAATTACTGTAGTCGTGTTCCTTACATTCTACTATTCCAAACAACTATTGACAAAAATATTTCTAAAAAATATTGAGTTTTTAAAGCCTTTTCAAATTTTTTCTATTTTTATTACAAGTATTCTTACTAACTACCATTTTATTTTTTGCAAATCTATATTTTTGCCCACAATTTCGACTCTGTGCAACGCTTAAAACAAGAATCAAAGGTTGAAAAAAATTCAAAGTTTTTCAATAAATTAATGTTTTTAACCAAATGAATTTGAAAATTTTGTTTTTAAGTTAAAATAAAAAAAATGGTTTAGTTATTTAATTCTAAGAAATAAAACTTTTTTAGAATTATATTTGATCTTAATGCCAAACAAGGTCATGAAGCAACAGGTTGCAACAACAATAAGCTCTTTGCAGAACAAACCACCAAGCAGACTATACAGACTGTTTTGTTGATAGCTACTAACATCAACTCTTCATTAGTCTTCCGTGGTTTTTATAATACCATCAACTTTGATAAGTTTTTACGAACACCTTCTGTTTAATCAAAACAGAATTATTGTGCTATCTGTATTGCACCTTTTGATGAAGAAGTAGGTCTTTGCAGAAGCAATGCAGTCGGTTTTTCGAACCTTTGCTTTTTGCAAAGTAGTAGAAAAACATTGCTTTGAAAGCCGGCATACAACACAATTATTCTGTTTTGATTAAACAAAAGGTGTTCGTATAAGCTTATCAAAATGGATGGAACTGCATAAACCACAGAAGACTACTGAAGAGTTGATATAGCTATCAACGAAACAATCAAAACAAAAAAAAATTTTAAAATGACAAAAATAGTGATAAAAATATGTCATCATAAGCTTTTCAAAAAATATATCTATATTGATTTTAACCAATAAAGGTAGAAAATTCAATTTTTTTTTAGTTGACAAATATTTTATAATGGAAACATTTTGATTCAAACCTCAAACAGTTCATTTAGGCTGAAAATTTAGATCAGAATTACAAACTTTGTAACTACTAATTCGCATTTTCTGATATTTTTTTTTTTTTCAAAAAGATCCTTATACTAACTAGGTTGGGCCTTTGACCTGAAAGGAAAGGAATAGATTATTTAGAGGAATTGATTGGAACCATACGTGACTTATTGATTAGGAGAAAAACCGTGAAAGACAATTTGAATTGCTTTTGACCGAGGCTAGTGCTTTAACCTTTTTAAATGCTTTAACCTCGACAAGCATTTCCAGCCCTTAGTTGTTTCTGTCCTTTAATTCCACATTTTCCCACAATTTAATTGTGGATTTTTAGTTTTCCATAATTCTTAAATGTAGGAAAGAACAAAGAAAGTAAAAGGAACCATGCCCGAACCCGGATTCGAACCAGGGACCTTTGAGTTGATAGTCTAGCTGACTACAAAGGCCGACAAAATAAATGATATAAAAGAAAACAAAATTTATGGTTTAAAAGTTGCAAAAAGAAAGCAATAACTGACAAAATCTTTTTTTTTTAATAAATGAATAATGTAAAAAACAAGATAATTTGTGTTCATTTGTAAATATTTACGTTAGTAGAAAAACAAAAATATAAAAATAATTATTATTCCAGATCATTCATTAGCAATAAATTCAAAAGAAGGACTTTTCTAAAAACAATAAAGCTCGCGTTATGCAATTTTGGGTAGGTTCCACTGAAAAATAACTTAAATAGAGCCTTAGACATCATAGTATAAGTTAGCTTTTAAGAATTTTTCGTCAACAAGAGTTAAAAAATAGTGTATAAGAAATAAGTTTAAGAAATATTATTATTACAGATAGATATTTTATTGCAAGATCTATGAGGAATTGAAAAATAGTGCAATCTACATTCGAATGTTAATTAAGTTTTATCTCTCCAGTTTAAATATGGAAAAAATTGTATTTTGGATATAGATCATATTTTTGGAAACAACATTCACGAATGAATCTTTTTATCATCTTCAGAAAAAAAAATCTTTAAATAAAATAATATTTGATTTATTTGGAAAAGAAAATGAAGGAGAAAATTATCTGACAGAACTCCAAGAAATATTTTATATTCAGAAAAATGTATATTTTATGCACTTCAATATCGATTTTTGTTGCAGATTTTGTATGGACATTTTAAAAGTTTTATAAAAGTTTTTTATATCTTCTTTCTTTTATTTCATGAAGACGTTAGCTTATATTTAAAATAAGAAAAAAAATTTCTATATTTAGTGAATTCGATTTCACAAAAATATTAATGGCTTTTACTTAAAAACTTACAGTTATATTATAAAAACAGCTATATTTTGCAATCTAGGCAAATATATATTTAAAATATTTTTAAATATATGCTAATAGTTATTTCATGCATATTCATTTGAAATATTGATAGATTTAAATTTTTTACATTTCTTTGTTTTTTTTTCCATAACTTAGCGTATATTTGGAATGGAATTATTATAATACTTAAAAGTTTCTATTATTGTAAATGACTAATGTAAGACCTGATAAAATAGAAGAAGAACAAAAAAACAAAATAAAATTTTTTTGACACACTTTCTTCGTAATTTTTCTTATTAAATATTATATGACATTAAAAATTACTTCTAAATCAGCATTCAGAAAATATTTATGGCGGCACATTATTGCAATTTCAGTAAACTTCAGAATAACTCCTTAAATGTATTATTCCATTATTCTTATTATTCCCCTTATATATCAGAAGTTGAAATTGTATGCAATTCCACTGGAGAATATAATAGCTTACCACATCATTAACTCCACGACTTGAACTAAATCCTTGTCCACATGTTGCCGCAAACAGGCAACAAGTGCTCAAAAGCACAAAAATCTTCATTTTTATAAAACAATTGCAAATTTTGCCAAAATCACTGTTTTTAAATTTATAAAAATTTACAAAATATTTTTGTAATTTTTTTTATTCACAATGTTACAATTTCAATAGATTTTGACACCTTTTTTTGTTATGCTCAATATGTTTGTATACCATTTAAAGTCAGCGTTTTCTAATTTAACAGATTTCTCACAAAATTTCAAATTCAAAACGCGTTTCCACACTCGCGCACGTCCAAGCGGTATGTCTTGTAAATAAATCCAACAACAAAGATTTGTGAAAAATAATTATACACTCAAACTCAACCTAACAATGACGTCTAGTCTGGTAAAAGTTCAACATATAACTGAAATTCATTTTCAACTGCAAAGGAATTTTAAGCGCAACTTCAGCTTGTTGTATAGTATGTTGCTAACTTGGTCAAAACAAAAGAATTGAAACGATGGCTTCGAAGAAGCAACGTCCGCGAGTATCTTGGTCGTATTTATAACTGAACTTTAGTGATTTCTTGCCAAATGAGGTAGCTCGATGGCTTAAAGTTAAAGCCACGACAGCTAGCTGGTTGTTTTCGGTGAAGAAGTGCAAGAAGTAAAATGGTGAAGATGCTGTCTCTGTGGCTTCTGCAACAGTTGTGCTTACCTGGCCAGCATGAGTAAGCCACTAGCGAAAGAATGAGCGTGTAGCTAAAAATCGCAAAAAAATTCACATATTGTTAACCAAAACGAGAGAAAGTGAATTACTTAGACGAGCTACGCAACTTTGTTTACAAACCGATATGTTGCTGTCAACATTGTTGTGGAGTATCTGGTTTCTGTTATCTGGTTTCAGACATATGTTTTATTTGCGCACTTTTTATCTTATGTCTTTTAAGGATAAATTTATTTATTTATTGGCCAAGCAAGGCAATTTATTTATTCTAACAAGTTATTTTTTTTCTTCTCACCTCCTTCCTTGTTTTGGTGTTCGAAGATATGCCAATCAAAGTGGGCGTAATCCGTGTAAATTAGGAAAGAATAGAAAAATAAAGGGAACTTAAATACTAACATATTTTTTTTTCTTATACCAGTGTTGCCACAAAAATATTTCAAAATTACACAAAGCTTTCCGAATATTACACTATTCTGATCAAATTACACAAATTTTAATTTTCTTCTTTGCAAAACAATAAAAACAAATTATTGCAATGACAAATCAAGAATTAAAAGTAACATAAAACACAGAATGTGTAACAAAATATCTCGGATTACGTATACAATTATGAGGTTACAAATTATTTCCAATTTTATTGATAAGTACATATCAGCCTCTGGCTAAAAAAAATTCTCTTCAACTGCTATTTATTCCTATTGTGTATTTATTCCTAAGAAGCTATTGTATGAGTGCTTAGTCTATCTCTTTTGCCAGTCTCTCAATATTAATATAGCAAATATTCGTTCCACTGAAACATTAAAAAATGGAAGCATTACAAGAAATCTTATGTCTACCCCAAAGCTAGAGAAAAAATTCCTCTCCAATAGGATTTTAAGACTAAAATCTTTTCTCCAATAAGATTAAACACAGGATTGTGATTCTTAATCTAATTTGAATTTGACTTGTAATCCAAAATAGCGTGTTCTCGCGTTTGTGGGCATCATCAGAAAAATAAAAACCTTTTTTATTTGGTGAACAACTTCAATAGAAAAGTTTCGACATATATTAATAATTTCATTACGGTTATTTAAAGATATTTCTCCAAGATTTTCTTGATAGCAACTCTTTCCACTTTTTTTAACTTTAAGAGAAAATAACTTTTTTAGAAAAGGTTAATTAAATATTCAAAGCAAGTGTGCAATTAACAATTGAATAATGTGATTAAAAGGTGAAAAACTGTGGTTTAGGCACATTCACAATTATTTTTCATTTCATGACAGAGCTGACTTTATTTTTTCTTTCAGCTACGAAATTACTCAAAAATTACATAAAATACTCACAGTACATCGACAGTACAATCGTTTCGAAATTACACACATTTTGTGTAATTACACAGAAAGTGGCAACACTGTCTTATGCATAGTAATATAGCTAAGACTTTTATATGATAAGAGTAGAAGAGGTCTGAGAAGGAACTAGAGAATTGGAAAGGATACTCTTATCAAACAGGGTATTTATAATCTTAGTATTTAATTCTAACGACTAAAAGGACAATAAAGGAAGAGCGCAGAATCATTGAGCTTTTAGTAGGGAAAGGGATTTAGAGAGGGCATGCTTAACTGTAGATTAACAAACTTTAATTTAGCTTAGATTAAGATTTTGGGAGTCATGTTGGGTGAAGAAAGGTATTATTAAGACGGAAATAGGGACTTGGAAAAATTTTTCTTAAAGTGAATTTAGACATAAGGGGTGAATAGTACGTTGGATGAAACTAAACTCTGTTTGGATAAGGTGCCTTTAAATTTAACGAATTGGGACCTGTCGTAGAGGTAGGACTTCAGCCAATTGAGCAAAGATCCTGAGATACCAAACTTTTCCAATTTGGAAGCCAAGATATCATGATCGACACGAACAAAAGCTAAAATCGGTGTACATTGCCTCTACTTGATGTTTCCGTTTTTCTATTTTACTAAAAACATCAGAGATCATAGTCATGAGATTTGTTGTGGTTTTTCTACCTTTACGGAAACCATGTTGCTGTTCATTGAGTGGAGGATTTTTAATAAATGTTAGTTTTGCGCATATAATTTGTTCGAACAATTTTGGAATAGTCGATAATATGACAACTCCTCTATAATTTTTAACAGACCTTTTGTCGGCATTTTTTATATATTGGTGTGAGTTGTGATATCTTCCAATACGATGAAAAAGCACCTTGGAGCAGAGATTTGTTAAATATTATACATAAAGAAATGATTAATATGTCTAAACATCGGACTAGTAAGCGTAGGGGTAACAGGTCTGGACCGGGTCCTTTATTTGGATCAAGTTATTTAATCGCTTTGGCTATCTCATCATTATGGGGCGTATTCCTAAAAATGGAGGGGGATATAAGTAGTTCTTGCAGAAACACAGAAAACCTCTTTAAAATGGTCTCTTGTATATTCGAAAAAATAACTCAAAAAAATTTTTGGGTTTTTCTCACCAATAAGGTTTAGTTAAAATTGATAAGCTTTTTTAAAAGAAAAATCTTTGGCAAACTTTTCATAACTTGTCTACACTTCCTTGCTTACATCTGTTGGAGTTTTAATAATTTTGTACAATTTATTTCTTTAGAGTCTTAGATGTCTAAGATTTGAATTTAACCATGAAACTGAACTTTCAAGATCCAATACTAAAATATCTCTGCAGTGAAAATTAGAAAGATCGATTTTAATTCTGTCGTAATATGCATTAAAAAATCATATACAATTGAGTTATTAAATGAGTGGGTAAATGTTATGCTGACTTCGGACAGTTCCGTTGTTAAGTAACAAAAACCAAAAAATTAGAAAAATTGTTTTTTTTCGCTGTTATTTGTAAAAAAAAAATATTTTAACATAATAATAGTTTATTTTGTTAGTATCTATGTGTACAAATTTCAAAAGGATCGGCCCACGGTTTCCGGAGAAATCATGTGGTGCGTCCGTAGTTAGATTTGGGTTAAAAAATTCTTATACTGCTCAAATCTTTATAAAAATTTAATAAAATGTTCTTAGGTATATGTAAGGGATAGTTTTCTATAGTGGAACCGATTTTTTTTTCATCATAAATTTTCACAATGAGAATATTTTCGAGTTCCAAGTATATCATTGGATTGGTATTTTAAATCTTTTTGCTTAACAGAGTTTATAATTTTGTAGGAAAATTTCATAGTATTTTTTCAAAAATCTGAAAGGCTTAAAATCGGCTTTAAAAATTGTTGTCTTCTAATGTGTAACTTTATCATACATTCAATAAAACCACAGAAAGCGTAAAGTCATTGAAGTGAAAAACCCAAACTATGAATTTTTATTTATTAAGTTGACCTTAAAAATTAAGGCGTAATTCAAGAACAGCGACAATTCTCTTTTTTAATATTTTTTTGTTGGACTATACATATTTTTGCCTTCTTAATCCAAATCTGGAAAAACTTCAAGCCGCTCGCTATTTGTTTAGAAGTTATAGGTCTCCAAAGTTGCAAAAATGGCCTGTGCTTACACTAAAAAAAGTGAGTGTGTTGCAACTTGAAAGGAAGCTTAAACAGAAACTTAAACAGAAACTTAAACGGTTAACTGCAGTGTTATACAAAAATTTTAAAATTGATAATTTTTGAAACTTGAAAATTTTTTAAATCATGTTCTTCAAATAGTGCCTAAACTGCTGTCTGATTTTGAAAGTATCGAAAAAACCCAATTGTACCTACATTTCTATCCCTGGTACGTGGTCTTACGAAAAAATTAAAATAAATTTATAACGTCATCAGATCGCATAGTAGCCCAGATGAAAAACAAAATAGGCCTGCCGATGCACACTGTGTCTTTTTCAATTTTAGCGTGCCAAAACTCATATCTCAAAAAGTTGTATAGCAGGAGACATGAAATTTGGTAATTTTGTTTTCAAGACCAAAGAAGTTGCTGCCACAAAAAATGGGCATGATCCGTAAACTGCCACGCCTACCACCCATACAACTGGAAAAGTATTATTGGTATAAGTTTGGTTATATGTATGCTATAATAATAAAATTTGGTTTTTGAGTTTGTCTTGTTACTCAAAAACTTTTGGCGAAAAATGGGCGCGATCGGTCTACTTTATCACCAGAAAATTAAATAAAAAATGTTGAGCTTTATTTTTTACCTTTATTATTCTGAATCGGAATCAGAACTTGCTTCAATAAATTCTGGAGCCTTTAGTAGTTTTATTACATCTACTTTTAAATTAGACCGTTTTTATTTGGGTGGTTGTCGTAAAGAGTTAATAAACGGATCAGAAGAAATTAAAATTCTGTGCAGCAAATCTTCATTTGTGACGATTCTTGAAGTTTTTCTGGTAAAGCTTTCTCTTTCTGATAAATTAAGATCTTCAGCAAGCCATGCAGAATTTTGAAAGAAGAATATATCTTGGTGTATTGCCGCCCTCACATATCTTGTCTAGATTTTAGTTAGAATTGCTCTCAAAAACTGTTCTTTCTACATCGATAATATCAAGGTGCTTGGACTTATTTTTTTTACAAAGTTATGTACAGCATTCAACTTTTCATTTGCTGCAACTGCTACCCAATTATCAAAAATTTCTCTACGGGTGATTTTCAGGCAAATTTTGTCAAAATTTTTGTTTTATTTCTCACTTGAAATCGAATTGTTTATCTACGTATACAAATCCACTTTTTAGTAAACAACATTTTTATAATTTATAAAACACAATTACTTACAAAGGATAATTAAATATATCTTTAAGTTGTAGTTATTTGATTGCTGCCAAATTTTAAATTAACTTCACGAAAATATTCTGTAACTCTTTTAAATGAAACTTAAGACGCATTTTCCAAACTTTTTCCTTTCTCATATTTCCCACTTTACTTTCATATATCCAAGTTTATCGGCAACTTTTGCTACAAACATGATTATTTCAATTATTTCAGATTAACAAATAATTGTAACATAATTTATTAATTAACATCCTTGTTTATAACAATGATATAATCCTTTTTGAATAAAATATAAAAAGCGTTAAAAAAGTGACGTTGCAGCTTACATATTGGGAAACCCTGTTGAAAAACTGTTTGCACCCTACAGCATAATTATTGAAATTAAGTTGCCGACATTTAATTCAACACAAAACACTAAATAATATATTTTTAATAAAATATATGTTTAACATAATTATTATTCATAAAAAAGATTTTTTATTTATGTTTGTGGTAAAATATAATGTTTTTATTATTCAAAGAATAGTTTGTTGGAAAAGTGTGTATAAAGAGACATAAAAAACTTTTTTAATTTCGAATTCAAAATGTATATTATAGAAAGGGACATACTTTTGCCTTACTCCAATGCATTAATATATATATTTAACATCACCAGCAGCTGAAAGTTCTATTTTATTTGCTCATACTTTGGCTTCTAAATGTCAGATAGAACCAACCATAGGTATTTGTACATTTGTAAACAAGTGTAAGTTTTGTTGTTACGCACGATTTTAGAAGCAAACAAATTAAGCAAACATTAAATATGTCATTGTGTGAAAAGTTTTAAAAGTAGAACAATGAAATTTTAATCTTAAATATATTAAACTATCGTTATTAAGAATGCATAAAATAATTGATTTTGGCTTAGTAGTTTGCACTTGCGAGGCACAAGAAGTTTAAAACCACAAAATTGATATAAATGTGGTTCCTGAAAATTAATAATGTTGAAATTCATTTAATTTGTGCAATTTATTTGTAATATTAATCTAAATAAAAAATGACTGTATCCAGTTTTGTTTACGCAAATTATCCTTACAGATGCAAAATGTACTAAACAATGGAATGAAAAGGTGTAGTTGCATATATGAAGATTTCTTTTATTCGAGTCATTTTGCGCAATGGTTTTTTTTTTTAAAAACTTAAAGAAAAAACACTTTATATTTTTTAGTTACACTTTCCATCATATTTACAGTGGAAAATTTTAGATTTTTCTTACTGAAAATGACTTTAACAGATCGATTCTGTGCGTTACCGGTAATAGTAATCTTGTTACCGAAATTCGTTACCGGTCTTAGCAATCAGTATTCTGTGCACTCGGTAACGCTGTCAAGCGTCGTAAACTCACCTCATTAAATAAAGCACTCGCAGTTTTGTGTGAGAGTGTGGTAAAACAAAAAAAAAAAAAAAGTAGAAAAGAGAAGTAAGTGCAAAGAATTAATGGAATTTTGCTTACTTCAAAATAATATTTGCTTTTCTTAGCAGGAAATAAGAACCAACTACGCCAGCACAGCTGCAGTTTTATGTTATACCACCTAGAGCAGCTGCAAGCTATCCAAATGCCAGCTGTTTTGCTTGTTACCACCTAAAGAGATGGTAACAATATTCATCGGTAACGCTTGGTTGCAGAATACCAAAAGAGTGTAAAAGTTACCATAAGGTGAATTTCTTCGGCAATAAGATTAGCGTTACCACGACAGAATCGATCTGTAAGTATAATTTGATGATAAAAAAATCATTATTTTCTATAAATTTTTTAATATATTTTTTCATTTTTTAAAAAACTTGTTCTTAAAAAATCATTTCAGAATTTAACTATATATTTACAAAAATAAAGTTTTTATTTCAAAATCTTTTTCACCTCAAAAGTTATGTTTGGTTAAATTTGGCATAATTTTAGTGCGTTGCATTCAAGTTTTCTTCGTTTATTTAAATTTCTAACTTTGACAAATTTACAAAAAATATGCAAAAATTAATTTTGACCTATACGACCCATAAACAATGTCTGCGTATTGTAATTGTAACAAATACAGTTACGAGTTAGTTAAGCTATAGGGAAGTCACTACAACTAAATGTTTCCAATTTTGCTGTGACGCACTAAAATGCCATAAGCAAAATATAAATTTTATTGTTCACAAAAAATTATGTGTTGCTTGTCTATTTCCATGTAATCCATTTTTGTTTTATTTCAGCGTTCAACGAGACTACCAAATTTTTCGTTAATGCATCATTGTGAAATTATGAAATTATTTGTTACAAGAAGGTTGAAATGAGGTTTTTGTTCAGCAGCAAGAACATTGGAAATAGTAATTGCAACTTTATGCTGTATTGAGGTTATTATTCAGTTGCTACAACTTTAGGAAATATTACTATAACTCAAAAAATGTAGATAGGAAAAATAACGTAGAATTGAGGTTTTTATTAATTTGCAAGAACATTGAAAATAGTCGACGCAAGCTTGTTGTGTATTAAGGTCATACAGCATAAAATTGCAAGTTTAAAAAACATAATTGTAACTTACAAAATTTTGCTTGATGTAAGAACGATGTATTGAGGTTATTATCCTGTTGCAAAAACTTAAGAAAAAAACCACTGCAAATTATATAATGTAATTAGTGACATGAGCGTTGTATTGGAGTTATAATTCAGTTGCAAGAAGTTTAGAATACAATTGTTGTAAGTAAATGCTGCAATAAGGTTATAATTCAGTTACATCAACTTTAAAAAAATATTTGTTATTTTTGATATTTAGTTAGTTGCAGGAACTATGTATTGAGGTTATTAATCAGTTGCAAGAACTTTGAAAAAAAGCGTCTAACAACTTCATACTCGCCATATCTTATTTTTTTTTCTGCACTAAGAATTTTGATTGAAGAAGATTTAAATTCAATTTTCCTTAGTATTTAGTATTTTCTTTTAGAATTTTCAGTGCAATATGACACTAGGAACTTAAAAAAATGTATTTAGCTTTATATTAAAGATTATTACGCGGAAATTAAAAACTCGAAATACTTCTTAATTCCAAATTATTTTAAAAAGTTTTTTTTTGAAATTTTAAAATTTTAGTATATAACTCTTCATATTTTCAATTAATTTTCACATCCTTTTATTACATTACAATTTGTCTTTGACTTTTAAAATACACTCAAAGAAATTATCACTGGTTTAATGAAAATTATATTAAGGAATTATGTATGCAAAACATTTTTAAACTTTTTAAGAACTTATTTACTCAATTAGTCATCAGTTTCCGTGTTAAAAAATATGTCGTTATAACAAAAAATAACTCCAACAAAACAAAATATTTGTTACATTCACGTTATTTTACCTGAATTGTAACATAAGAATAATACAATATCAACTTTTTTTGGATGTTTTAAGTATGTTTCAGCTTGTGGTGTGCAACTTAAGTTTGTTCCAACAACACATTTATAACATTATTATGACACATTTTTGGCCTAATTAAAACCTAAGTTGTTACAAAATAAGCGTAAAATATCTGCTTTTTCAGTTGTAATTACGTTACAATTACGATTTATATCTGTATTGGTGATTCTTTTGCGACACTTTTACAACCTTTTTGTGCTAGCGGGGATAAGCATATGCACTTACACTCACGCGGCCAAGGTTTGCTTCCGGATAATGGTAATTTTTCAACTGCCGGCAACATATGTTGGAAATTCAGCAGACAAGCTCGCTTCCATATCCGCTTATATCTTTTTTCTATAGGCACGTCCTAGGCCGGCATGTCTGTCAAATTAACTGCCGTAGCAGCAATGCAGCATGCATCTCATGGTATGAATTCAGCATTAGTGCCGAGAGATGCATGCAGGATTGCTGCTTGGGCAGTTTATTTGGCAGACATTTTTACCTTCTGCATTCATACCATAAGATGCATTCTGCATTGCTGCTACGGCAGTTCATTTTGCAGACATGCCGGCTCACGACATGCCTATACAAAAAAGATATAAGCGGGTATGGAGGCGAGCATGTCTCCTGTCCTTCTGAGGCATATTGCTGGCAGACATACAGCAGGGCTCTTTTTTTTTCTAACTGGGAGGCAGCTTATGCAACAAAAAAGCAAATCGTTACACGCAATTATTTCTCATTAATTACAGAAAAAAATTCAAAAACAATTTGTTAATGGCTATAAAGTTCGATTCTTTGACCTCAAATATCAGATATATCAAATATATAATACTCAAATGTACTATTATTAAAACAAGGATTAGACAAATATAAGGAAACAGACAATATGTTGTTCAATGCAATTGTTCATCTGCTATTTGTTCATAATATTAATCACATTTTTTGTCAGTTCAAAATTGACGAAATAAAATAATTTTCTGAAAAAACGATATCAACGGCTTTTACCATAAAACTGTTTATTTAATAAAATTTGTACCTTTAATAATATAATAGAAACAAATAAAAAATTGTAATAGTCTTTAATACATTCGTACTTTTAATAGATTTCAGTGAAGTTGTGGTGGTTCCTCTCAAATTAAGTTGAAGTTAATGAATACAAATCCAAATTAAGGCCCTAATACAAGATAGTCTTCCTCACCATAATATTACTCGATCTTGTCCACAGTGTTGGTTATAAATTACACAAGTAATTTACAAAATTTAATAAAGTGCCTTGAATTCATTAATAAACATAAAAGTGGCGCAAATAAAAATTTAAATTAATCTTATGTAATCAAAACATTAAATATATGCGAAAAACAATACAAAAAAATTCACACCACTTTACAGAAACAACACCTTAGCTATCAACAGCACCATCAGCAACATATTTGCTTTTGCCTCTTGTATGGCCAACAATAAAAAAAAATAAAATAATCCAAAAAAACGCCGTACGGCGCTCAACGCCTATTCAAGCTAAGGTCGTATGTAGAGCAAAAACTCAAAAAGCCACAACAATTGATAGTTAAAAAGTTTGCATACTGTACTATATATCTAGTTTTAAACAAATATTTGTGAAACTTAAAGATGTTCCATTCAAATACTTGCAGCATCTGCACAATATCTATCATGTTTTATATAAATTATAATGACTAACCTTGATTTTGACATACATTCCAACATCCCACTGTTTTAAATTTATGACATTATACTTATGTGATGTGATATTCAATGTTGTTGTAAGAAATGTTGCGAATAGTTAATTTTAAACAAAAAAGTCACATTCTTAAAATTAAGAAAAACTACACATAATATATTAAAAAAATGTAAAAAAGAAACAAAATAATAGCGACCTTTAGCAATTGTCTAGATTACAAATATTGTAGCTATGTGTGAAGCGCACTGTTTTTAAACATGAACAATATGCATGCAAAAACGTGCTCCACGGTAAAAAGCTATCTTAATGTATATATTTCAAAAACTTTTGACCAGCAATAAATCGGTTTTAGAGTGGCTTCATGTGGCTTTTATTGCGTTACATTGAAGATGGCATGATTTGAAGTATTTTCTCAGAAATCAAATTTGATGCGATGTCAACACTATGAGATTTTAAATATTTTGTCTAAATTTACAATAAGATTACTTTTATTTTCGTAAAACGAAATAAAGACTAGCATCAAAATAAGACAAAAAAGGCAGAAACAGCGGAATTAGTTGCGAAAAATAGTAGGTAGGAACGAAACTGTATGTGATAGAAAGTGTTGAAAGTACTTATATTTATAAAGAAAATTTATTTATTATTTATTGTATATTAAAAACATTTAAAGTGGTCATTAATTTTGCAATCTGGTATCAGAGCCAAAAATAATACTTTCTGTGACAACGTTGTTCTGTGAAAGGAAGTTTAAAGACAAAGTAGCAATCATTACGTCTTTCTCAATTAAACCAAGGTTTAGTTAGTTAGCTAGATCTTTAATATGCCATGGAGAATATTTTAAGTAAAGTGTTCTACTTCAAAGATATTAAAGAAGCAGTAACCCCCTAAAGTTGTTTATTATTTAGATTACTCAGGCTTTTATCTCCACGATCGATTTAAAATACTGTCCCCGGATCAGTCTTTGAAGTTTAATATATAGCCAAAAATCACAAGGAGCTAAATCGGGCTCTAAATAAAACGTTTTGAACTGGTCCGATTGAAATCTTAAGAGCATATGCAAGGGTTCTAATTTTTTATCGACCATTTTTTAACACCAATTTCTTGATTTGCTTGACTTCTTGCTCATCCATCGTTATTTCTCGTCTCTCTTGTTCTTGATATAGCTTGGTAACCGAAGGCCTTTTGCATCACTATTTACTGCAGGAATTTCATTCCGCAAGCAAAATAAAATGCATTTTCTTTTACCAACTGAGAAACACATTACAAAAATCTAAAGACTTTTCTTTGTTGTTTCACGAAAACGAGTGCTAATGGTAAACAATAGAATGACATGAATGCTGTTTGTCTAAATGCATTTATGCAATGCATCAGTGTGTTTTATTCTGAATTGGTCCGAAGCTAATTAACAAAAACTGCGCAACTCTACTATTTTTAAGAATATTTACAGTGTTGTGCAGTTTTCGCAACTAAACTAAGCACCAATTCAAAATAAAACACACTTTAACCCTTATGAGAGTGACGAGGTACCCAGGTACCTTCAGCGTTTTAAAACAAAGAATTTTTTCATTAATGACCAAGTACTGAAACTACCTGTCCTCCTAATTTTCTATTAAGTTCACCTTTTTTCCAATAACAGAAAAATCTTCAAATTGTGGTGGGTGCGGGGTGCCAATAATATTTTTACACCTTTATTGGTATGACGAGGTAGCCCGGTACCTTTTTGTGTTTTGTATGAAACTTCTTAGAAACTATTTTTTGTTTTTTAAAAATTAAAAATTTTTTGATTGAAACTAAAAAAACTTGTTTTTTTGTACACCGTGAACGGGAGGAATTGTCGCACCTAACAAAATACCGATTGCGTGATAACTTACAACTCCAAAATATTTTTGAAGATTTCTGGCAACTCTAGCATTAATTGTCAACTTATTTCATAAAATATTTTTAAATATTTGTCAGTAATTTTTGAATAACAAAGATGGACGCAACACGCACCTTAATTTTGAATTTACATTTGGAGAGGAAATCCTCTTGCGAAATTGTTAAGGCCTTGCAGAACTTAAAAGTCAACCGGCGATTCGTGCAGCGAACTTTAGCGCGTTACAGGAGAACTGGCAGCGTTCACCCAAGACCAAATATCGGTGCAAAACGAACAGCGAGGACGCCGCTTTTGATTAAGAAAGTAAGGGAAAGAATACGGAGGAATTTCGCCGTTTCGGGAAGAAAAATTGCACGTGAGCTGAATGTCAGCCAGGACACCATCCGGAATGTTATCAAAAATGACCTAAAACTCAAGGCCTATAAGAAAAAAAAGATTCATGGCCTAACGGAACGTCAGCGCATAATGCGAAAGTGCGGCAATTCTTCAAAGACACGCATGTTGCAGTTTGATATTTTCTGATGAAAAACTGTTTCTGCTGCAAGCAAGCCACAACCCGCAAAATGATAGAGTGTACGCAGCAAGTATGGAAGACATTCCTAAAGAAAAAAAAAACTATTCAAAGATTTCAAAATGTGACCTCTATCATGGTTTGGGGTGCTGTGTCGGAAAAGGGAAAATTACCGCTAGTTTTCATAGAAAAAGGGGTAAAAATCAATTCCGAGTACTACTTGGAGCATGTCTTAAAAACTAATTTTTTGCCACTTGCCAAGCAGATGTACGGAGATTTTTGCTTTCAGCAAGATTCTGCTCCAGCCCACAAAGCAAAAATTGTCCAAAGCTGGTGTCATGCTAATTTACCAGATTTCATCTCTTCGGACGAATGGCCTCCGTCCTCCCCTGACTTAAATCCTCTAGACTTCTCTATTTGGGGCATAATGCTGAGCAAATTAAGCAATGTTAAAAACATGACGGTGGATAGATTCAAGCGACGATTGAAGAAGATATGGGATGATATTCCGGAAAACGAGGTGCGTGCCGCGTGCTCATCTTTTACAAAGCGGCTTAAATTGGTGAAGAAAATGAAGGGTGAACGCTTCGAGTTGAATGATGAGAAGTTGTGAAAAATATAACAAAGAATAAATAAAAATTATTTTTTACTAAACTTAACACTTCGTTTTTTATTTATGACGAAAAGTAAGTGCGACAGTTCCTCCCGTTCACGGTGTATTACATACAATAAAAAATTAATAAAAATAAATTCTGTGCTCACTAAGATAAACTATCTACTCTTTTGAATTTTTTACCAAATGCCTTAAATAACAGCAGCTTGTTCTGTGGCTAGACAAATGGGCCGAGTAGAATTGTTGTGAAACTGTATGGAGCGTAGCAAGCGCTTGAATCTATCCTGAGACAATTTAGCACGAATAAAAGGCAAATGATATTGGTTTCCACAATTCAGTCAGATGCTCCCTATTAGATTTGTTTACACCACATCAAATGAGTATACCAAAATATGCATCTAATTTAGAGTCAGTGAATGGCATATGTTAAAGGTGGGCAAATGCGGCCCTTCGTCTGGTTTTGTGCGGCCTCCGCTTTTAATCTAAGTTTATTTCTATCGCACAATATATTCTAATGATGTTTAACAGTAACAGTTCTAATGATGTTTAACATAACAAAAACAACAAAAATCAAAGACAAACCCTCGCAAAGACAAGAGGCTCTCTTTAACATAACAAAAACAACAAAAATCAAAGACAAACCCTCGCAAAGACAAGAGGCTCTCTACATCTCTTTTTTATTAAACGGATAACGGCTTCGTAACGGCTACTTTAATGCCAACATGTTGTCTGAAAAAAAAACAACAACAGCATTCAATTGGTTCTTAGTCATGCAATGCGCCATCTGTGTTTGTTGCTTCATGGTTTTTGTATGTATTTATCAAGGCACTGGCTTGTCGAACAAATGATCTATCAAACATTTGTTTTTAGAACAAAATTACTTACAACCTGATCCGCGACGTGCGTTGTAAGTCTGATGTTTTTTGTTTTTTGAAGTTTTTGTTTTTTGTTTTTTTCGATAAAGTTCATTTATGTTCATTGTCGAACAAGTGTGAGGGTAGAGTAATTTTGGTTGCGTTTGAAACAGTAACTTTGCTCTGTCATTGTTAGGATCGCAATCAGTGCTTTGTAGGACAATATTGATGAATGTTGTTCAGAAAATCGTATTTTGTGTATAATCTAAATAACTTTTTTAATTCAAATACATATTACAGCATTCAATCATTTCTTACGTTTCAAGTCTAAAATTAAAACAGGTTAGATTTTGTTTTTAATAAGTTAACAACAGTTTGGAAATAATATTTTACACATTTTAGCATGTCGGAGAATAGAAAAAAGCGAAAATATGAAAAAGAGAACAGAAATTTTCAACCCGAGTGGACTCACAACTTTGGTTTTATTAATTTTGAGGAAAAGTCAATATGCTTAATTTGCAAAATAACCATTGCAAATAATAAATTATGCAACATATGCAGACATTATCAAATCAATCACTCTCAGTTTGCTCGTGAATATCCTTTAAAGTCAAATCTTCGAGAAGAAAAGCTAACATCGTTAAAAATACAACTTCAAAAGCAGCAGAAGACGCTGACTAGTTTTACTAACGAGAGTGAGAAAACAAATGAGACTAGTTTTTTAATAGCTTGGAATATTGCTCGTGCCAAACGTCCGTATGGAGAAGGAGAATTCATTAAAAGAAATATAGAAGAAGTTATTAAAATAATAGATCCCAATAATAAAGCTCTACATACATCTGTCGCTAACAATTCAATGTCACGCCGAACAACAGAGCGTCGTATAACCGACATAAGTGAACATATTGAAAATAGTTTAAAGAATGAACTGCAAAATTGTGTGGCATTCAGCTTAGCTCTCGATGAATCTACAGACATTCAGGATGTTCCACAACTGGCAATATTTATCCGCTTTATATCTGAAAATTTCATTTGCAAAGAAGAGATGTTGGATTTAGTTGCTTTAAGCGAAACTACTCGTGGAATCGATGTCAAAAAAATTATTGATGAAGTAATAAAAAAATTCAGGTTGCCACAAAAAAAACTCGTTAGTGTTGCAACAGACGGCGCACCGGCAATGCTCGGAAAAAACAATGGACTTAATGGTCTATTGTTCAGGAACTCACAAATTCCAAACTTTATACCTCTCCACTGTATAATTCACAGAGAGCATCTAGTGGCCAAATACTTTAAATTCGAAAGTGTGTGGAAAGTAGTTTTGCAAATTGTGAACTTTATAAGAACCAACGCAAAGACACATCGTCAATTTAAAATCTTCTTAGAAGAGCTAAAGGAAAATGACGATTCATGTAATATTCCCAATGATGTCTCACTGTGGTGTATCGTAAGATGGCTATCTACGTACAATGTTTTAGCACGTTTCGTAGAGCTTCTTGACCCGATTAAAACATTTACCACAGCAAATAGAAAAGACTACCCGGACCTAAGAAACGAAGATTGGCTAACCGATTTAATGTTTTTTACAGACATGATGGAACATTTGAAAGCGCTAAATTTAAACTTACAAGGAAAAGACAAATTGATTATAGATTTAGTTTTGAAGCAAAACTTGGACTTTTTATGGCTGATCTGAAGTCGAAAAGCGTTACTCATTTTCCACGAATTAAAGCTCATATAAAAAATATTCATGGGCAAAAGATATTGTAGTTTGCCGGAAACCTGGAAGAATTACGTGAAGATTTTAAACGTAGATTTGAAGACTTGAGAAAGCTGAAGACTACATTTGCAATTTTTATAAATCCATTTGATTGTGAGCGTTCCGAGGAAGGATTTTCAATTTCAGACATAGTTTTACCTGAAAAGGCAGCGGGAGAATTGGAGTTATTGGATATAAAAGAAGACCAGGCATTAAAAATGCATCATAAAAATTCATCTTTACTGGAATTCTGGAACTTCGTCCCTGTATCCAAATATCCACATTTAAAAACAGCTGCTAGTCGTCTACTTTCAATATTTGGTACAACATATTGTTGTGAATCTCTATACTCTACCATGAAGTTTATAAAATCCAAATATCGATCTCAACTGACAAACCAACACCTCACAGAATTGTTGCGAACATCCTTAACAAATTATAACCCTAATTTTAAAGATCTAGCCAAAAAACTGCACTAAATATGACTGAAATGTTACTCATATTTATAAAATTATAATAATTTTAAGTGAATTTTTTTTTATTTGTTTTAAGAAATTTACTCACCTATGAGCTTCTAAAACTTTATTTTTGTACTTTGCAGGAAAAAACGACTTAAAATGTATGCCACTCAAAACTCTTTTTTTTTTAAACTTTCAAAATGAACTACTATTTTATGTGTTTTGTAATAACCTAATAACCGGCTATGTAATAATCTTGAATTTTAAATACAATAAAATTAATTTTTTTTCTATAAATATGTCATTTAAAGGTTGTTTTAATAAAATTCAATTTAATAATCATATAAATGTGTTAAGATTTAACAAATATCCTGCGTGGCCCTTTGACATGTATGAAAACTGAAAATTTGGCCCTTTGTTTCAAACCGGTGCCCACCCCTGGCATATGTAGTATATGTTTTATCATTTGGTCATTTTTTAACTTCTGGATAATTTTCTTTTATTGCTGTAGTTTTCAGTAACTTTTCCTTCTTTTCTTTTGGTTCCTCGCAAAATTATAGCGCACATTTCAGACGATAAAATCCTTTTGAAAATTACTTTAGCTGTATATAGTTTGGTGTGGTTTGCTGCACAGCCTCAATAATACATAATATTTCGACCAATCGTTTTTGTTTGTGTAATTGGATCAAGTATCCACTGTGTTCCATCTTTTGAAAGAGTAAAATTTCCTGACTTTACTGCAGCACTATCATCCGATTCATATGGACTCTCCTCTATTTCGATTACACCATCTTGTTCAATATCCGATACTTCAGAAGCAGTTAGGTCTATTAGTGGAATATAATCTACTTAAAAAACTTTCTTCGTTATCAGAAGCCGCTAATCCTTATTCAACACTGCTTAAAACGTTAAAATCTATCTCTTGCTGAAGTATTCATAATGTTCATGTTCTTCAACTTTTTTGTTGTTTTATTTTAATTCTCACTTCACAAAATATTTTCACAAAATAATACAAAAAAATAACACAAAAACAAGGTTTTCGATGTCAATAGTTTTAGAAATTGATTTCAACTGAATGTTACATGTGCAAGAATTTACATGCATTTTTACGATCATGTACTGTACCAGAGCAGCAATAGCCTGCAAAAATATTCTGACGTATAGACAATAACAACAACATCGACAAAAGTGAGAAAAGACGCAGAAGCTGTGTAATTATGTCTGCAAATAGCAACATAATTACACAGTAAACGCCGAGAGAGTAAACGCCGAAGCAGGCTAACAGGCAGGCAGTGCTCTGCGAATAAACGAGATAGAAATAACTTGTTCTCTCTTGTTCACATAGTTTTCCTGCGCCTGTCTGCTTCGGCGTTTACTCTGCGGGCAGCTAAAGGGCGCGTATATAGTGGCGACTTGTTGCTTTGCGATCCTAGCTGAAACTCAAAATCGCATGGGAGCAATAGAGAACGCAAGCCATGCATCTCTTTTGCCCCAATGAATTGTTGATTTTCAGCTCGGCTCGGTTCGGTCGCAAGTCAGCACTATAAACGCGCCCTAAGGCAATTATTCCCAAAAAATATAAAAAATATTTTCGCAAATATATTTTTGAAATGTTTAAAAGAGTAAAATTCACGAAACATCGATCTAGCTGAATATTGAAGCATTTACACGGTATTTTTCTATATAAATTTTGAGAAGATACCCAGGTGCCTCGTCACTCTAATGTAGGTGGTTTTCACTCACATAAGGGTTAATGATATAAAAAAGTTTCTATCCTGAGATCTTAGATCGCATTGAAAAAGTTAACCTCAACAAATTGTTTTTAAGTTTTAAACGCGAAAGTATTAAAACATTAATATGTATCAATATCATATCAAAAGTAACAACATTCATACGAAAAATATTGTGCAAAAAACTGTATTCGAATTGAGTAAAACTAGTTATACTTGTAAAAATTTTTTCACTTTGGTTTGCAAAACTATTTTTTATTTAAAACAATTGAAAGTTTTATATATGACCTTATTCTTTATTATTATGCTTATTTTCAATGATTTATGTACAATTTCTAAATGTTTGATAGTTTAAATTAGTGTCGGGCAGCTTTGCACACCTATGCTTTCTCATCTTAAGTATGTATTAATGAGCGCTTTCAAGCTCACACTGAAAATAAAGAAGTGCTAAAGCGCTTCTTACAGAAATCTTCTTGGGCATTATGTGATTTTTTTTCGGATTTATATTGCGAAATTAAATAAATAAGTAGTGAACGGAATGTCAAATGGAAATAGAACTACAGACGGATAATATGAAATACAGATAAGCAGTCGGAAATGTAAAAAGGTAGGCTAATAGTAAAAAACAAATATGTTTTTTATTGTGCTTATGTTGCTTATTGTGCTTCGCCAAGACCAAACTGACAACGTAAGATGCTTTTATTTTACGTACGTGGAACTTACCCCACAATATATGATATGACAAACCGCTTTTGAATCATTAATTAATTTCTATATTGTATGCCATACAATTACCTTATATTAGCCATGCAAATTATCGTAACGCCTTGTAATATATTATTTTCTTAAATTTTACCTCTTTATGACAAACCATGCAATGCGTCATGCCGTTATTTTCTAAAAATAAACAATTTTTTCATACATACTCCCAAAAGTTCTGCATATATACAAATTTATACAGTATAATCTTACGTTATATCTATGTCGATAAGCAATAACAGCATAAGTCTTATTTTAAAGTTTCGAGAAATCTTGCTTCAAAGTTTTAAATCGCCATATAAGTTAGGGTATTATAAGAAAGGGTATTATGTTGTTGCGTCATATCTTTGGCTAAGGTCATGCTAGAAACACTTACTTAGTACACAGAAAGGAACAATTACTTACTTAATTAGTTGGCGCTACAACCGTATGTCGGTCTTGGCCTCATATAAGAATTTGCGCCAGCCATTTCTGTCTTTCGCTTGCTGGTCCCAGTTGGAAATTCCAAGTTTCGTCAGGTTGTCCTCTACTTGGTCTTTCCAACGAAGATGCGGTCGTCCTCTTCTGCGTTGACCGCCGCTGGGTACCGAATCGAATGTTTTCTTCACTGGAGCATCGTCTTTCATGCGCTGAACATGACCAAGCCAGCTAAGCCGCTCGATTTTAATGCGCTTGACTATGTCGATGTCAGCGTACAGCAGTTCATCATTCCACCGTGTTCGGTACTCGCCATTGACGCAGATTGGTCCATAGATCTTACGAAGAATCATTCTCTCGAATGATCCTAAAGTCTTTTCATCTGAACTGCTCAGCGTCCAGGTTTGTGATGCATAAAGTAGGACGGGCATGATGAGCGATTTATAGAGCGTGATTTTCGTTCGTCGAGAGAGGGCTCTGCTTCTCAATTGCCTACTGAGCCCAAAGTAACACCTGTTGGCAAGAGTTATTCTTCGTTTGATCTCAATGCTGATATCGTTGATTGAGTTTATGCTGGATCCCAGATAAACGAAGTTCTTCACAACCTCGAAGGAGGTATTGTCAACTGTAACGTGGGTTCCAAGACGCTGGGACTGTTTGTTAGTTGACACCAAATATTTCGTCTTATCTGCATTCACACCAGACCCATTCGGCTTGACTCTTTTTCTAATCTGGAAAATGCTGCACTGACTTCGCGCGTATTATGGCCAATGATATCGATGTCATCAGCATACGCAAGCAACATAACACTCTTGTAGAATATTGTGCCACTACATTTCAGATCAGCAGCTCGGATGATCTTTTCCATCATTAGGTTGAAAAAGTAGCACGATAAGGAATCACCTTGTCTGAAACCTCTGGAGGCGAAGGAAATCTGGGGGCGAACCTTTACAATGTAACATGTCTGACTGTCTCATCATGGCGAGGCCAGCAAAATCTTTGTGACTCAAACCTCCACGTGGTGTTTCCTGGGCAACGTCAAAACTGACAACCGTTAGTTTGGTGGCTAATCTGAGCGGCGGGCCCCCCTAGGCTTAAAATAGATTGTGCGTCGGGTTTGAAGCCCACCCGTAAAAACCCATTTCAATAAAAACAACTAATACGTGGAACACAGCTATATCAATAACTCAGTTCTGTATTAAATCGTCTTAAGCTATTATTGCTTATCGACACAGATATAATATATTCAAGGAACACGCAAGCGAAGATCTTATTGCTATATCAATTAATTGCTCTAACGAATTTTTTTCCAAAGAAACAACAATAACAACATTTTTCAATATAAAATGGACAACATCACTAGCTAACAACGTTATTGCAATTTCGGCCCTACTACTGGCTTCATCAGAAATCTTTGATGCCACCACCGGGAATCGACGCCGCGCCAGCGCATTAGCTCACTACACCACAGAAACGATGAGATTTCAGTGTCAATTTCTCAGTTGTTCTCCTTTTCATACTTTTTTCGTTGCTGCTCTTTTTTGCTTACTTTATTTTTTATGCTTATGTTGGTATGAATGTTAATAATGACTGATTTAAACTATCAAACATTAAGAATTTGTATTTAAATCAAAGAAAATTAACATTTTTTATTAATTATCAAAAGTTTTTGGATATGTGAAATGTTCAAAATAAAATGAGAAAATCTAAAAATGTGCACATGACGGACTACGAATCTCATAAGAGCAGATAGCCTCAAATTCATAAGAATATTCTTAATTTTTTTTTAGTTTTGATTAAACATACGTTTAAAGTACTAGTTATCTAAAGGAAATCCTTCTTATTTTAACGCCCAGACATAATTTTAGCCCCTCTCAATCAAAGCATTAATACTTCATGCATTTTGTTTGGGTTCTGCAATTACCAAGATTGCGTAATTTTTTGGAATGAGGTTTGTTGTGGATGTTGTTATTGTAGTCGAAATTATTCATGCAACAGCTTTCTGGTTTGTCTACATATCTACCTGTCTAGCAGATAATCTGTTTATCTTTGATAGGATTTACTTAATATTTGTACAAAATTTTTCTCCTCCATCTCTCTCTTTTTATTGTGGGTTGAATTTGATGATGTTGTTTGAAATTTTCACCTGTCACAATTAATGAAAAAAAAAAAAATTTAGTGTAAGTGATGTTAAAGAAATAAAATACAAAAATTTGCAATGTAAAGCTTTACACACATATTTAACCAATTTTCATGAGTGTGCTATGATGACGAAAGGGAAGTAATTTGTAGTAATTGGTATTGTGGGAAAAGAAAAGGTGTTTGATTTTTAACAAATCTTTAATAACTCACTTAACTTTACAAGTTTTTATAATAAAAAGAGTTGTTAAAAGAGCTCAAAATAACTTATTCAAAATTTTAAAGTGTGGTTGGTTTCATAAATTGTACACATAAAAAAACTGTTTATGTTTTAAAGAAAATAAAATAAAAAATAAATATGAAAACATTTCACTTTACAATGATACTTTAACTCCCACATAAAAAATAAACCATAAAACCTGTTAGTTTAAAAAATTTAACGCTCCATGAAAAATTTTATTCTGCTAATGATTTCGTGTTGTTGTAACATCTATAAAGTTGCTATTCAATATTATAGCATTTCAGTAAAAATTCCAAGCTTCAACAGCATAATAAAAATATATAAAACTTACCTTAACATGAGTTTGGGCAATGCTTAAGGGAGCGAGACTTTCACCTGCAACACAAGAAGATAAAGCGCGAAATATGATGAAGATGTATCTGACAAATAAAAAAAATTAACACAAGTCAGAGATGAGCTGCTGCAGCTATTGGCTCGCACAACAGATACAACACAATGACTGCGCGCATGAGCAGTGAATAAAGATTTCTTTAAAACACCGAAATAACCAGAATCTTTATTTGTTTCGAGGTGTCAATAAACTGCGGCTTAAATTCATTGCCTATTTTGTTTGGCTATAAAAACTGTGTAAAATACTCTTTACGTAAAGCTTTTAAAAGCGAAGTAATTTTCATGTGAACTTTATAGCTTTAGAAGAAGTGATTAACAACTAACGAGTAAGATGCGGCAATGTTTTAAACGTTCAATTTAAAAACATAGTTGGGCTTATCCCTCTACATTAACGTAAACATAAACAAATGTATTAACATAAACATGAACATAAACATAAACATAAACATAATCATAAACATAAACATAAACATAAACATAAACATAAACATAAACATAAACATAAACATAAACATAAACATAAACATAAACATAAACATAAACATAAACATAAACATAAACATAAACATAAACATAAACATAAACATAAACATAAGCATAAACATAAACATAAACATAAACATAAACATAAACATAAACATAAACATAAACATAAACATAAACATAAACATAAACATAAACATAAACATAAACATAAACATAAACATAAACATAAACATAAACATAAACATAAACATAAACATAAACATAAACATAAACATAAACATAAACATAAACATAAACATAAACATAAACATAAACATAAACATAAACATAAACATAAACATAAACATAAACATAAACATAAACATAAACATAAACATAAACATAAACATAAACATAAACATAAACATAAACATAAACATAAACATAAACATAAACATAAACATAAACATAAACATAAACATAAACATAAACATAAACATAAACATAAACATAAACATAAACATAAACATAAACATAAACATAAACATAAACATAAACATAAACATAAACATAAACATAAACATAAACATAAACATAAACATAAACATAAACATAAACATAAACATAAACATAAACATAAACATAAACATAAACATAAACATAAACATAAACATAAACATAAACATAAACATAAACATAAACATAAACATAAACATAAACATAAACATAAACATAAACATAAACATAAACATAAACATAAACATAAACATAAACATAAACATAAACATAAACATAAACATAAACATAAACATAAACATAAACATAAACATAAACATAAACATAAACATAAACATAAACATAAATATAAACATAAACATCATCAATCAACCACAATCAGCATCAACATCACATTAACAGCAACATGAATATCAAGATTAACATTATAATCAACAATAATATCAACATTACATCAACATCGACATTTATCTTGACGTTAATATTAACGTAAGTTGATTTAACGTATTGAAAAGCAAAGCAAATAAAATTCAGTCGAACAAAAAGATGCTCATTTAAGTTAAGGTCAATGTGTTTAAGCTTAAGTTTGTGCATACGATCAATTAAACCCCATTTTACTTATACATAGCTATCATAATTTTTAACGATGGATTGTTATGTGTTAAACTATCTCTAAAGATTGATTTATTATTTTAACAAATATTTGCGTAAATGCACTGAATACTACCGCACACTAACTACAAAAGGGGCAAATCTAAAAAAGTCTAACATTTTCACAATAAGCATAAAATAATTTTATTTTTCTAGGCACTCCATACAAAAGGATTTAGTTTTTAATAAAAGAGAAAGAAAATGTGTACGAAATTTTGAAAACGAATACGTAATCGTATTTCGTATACGAATAGTTTAACATAAAAAGGTCAAAATATAAAATTTTGAGTTGTGTCTATTTTGTTGTTAGGTGCGATATGAAACAACCTAATTTGCACAAACTTAAGGTTATTTAGTGTCAATTATTTCATTATTTTAAATGTCTTAAATAATGTTTGAAGGTTTCAGAAAGTATTTTTGCTGTATCTTCTTGCCCAATCGTCACATCAATGCCAATTCACTCATCAAAGAAAAAGACAACTATTTTGATATAACTTTTATTATTTCCTTTATGTTCAATTTTTTTGGTTGTTGCTTTTTATACATTGTTTATATTTAGTTATAATTATTACATATCTAATTAAGAGGTTATTTAAATTATTGTTTAATTATTGAAAAGTTTACTAGAGTACACTGTGAAAATAACTACTGCTATAAAATTGCATGTTTTCATATATACATCTACTTTGAAAGTTTACATATAATTTGGGATATTGATTAAGAAAAAAAAAATTTAAAGAATTTTAAGCTTTGAAATAATTTTCTACCCACTTACATATATTTTTTAACTAGTCGTATATTTGAAAAATGCGGCTACTTAGAAAATGCTTACTCTATTATTTTCATAATTTACTTGTTTTACTTAGCTGATCATCACACAAGCTTGAATATAGTTTTGTTTCATTTGTGAAAATAAGATTCTTAGCTTATTTGCATTTAATTGCTGTAAGTGTTTTCTTCTTTTGTTTTATTACTATTTTATTTCGTTTTTTTTTTATTTTATTGAAAAATGCAAAAAGTTGATGAAAGGAAAAAATATTAAATAATATTTTGCTCATTTGCATAAGCTCCTGACGGTATTTACCAAACGCTACTTTTTTAGCTTTTACATTTAGAGCTGCGAGCTTACACAATTTATGATAATAAAATTTCTTTAAAAATTTAAGATTTCTTCAAGCCCAAAATTCATTACGAAAAAAAGGCTTCTTCACAACCCAAATTCTTGAAGAAATTCTAAAAGCTGTTGTTTTTATTATAATCGCTTGGAATAATTTTTCCTATTTTATAAAGCAATTTTCTTATAAATATTTAAATATCATTAAAAATTACTCGAAATTTTTTTTTAATTATTAACATTGCTCTTTTTCCTACAAAAAAAAAATAAACGAAAAATAAACAATTTTTTAAATCCAATTCACTTAACTTAACTTCTGCTTAGAGGTAATGACATTATATGTTAAATTTTTTCTTTATTAATCACAAAATCTTTTTTTACTCGATATTTAAGTGTGTTTAAAAAATACACCATATATCTTATAATATTCATTAATCATAGCTATCAAATCTATTCTATTGATCCTTTATATTCACTTATACTAGTCTTTAATATGAACTTTATTATACGGTTACAATTGAAATAAATTCGAATTAAGACTGAAATGATCTTCCATGACGTTACTCGTTCTCAATGCTATGCTTTTATGTAGCTCGCAGCGCATGCCTAAAAGTATGCCAAGCATTTGTCACATTTTGTGTGCTTCGTACTGTAAAGCGTTTTTCTTTGGCTATACGTTATTCTCTTACGTCATACGTAAAAGCAAGACGAATAAAGTCGTTGCTATACATAAAGAAAAGAGGATAAAATTTGATTTGCAGAAAACGAAGTAAATAATTTTCGACTTTTTCTATTATCGATAAAGTTCAATTGTAAATAAATAATGAATTTAAATCACAATTTATTACATATTAAATAAGTCTTAATGTGGCTTTTTTTATTTTTTTATTACAATAAAAGTCATCAAAGACAATTATATTTTTTTGATGGAGCAAAGAACGACCCTAAAAGTCACTTTTGGGTCCAAACCAAAATGAAAGTTTGTGATCATATACAAATCTCTTTGAAAATTTCCTACTTTTATACAAATTTGCTAGGCAATTTTGTTTTAACTTTTTTTTAATAGTTATATTGTGATTAATGTCAATATACTTTGCCAACGCGGCTTTTATAAGCAATACATTACAATGAAAAATTTCCTTAATTTGGAAAAAAATGCTAGTATATCAATTTTATTATCTATAATTTATATTATGTTCCACTTTCTTCTTTAAATGAAATATTTAAAATAGCGATTGAAATAAAATTTACAATTATTTTTGAAGATAATGAAAAACTATCAATTTAGATGATTTGGCAGAAAATTAAAAGCAAAAATATCAAATTGTATTTTTCTCAAAAGTTGTGACCGTAAAATTTGGTATACCTAGATTTATAAGTTTAGATTGGAAGTTTAGATGCTGTTTCAATTTAAAGAAATAAATAGAAAGACGATAAATTTTTGCTAAATGGAATAAATTCTGCTTAACCCTTTAATGACAACTTACGATAATCATAAGCGTTAAAGCATTTTTTTAAAAATTCCTCAAAAATCGGCATCCATTGTTATGCTATTGCTTCCAACAGTGTGAAAAAGTCAAAAATATGCTATTCCCAAAAAAGTTATAAAATTGACATTTAAAGCATTTTTATTAACTTTTTCGCTCCAGTTCATGCAGTATAAAAAAAGGTGTAAAATGCCACTCAGGTGAGCTATTTAGTTTTATAAACATCAAGAAAAAAGAAAATATAATTAAAAAAATGCATAAAGTTACAGTTGATCGCTTAAGCTACGAAATGAAAATTTTCCAATTTATCATTTTTCTAATCAGTCATTTTTTTTTTGTCTATTCAGCAACATTGTTTTAACGTATAAGTTTATAGTGCCGACTTTCTTTTAAACAGCAGCAGCATTTTTCTACTTGTAGCTTTTTTAATAAAGTTTTGATGTTTTTTTGCAAGATAAGTGATTTTGTGTCGAACCCGTAACCGTAAAGCACCAAAAGTTTCAAATATTGTTAAAATAATATAAATGGTTGAAAACAATGTAACGGAGGGTAAAAATGTAAGTGTATTTAATAGTTTTGTGATACCAAATGCACGCCAGTAAATCAGTGTTGCTTTTTCATATTTTAAACAATGACGCAGCCGTTACCTACTTTAGATTAACAACTATGGAGATCCCAACCAAAATGCAAAAATACAGAAAAAAATTTTAAGGAAAGTGCAGCAAAATATCAATCATATTTAAAGAAAGAAAAGGAGCGAGACAAGAAGCGAAGATATGGTACATAAGAACAAGAGCTTGACTATGAAACGAAAAACTGATTACGAACGTCAAAGGATGCTTCGTCTCTTTCAAAGAATGCAACAAAAGCCTTTAAAAAACTTGCAATTTTTGCTGGACCTCATGTGTTTGTTTTTTTTTTTTTAAAATATGTTATTCGAAGTAAAGTTAAATTTAATACTATACTCATTTTCTCGGATGGATGTGCTGCGCAGTTTAAAAATAGGTTCAACCTATACAATTTATGTTTTGCAAAAAAAGACTATAGGATAAATATTACATGGTCCTTTTTTTTGCAACTGGACATGGCAAGGGTGCTGTATATATGACTCGAAAATCTACAATAAATACTCCAGCAAAAGCTTATAATTTTCCCGTTCAAAATAAATTGCTATATTAACAAATTTAAAATGGAGTGACTGTGTTATAGTGCGAAAAAAAAGGAAAAAATTTCTTACATTATAAATGGGAAAATCTCAAGCCGATAAAAAATACTAAAAAGATCCACTGTTTTGAAAATGCTGGCTAAATTGATTAGAGTCTTTTTAAAACGCTTAAATTATTCCTACATATATTCTTCAACTGAGAGACAATAACATAAAAATACATGAATATATCTGTGGTCACAAGCCTTAATAGCTAAAGTCGAGTTAGGACAAAATGGAGTTACTAACGTGATTGGAATCACAGCATGCGAATCTATATGCAAACAAAATTCGATGCGTGTTGCATAAAATTTACGTGTGCTGCTATACTCATAACTGAAGTATAGCTTAAGTTATTGCCAAATAACTTAAGTCATTTTAAGCAATAATTGTTTTGCCATAACAGCCTAACTATTAAATTTTTTAATAGAATTCCCAACTCAATATTTTTATTTGGAAAAACAGCTAAAGTAGAGATTAGATCTTCTCAAATCATGAGAAAATGTTCCTAAGTTGAGCTAAGTGGTAAGGGCAAAACACAGTTTTTATATTTTATCTTCCTGTTTTAAGTTAGGTCACTATTCCAAAGAAACTTCTGATCATCGGGCGATAACAGAAATCATATCTTTAATTTAGCTTCTTTTCCGAATATGAAAATTAATAAAAAAATTGGCAAAGTCAATTTAGGTTTTTACTCCAAATTATTTTAGGACGAAAAATGAGATGTAGCATTGACACAACTAGAGTTAAGCGTAAAGATAAATTCCAGCATAACAAGTGCACTTTAAAGTTGAACCAAAGTAAGATGCAAACACCTTGAAATTTCCCATAATTTGTAGAGAAAACTTGAGAAATAAAACATTGGTACGTCCTCCAAAAATTAATTTGAACGACTGTTCAGCCGAAAATAGTCGGAAGTGTAAACCGCAAGCCTGCCATCAACTGAAGTTTCGTAGATTAACAAAGGTAAAAAAGAATTATAATTACTATTTTTTTTTTTTGAAAGTACATAAATGAAAAATATAATTTTTTTTTTGCTAGACGCAGAATTGCTGCAGAAAATGGAAAATCGTGAAGCACTTCATTTCGATTCTGATGATTTTATTAAAGATTCAGATTTTCATTCAACATCTAATTCAGACATTTCAAGAAGTTCAGAAGACGAGGAAATGTATTTTTTTAAAAAATAGTCGCGTACGCTCAGTAATAAAAAAATTCGCACTTTCAAACGTCAGTTATATAAAACACTTACTGGAAACGAAAACAAGGCCAGAGTTTGTCTTCGTCAATGATTTGACGAATGCAGAAAAAAAATGTCGTGAAAAAAATTTTGTATGAGCAGGAAAAACTACTTTCTTGATATACTACAGGCATATCATAATTTCTTGCGAACATTTTAAATACTATAAGGGCTTTTCCATGTATAGCTATTGAAAAAAAAGAGAGCTGCTTTTCGTCAAACAGTTCACTAATCAAGATTATCACACGTTTTACAATTGCTTACGTTTAAGGCCCTATTCTCCTTCAGCTTGCTGTTTTTGGACCCTTTTTGAAAAAATTCTCATTTGAAAACGCAAAAAGATATTTGAATTTTGTTTTTTTTTTATTGAATTAGTAATGAATGAAAGAAAATAAAAAATTTTTTTCGCCTCGATATAGGGGCTGTCCATAGATAATGGCACCGTCAAAGTTGGCCCTCAAAAAAAAGGCATGGTGCTGGCGGCCACGATTCCGGCCCTCAGAAGCGTCTGAAAAAAAAAATATAGGGTTATGATCAGCATAGATGTAATTCTGGCCCGTAGTAAAATAAAAATTTTGCGATTTTTTTGACAAAATGGCGGCCACTTGAAATTGACAAATCGAAATTGGACCCATTTTTTTGTAGTTTAGTGTAAAAAAAAAATAGTAAAAAAAATCGCAAAATTTTTATTTTACTACGGGCCAGAATGATGACAATTCTACGTCGATTAAACTTTGTTTTATCCAAATCGGTTTAGTAGAACTGGCGGAATCGTGGCCGCCAGCTCGAAAAACGTGGTTTCGAGATAAACGCGTTCAAAAACTAAGCAACATAAAAACTACTCATTTTAGCGAAGACATGACCCCACAAAAATGGCCATATCTTCTAAAGTATTTCGAATTTAAAAAAACCCTTTTAGGGTTATATTCTTAAATGTCCAAGCTATAAAAAAAATGCAAAAAAAAAAGTCGAAAAAATTTTTTGCTGAAAGAGAATAGGGCCTTAAGCGAGGATGAGCGAAATTGATAACACTTGGTAGAAAATGAAATCCACAAGAAAGGCGATCCCACTATCTGTGCCAATTACCGTGGGATAAGCCTTCTTAATATCGCATATAAGGTCCTGTCGAGCGTTTTATGTGAAAGATAGAAGCCCATTGTAAACGAACTGATCGGACCTTATCAGTGTGGCTTCAGACCTGGAAAGTCCACCATCGCTACGACAAATCTTGGAGAAGACTAAAAAAAAACAAGTCGACACCCACCATCTTTTTGTCAACTACAAAGCCGCCTTCGACAGCCCAATAAGGAAGCACCTGTACTCCACCATGTCTGAATTTGGTATTCCTGCAAAACTAATACGACTTTGCAGGATGACACTGAGCAACACCAGCAGCGCAGTTAAAATCGGGAAGGACCTCTCCCCACCATTTATTACCAAACGAGGTTTCAGACAAGGTGATTCCTTATCGTGCGACTTTTTCAACCTAACGATAGAAAAGATCATCCGAGCTGCTGATCTGAGACGTAGTGGCACAATATTCTACAAGAGTGTCATGCTGCTTGCGTATGCTGATGACATAGATATCTTTGGCCATAATACGCGCGAAGTCAGTGCAGCATTTTCCAGATTAGAAAGAGAGTCAAGTCGAATGGGTCTGTCAGTGAATGCAGATAAGACGAAATACTTAGTGTCAACAAACAAACAGTCCCAGCGTCTTGGAACCAACGTTACCGTTGACAATACCTCCTTCGAGGTTGTGAAGAACTTCGTTTATCTTGGATCCAGCATTAATTCAACCAACGACATCAGCATTGAGATCAAACGAAGAATAACTCTTGCCAACAGGTGTTACTTTGGGCTCAGTAGGCAATTGAGAAGCAGAGCCCTCTCTCGACGAACGAAAATCACGCTCTATAAATCGCTCATCATGCCCGTCCTACTTTACGCATCACAAACCTGGACGCTGAGCAGTTTAGATGAAAAGACTTTAGGAGCATTCGAGAGAAAGATTCTTCGTAAGATCTACGGACCAATCTGCGTCAAAGGCGAGTACCGAATACGGTGGAATGATGAACTGTATGAGCTGTACGCTGACATCGACATAGTCAAGCGCATTAAAATCGAGCGGCTTCGCTGGCTTGGTCATGTTCAGCACATGAAAGACGATGCTCCAGTGAAGAAAACATTCGATTCGGTACCCAGCGGCGGTCAACGCAGAAGAGGACGACCGCATCTTCGTTGGAAAGACCAAGTAGAGGACAACCTGACGAAGCTTGGAATTTCCAACTGGCGCCAGCAAGCGAAAGACAGAAATGGCTGGCGCAAATTCTTAGATGAGGCCAAGACCGACATACGGTTGTAGCGCCAACTAAGTAAGTAAGTAAGTAAGTGGTAGAAAATGATGCAGATGATGAATAGTAAATTATCTATTTTATATGTATTTTCTTTTTCTTCTAACTTGTTTTAAAAATTATGTCATTTACGCAAAAACAATTAATTAAAAAAAATTACTTTCTTAATTCCCGATTTAAAGAAATATATGACTTTATGTATTTACAATTTTAAATAAACTAAATATAAAACAGCAAGAGTTTTCTTTATTTTTGTTTTCTGGCTAAGTCTCCGATGATGATTTAAGAGTTAAAAGCTTTATCAGGTGACACAACAAAATGATTCGACAAACACATGTCTCAAACAGAATCTTAAATCGCGTTTCCACAATAAATTTTTCTGATGTTTTCATCTGATTCATAATTTCAAAAAGGATTCAGAAATACAAAGTTTCGACACTGTTTAGCCAAAACGAAGCAACAAAAACCGAGAACAAGTGTCGTTTCTCTTTTGCATATATTCACACAATCACCAATATGCTACGCAACACGCTTGAAAAAGAAAGCATACACATTGTTTACAACAACAACAAAAACTAATGAACCTTCTCGGTTCTACCAAAGATGTGCCACCAACAAGTGCAAGAAGTGGAATATACCAAATCCGCTTTTGCGACTGTGAAGTCAAATGTATAGGACAAACGAAACGAAGTATAGAGACACGTTTCAAAGAGCATATGAATTGTGTGAGACAAAAACAAATAAATCGATCTGCAGTAGCAGACCACGTCTTTGGTGCATGCCACACACAGCGGACACGGACAAATTTGTTGTTGTTTTCGCGGGTAAAAGAAAAAACTGGAAATTGAGAGAGCTTCCCACTCATCAAAAAATTTCCAGGCAACCGACAAAAATGTTCACGGCCCAAAGCTGAAAACAATTTGGACAACGGTTGCATTTTCTTGATGTTTTACGTTTAGTAGTAATAAAACTGCACTGCAGTAGGAAATGTACTATTTGAATTCATTAGTAATGCGATGTTTGTTGTTTAGTATTGAATTGTACGCTGCTAATGCTATACATGGCTTGAATGGTATTTATTCATTAAAAGAAGAAGAATACTTGACGAACATGCAAAATGCAGCCCGGCTAGCTTCAGCAAATGGATTCAACTGAACAGCCGAATATTATTAGTGATTGTTGTGAATGTAATATTAATGATTTAATATATTGTTTTTTTAGTGATTGTGTATTTTTTAAAATTAAAAATATGAACGTAAAATGTGTATACGATGTTATTTATAAAAATGTATACATTTTTTAACTATATTTTCCATTTATAAACTATTCCATTGCATATATGAAAGTAACACGTCATTGTATGTAGTATTTTTAGTGCTTGTATGTACAGCTGCAGTTGTCTCTTTCACCTTTGTATTTTAGAATAATCGTCAAGAGAGCAGTAGATTTACTGATAGTAAAACTGATCAAGCTAGTCATACATTACAGCCACGTAGTTAACAAATAAACTGTTTAAATATACATATATCTTGTAATATCGTTTAAATCGTTAAAATTTACAATATTCTTAGATATAAGGTTATGGCTATTAATTGGAGTGAAAATATTACTGAAATGTGCATAAATGAATTTCAAAGCCAACCAGCTTTGTGACATATTCTTAAAAAAATTTTAAATGCTTTATCATCCGTACATATTAGCTCCTTTGATAAATTTATCATCCCTTTCTTATGTCTGCCAATTCTCCATGGCTTAATCCAGCAGGATCTTTTTTCACTTTTCTTAACTCCATCCAGAGTTTCATCAACACAACAATTGTTTTTATTGTGACCATATCGTTCATCTATATATGCAGATACACTTCCTGCATACATATTGGCCAATGTAATTAATTTTAAACCTCGAAAATCAGAATTTAACACATTAATTTTATACCACTTATAAACAAGGGTAGCCGTTTTATTGAATCGATTGCATAAAGGAGCGTTACCTGCACGAAATGGTAGCAAAAACGTAGTGAATTTAGCTTCCGCCATTATCGAACAGACTACTACGTGTAGCATGCCGTGGACAAAACAATGAGAGAGAGGAAAAAATGGCGAAAATTCCAATGTTTGACGGACAAGCAGACACCGTGTGACATGCCCCTTTGCAGCATGCGACGAAGGTAACCCACCACACAGAACAGGCAATTTTGAAGAGAATGTACGATTACTTAAGAATATACAGATCGAGAGACAACTGGACGCATATGAATCGCTTATTATTTACAAAACCAATGTGGTTATGAACTCTGACAACGGCAACATTTCGTCACCTCTGTTCGCACTTGTTTAAGACTTGTTTCGGATCGTTATGTACTTGTTTCTCTGCTTTGTTTGTTTGCATTGTAAATAATTAAATATGTTCTGGTTAGTTATTTAATTTCAATTTAGTCTTCGTGTTAACGCAGATGATGAGCAGCATGTCTCTAGAAATGCATACGTTTTTTAAATTGAAACATTAAATTTTGCGCGTTTTAATTTAAATTTGACAATCTTTTGTAGTCAATAAAGGAAAAACTTAACAATTTTACTTATTTTTTGACTGCAAACAAGGTTCAAATATCTTTTGTATAAAAAATATAAAAGTAGATCTCTAAGTGTAAGCCTGTCGCACCAGTTACTATAGAAATGCCAATACATGTAAAACAAAGTCAGAGATTTTCGATTACGAGATGGATTAAGGACCTCTCAAGATTAGCTTTCATATGAGCGGCGGACTTTTGTAACTTTTTTTTAAGCACTCTAATATTCTTGGGCCGACATCATTTGAATCACTTCGAACTGTCAATGGTGTAGTGTGCCAAACATTTCGTGCTGTATGTCAACAGATCAATTTGCTTGAAAACGATACTCATTGGGACATGACAATCTCTGAAGCAATTGTTTCTGCATCTCCAAGTCAGGTATGCACGTTATTTGCTATTATTAAAATAAAAGCCACTTAGAAGCCACTTGAAGTGTGAAATAAGTACAAGGATGATATGTCAGAAGACATTGTAAATCGAATTCATGGCAGTTCAGGGAATCCCGATCTCAAGGTCAATGAAGAGATACATAACCATGCTTTGCTATTGACAAAAGACATGTGTTACCTTATGTGCGGCAGTTTGCTAGTAAAGTTAAGAATGCCAACCCCAAATCGTGGTATGAACGATGCCTGTAATAGGGAATTGGAACGTAACGAATTTACCACTGTTGAACCCTTCATAGAAGGATGTGTACAATAAGTTAATTAAGGCAATTGATAATGGAAATAGTTGCTTATTGTGCTCCGATACGCCCGGTGGAACTGGGAAGATGAGGAATATCTCATTAATTTAGCCCACTGTTCGTACGAGATCCGCTATTACTGTAGCAGTTGTTTCTTCTGGTATAGCGGTCACGTTGCTGGAGGATATCGAACGACTTATTCAGCGTGGAAATCAAACGACTGAAACACCATGCTACATTGCGAAACACTCAGTAATGGCCAAAGTTTTATCTCGTCTCAACAAAAGACAAGCTCCTTAACAAAGGAGCTTCCCGAACATGATTGCTAACCACAAAAATAACAAATGGTTGACTGAACAATCAGTTATTGCAGCAAAGAACAAAGATGTGGATCGCTTACACTTAATAATTCAAAATCAAATCATTGGTCCGCTGTATTTCTAAAAATCTATCGACATTGTAACAAACGAAAACGAAGCAACAAATTATATAACTGAGTTTGTAAACTAAGTCATCATGCTTCGAAATCTAAACCAACCAAAACTATGTAACGGAACTATTATCACACTCAAAAAAAATCTGATTCCCCTAAGTTAAGAAACTGTGGCTTCAATTCATAGGCATGGGTTTTTCTATATTCTCTAGAGTTTTCTCCTTAATGTTGAGAACTTGTACATGATTTAACGACCTCACGCCTTGATTTCGTTGCAACAGCTTCTTAGTTTTGAGGACAAGTTGTTACTTAAATATAAGAGATGGGGGTATGATAAAAGTTATATTTCCAAAAATTGTATAAAAGCAGAAATAATTTGAAGAAAAACTGTATTGATATCAAGTCCGTTTGCAACATTCCACAGAATGATTTCTTAAATTTGGAGAAATATAAGTTACAATACTTGGATATTTCATAGAAATACATGCAAGCTTTTCTTTTTTTGTTCACCACAAGTGATTTATTTTAAAGATGCTTTTCTTATATTTCTAGGAAAAATGCTTTAAAATTGCAAAAATTCCAAAATATTTCCAGGAATTCGATGAAAAATTTCTTATTTTCAGAGAAAATGTTTCTCTTAGTTATAGCCGATTATAATAAACGGTAGAAAAACTTATTCAAAGTTTCTTTTAAAAGTTAAAAGATTACAAAGTTGTTTTTTTTTGACAACGGTAACTGGATTAATTGCAAAATATTTACAATTAAAGTTACAGAACTCCTGGTTTCTTATATTACTGAGAATGCAACATTGATTTTAGGCGGCTCTGAGCGCAATTATAATTTTTGAAATGCAGACTCTCATACTAGGGTTACCTTTATATTTCTGAGAACTAAAAGCTATATCATTTTAATTCAATATATAAGTTACTACTATTTTTATCAAACATAATATTATACTATTATTTATAATATTACGATTTGAAATTATAAAAACTTCTTCTTTAAACTTGACCTGAAGTGAAAAAATCTTAATTTATGAAATGAACAATTCAATTAAAGTGTTCAGTCAAAAATAAGTTTCTTGGAATCACTAACTTGGAGAATATAATTTTAATTTTTTTTTCTTGAATCGAAAAGGTGTCTAAATCTTAGAATTTGAACATTTTAAAATATACTGACGAAGTAACTGCATTGGAAAACCAACTTAAGCTAAGGTTCCCAGAAATGTTTAAAAAAAAAATTATAATATAAGTAGACTTGATTTCAGCAGGTATTATTGCAGATTAATAGCAGGATTGGAAGCACATTCTCCTGCAAGAAACTATTTTCTATAATGAAAATCCAAAAAAAATTCAAAGCTCCAGTTTGAGAAGACAACTTTCTGATATGAGCTTGGGAGCAATAATGCGCTTTGCCTCCACACGCGGAATTGAACAAAATATTAAAAAAAAATTGTTACTTACTTTGTAAGCTAAGTTTTGGCTTAGATTTGTAGTACTCTTAAAAGAGCTTCTCAGCGCAATCGTGACTTAAGCCACAAATAAATTATTATTGTTCTGACTAGTGTAATTAAATGCACGAAAAGAAAGCGAAACAGTTTTGCATACTTTATTTAAATTTTGTGGATTGGGCCACTATTGCCAATGGCTTACGTTCATTTTTATTTATTTTGAGATATTTAGATGTTTGTAAAAATCCTTACATAAAATTCAAGGAACCAATTACAACTTTTGTTCAGAAAGAAGATATAAGCAAAGAATAATTTATTCATACTTCTAAACAAAATAAATTTATTTCCAAAAATGGTCAAGAAAATGGCTTACTTGTACAAAGAATTCGACTTAAGTAGTTTGTGCTCTGAACTTTTTAAAAATATTCGCTTTTTGGCTTGTTTTCGATTATGGAAAGCTTTCATAATAAATTTTTCAATTATCGTTGTTTTAATTTGCGTAGAAAAGCAGAAAAAATTCATCCTTTGACGATTTCCTTAAGAAATGCGCTGTCTGTAGTAATTGTGGACTAAAATTGTTTGTGCTCAGACAAAAAATGAGAGAATAAGTCAAAGCAAAAACAAAGCATTGCATATTATTCATAGATAATGAAACGTAACTGTTTCTAACTCGGATCACTAAAAAAATTTTATTTTGCAGTTCACTTGTATGCTTATAACTCTATTAAGGAAAAACTTGGACTTACGCCACTTATGCTCTGTGCAGCCCATATAATAAAGCAATACAAATATGTTGTTTTACTTTAATTAAAAACCAACAAAATAATTTTTAATTTTTAAGACCCGTTTTCACAGTAAATTTCTATATATATATCTGTGGACATTTCACAAAACCATTTAAGTCGAGATATTAGAGGTGGGTAACTCAGTGCTGTGCTATGGCACTGTGCTGACTCTCTGTAGTGTGCAATGTGTGCTAGCACACTACGTTGACACACATAGTGGCACAATAGCACGCAAAGAGCAGAGCTTTGACTAACTTTTGCGCGTAAAGTTTTCTTTTTTGTGCTGTGTTGGGATGAATAGAAGAGTGTTGTGCTAAGCTTCTTCAATTCGCTACTGTGCACTGCATTACTTACATTTTGTAAGTTTTTGCTTAGTATAGTTGTTTTTGGTTTTACTTTGGTTTACTTGCAATAATTGACAGTATGCAATTTGTGAATATTGTAAACAAATCAATAGAAAAGGGTGTTAGCACTCTATTTGTTATCGACACTTTTATAAGTGCTTTGTTCGATTATAGCACAATTGTGCTAGCACAGTGTGCTGACACACAAGGGTGCACATGTGCTGGTGAGTCAACACGCAAAAAATTGTGCTATTACCCACCTCTACGAGATATGACAATTATCCAAGTTTTTATCATTAGGATAAATTTTTAAGGAGCTTCTTTTGCTCTTTTCAGCGTATTTCTACAGTATTTGGTTTAGGAGATATCATGTATGATAATTACACTTATCTCGTTTTTTTCCAAACTACATTTTACAAAACCACTTATTTGAGATATGTTAAAAAATAGTTAAGATTTAAAAGAAATATTGTAACAATCTTTTGACAAAACAACTTATCTCGAAATAGTACTACTTGTAAGTAGTACAATTACAACTACTAAGTTGTAATAGTACAACTTATCTCAATTTTTTCGTGATTTGCTTTTGACAAAACATCTTATTTCGAAATAAGTTCTTTTGTTCTTTGAAAAAGTAAAAAATATCAAACATATATCGAAATAAGTTGTTTTTGACTTAATTATGCGATCGTCTTTCGTCTTGACAGCACTTCTTATGTCAACTAAAGTGCTTTCGTCAAATTAAAACTTAAAAATACGTTGATACTAAAATCAAGTAGAGGGCTTTTGCCAAGTGTAAATTTTGAAAAGTATATTATTTAAGTTGTTTTTTCGGGTAACCAAGCAAAATGAAAAGAGGTCGGTTGTTTGCAGCAATGGCGATGAATAAGCCAAACCTAAAAGAAAATGTTGCAACAGCAAAATACATAAATAAGAAAAATATTAATTCAAACCTAGTTAGTAAAGATGGGTGTGTTTGGGATCCACTTCCGAATGAAACGAGCACATCGTATGATGTTGGAATGATTCACATGATTATTAATAAACTACGACCTGTAGAAAACAATATAATTGTCAATAGTGGAGTCAGATTAGAGTGTCCCAGCGAAAATGGAGACGATGTTTTTCATGAAACTGACTTTGATGATTCCGATTTTGTTTCTTCAGAGTCGGATTTAAATTCTGCATAAGAAAGTATCCGAGCAATGGCTAATATTTTAGAGTCCAACATTACAAACTATGAATCTCTACAAATAAACGAAGACGAGTTATTTGCTCCAAATATATCGGCATTCAAAAAAGTTAATAACGAAAACCAGAATTTAAAAAAAGAATATGTTACATGTAAAAAAAACGTATTTCTGCAAAAAAAAAAAATCAGAAACTAGCGAAATGCAGAAGAAAGTGTAATACAAAAATAGAATTTGGCCAGCAAAATGAAGTTTTCCAAAATTACTGGAAGTTGGGGGACTACAACAAGCATCGTGAACTCTTGACGAGCTTGATTGAAGTTCAAATAAAAAACTGCCAGTTTTGAGAAGGCATCAACGAAAAATCGCCAGTATGTTCATTTATAGTACTTTGAAATAAAAGGCCAAAGAACAAGAGTCTTGTTGTTTTGCAAGCAATGTTTTTTAAAAATATACGGTGAAACTGAACAAATTATCAAAACTATTTGCAAATATAAAATTCAAGAAATTTGTGGTGCTGTATCAAAGGACCAAAGTGGTAAGAATGCTCTTGCCCATAAATTGTCTATTGAAAGACACAACGAAGTAATTGCATTTATAGATAGTATTCCTAAATAACACAGCCACTATAGCTGACTTCATACTAACATGTTGTATTTTGAGCGTGGTCTTAATCACGCTAAATTGTACACACTTTATCATGAAAAATTCTCCGGACCAGTGTCCGAAACTAATGCCCTTATTTTGTATGCCTATCCGAACACTCGTTTTATGCAAAACACTGTTCGTTAGTGGTTTTGAAATTTGCAATTCGAACAGATAACAGCTGTTGAACTGGCGAACGACGCCGTAACAGAGTAACATTTGTGCAGTTTGCATCCCTAACGATCAATGAAATAGCGAATTCAAACGTCAAAATCACACGAATACTCAAATTCTATCGTTGTGTTGTGTTCGTTGAATTAGATTGTTCAAAAAATGGATAGTTCTGCAAGATGTATACTTGATGTGCACTTGATGTATAATCCAAAAACCTACTCAGCGTCTGCTAGCTCTAGTACATTAGTGCAATCTCGCAACCTGCGCCTGTGCACCCTCAATTCGCGTTCACCAGTCTGCTCAAAATCAAAAAATGCTAAAGCTGCATACATTTTTTTAAACACTTAACACTTCAATGTCACTTTATTATTGAACACTTGTAGCTCAATAGTTATAGTTTATTTAAAACACAATCACAACGAAAACAAATGAGCAAATTACTTTATTGTTCAAAATAAATTGACTGAATAAAAACAAAACAGCTGTTCACATAAATAAACCAAACAACGGCGTTGCCAGCAAACAATAAACGGAGCAAAATTCTTAAAAAATCTTTAAAGTAAATAGACAAAAACAGAAAACTTCTGAAATACTTGATCTGGCATTGCCGCATTTGACAACTGCTTCTGTATAACAGTTTGAATTCGTTAGGCATACAAAATAAGGCCATAAGTTTCAAGAAATTTTTCGCACTTCAAAAACCCTCAACTTGATTTGTGTACTCAGTGCGAAACTTTAAATACAAAAATTAAGAATGCTTATGACGCGGAAAAAAATCAGAGCTCCAGTTGCAACTTACCAATCACCATGACGCAGCAGATTTCGCCTACGAATGTAAAAAAAATGACAAATAACTTTCTTAACGTGATAAGTTAGTGAAAATGTTTTCATTCAATTTGCAGCAGTGCCTACCAACGCCATATTTAAATGCGTCCATATTTTTTTTATAAGCGTCCGTTGTGGACATATAATTTCACTATGCATGATGGTGCTACAAACAAGGCTTATTGTTACGTTTGGTATGAATCCATCGCAAAGCGCGGGGCATATGACATCGGCTCTTGCATTTTCAGATGTCTTCTGAGTTTGCCAAATTCAGTGAAGCATGTCATTTTGTACAGTGATTCTTGTCCAGGTCAAAATCGGAACTCTTTTACTTCTGCAATGTTTGCAAAGGTTTGAGAAGAACACCAGAGCATCGAAATTATTGATCACAAATTTCTTATTGTTGGCCATACACATCTCGAGTGTGATACACTAACTACACGCTCAAATTGAAAAAAAAAGAAAAACACTAATGGTACTATTCAACATCCACACAACTGGGCAAATTTAATTGGTGCTACAAACAGGAAATACATTGCACACGAATTAAAACAAGAAGACTTCTACGATTTTAAATCAACATTAAAGTATAACTATACTTGGAGGACAAATAATAGTGAAGGTGAGTACAAAGGTTTGGAGTGTTACTCTATTTGTAGATATTTTTGGGGTTTTTTATTTAATATTTATCATTTTTGTTTTCTTATTATTTATAGGTGAAAAATTTGAGTGGAAGCTTGTTCGATGGATGCGATATGATAAAAACAAACCTTGAAACTGCAATGTAAAATATCTCATCAATTAGATGAAATTTTTAAAGAGTTAAATATTAATCAACGTCCTCGGAAGATGCAAAACACCAATTTGACTAGAAGTTATACAGGCCCGCTACCTATTTTAGTAAACAAAAAACATGATTTATTGAACATAACGTTAATAAATCCAAGTATTTAAAAATTTGAATTTTTTGAGTATAGATTTTAGATATGGATAAGGATAACCTCCCTTTTACAGTCCAAAAGGCTTTTTTCCGTCCCGGGTGCCAGCAAACCTAGATACGCCACTAGACTCAGTAAAGGACAAAATTGTTTGAATTTAAACGTATTGGTTACATTATCGTAGATGTTCACAAATTCATGTAAATAATTATGGATAAATATTAAAAACTCCAAGACTTCCGGTTGACTGCAAAGGTCGTAATTTGAAGTATTTTATTACTTTTATAACTGAATCGACAATTCTACTAAATACGTACCATTTTATATTTTATTACGAAAAAAGCACACCCACGACAGGCAAGCCACGAGAAGCAATATTTTTTTTTCTTTACAAAATTCTATTGCTTCTCGTTTCTTGCTTGTCTTTGATTTGCATTTTCGTGATACAAAATGAGGTGGTTAATATCTTAAACAATTCCGGAGGTCGCCGAAGTTAATGAGCTCTTTTGAATATGAACTGCAAGTGTAAAAGAACGATTCATTTCATCATCCTAATATTGTTGTTGTTTGATAATTTATTTTATTACAAATTAATAAGGAAATACTTAAATATTAAAAAAATTTAACTGAAATATCTTTCAAATGATATATACAGTGGCTCACGACGAAAGTCGGGCAGGCATTTCTTAGCACTTTCGCATTGGTTTCAGATATGAAAATGTAAGAAGAAACTTGGAGTAAATATTTTTTCAAAACATTATTTATTGGTGAGCAAAATTAAACAAAAACATAGTTAAAAATTAGAACATAACTGTAAAGCAAAATTAAATCAAACCAAAACTTTAAAAACGAGCTCACATTGAAAGTCGGGCAGATAAGGAAATCAATGTTTAAACTAAGAATTTAATATTTTGTTGCCAATCCTTTTTGTTATATGACTGCCTGCAGCCTTTTTGAAATGGTTGCAACCAAATTTTTAAAAACTTCAACTCCAATCTGATTCCACTCTACACTTGGGATACTTTTTTTAGGATTGGATCTTTAGTTGCCCATCTCTGATACTGCACTCAGGGTTCAAGTTCATCTCATAGATGTTCTATAACATTTTAATCTGGGCCTTGTGAGGTTGTTTTTATGACATTTGGACACATATTAAGTACACAATTTTTTACCAAGAGCGTCGTATGTTTCAGGTCATTGTCATGGTAAAACTAAAAATTGTCTGCAATTCCTTATTTACCCGCACTTTTTTTACTTGCGCCATGAAAATGTGAAGGAACATACTTTTGTCCATTTTACTTTCAATAAAATGAATCCCTCCAACATCAGATGCAGCCCCAAACCAAGACTGATCTACCATACTTAATTGTATGTTTAGAATTTCTATTGCAAAATTCTCCATTCGGTTTTCGCTTTCCATCTGAACCATATAAATTAAATAAACTCTCACCGGTAAAAGTTTATTGTTTAAAAGTGCAAAAGATCCTAATGTTTTCTGTTCTATTAACCTTGCTCCAGAATAGAAAGTCTTTGGTCATCTGCTCATGCACAAAATTGGGGCGTTCTATTACATTTTTCTTTCTAATACACTTTTCTTTTTTTCGTGCTGCTCCTTAATTTAAACATTTCTTTCTCAAAACTCTTCAAATTGTTTGTGAGTGTACACTCTTTTTCAAATTGAGTGACATGACCTCTAGTGTTAGTGCAAATAAAAATGGATCTTTTATTATTTCTCTTAAAAAATACCTTTCATCTTTGGAGCTAAGTTTATTTTTCGCTACTGTACGTTCTTTATTGCATATTCTCTTATCTTGTATATAATGCTTGATTATATCGTGCACTGTTGATTTACTTTTTAAGGCGAATTGTCAAATTTGTCGCTCGGATTTTCTTTTCAAATAATAATCTATCATGATCTGCCTTTCTGCCAGTGTTGATTGATTCACTTTTCGAGAAATGTTAATTTTTTTAAGTTTTGCATTTGACTGAAGCTATTCCAAACGTAGTAAAAAGTTGTAAGCAGGAATAACGATTTAAGGGCCACAATTTGCATTTTTTCTTTACTTGTCCCACTTTCAATGTGAGCTCGTTTTTATAGGTTTGTTTCGATTTAAATTTGTTTCACCGTTATGTTCTAATTTTTTAATTATGTTTCTGTTTAATTTTGTTCACCAAAAAAATGACGTTTTGAAAAAAATATATATGGCAATATTCTTCATACATTTTCATATCTGAAATCAATGCGAAAGTGCTAAGAAATGCCTGCCCGACTTTTGTGAATGGTGGATATATACACAATATCTTAATTGGATGAAAAATTACTGAAAAACGCTGTTTTGAAAGTGACATAATTTTGATGATTGTCACCTGTGTCAGAAAATTGAAAAAAAAAATTTGAAAAAATTGAATTGGAACCGACTTACGCAATTTAGGAAAAATTGCGATTGTGCTTGTAAGGGCTGTTTGTTAAATTAAGAAAAAACCTCATTGATTTTCATAACAACTCAAAATTTTGGAAATTTTAGCACACCATAAATTTTATATTGCTTTTTGCACATATAACTTTTTTTTCCTACTTAACATTTTATATATATAAAACCTAAATTATCCTAACTAAAAAAACTTATATAATAATCATAATAATCTCATAATCAATATATTTGAAAAAAAAAATAGTATAATATAAACATAAAGGAGCAAAAACAGAAATCCGTATTGAAAAAGAAATTAAAATAATATCACTTGTTTAATATAATGATTATAAACTTTATTGATTTGCATAAATTATACAATGATATTAAATTTATACTAAATTCGAACACAATTCGTACACTCGAATATTATTATTGTTGTTGTGTATAGTATAGTTATTGTGTGTGATAAGCTTATAACAAAAAGTTTGCCAACTTTGTTTTGAATTTTTTGTTAAAACCTAAGACAAAAAATAGGTAGAAATGATTTAAAATGTAACATTAAAATAACTAAAACTAAGCATTTCGACTAAAATGTTGTAATTTATGACAGTTTTTCTTGTTGTTGGTTGTTGACAGTGATGTTGTTTTGTAGTAATAAAACATAATCTTATATATTTCTATACAATTGTTTTGTTTTGTTTTTTTTTAACTATTCACTTAATATATTAAACATACCTTTTGGCATACACTGCAAACAAAAAAATAAATTGCTTATATGTTGTATTGGCATTTCAATAATAATTAAAGAAAATGAAAATATTTATATTAAATATTACTAAATAATTAGATATAGTTAAACGTATAACTAATACTAGAGCTAGATTAATGTTTAATGACATGTATAAATTTTCGTTAAATATATAAATGATTATTTATATAAATGTGGGTAGGTATGTGTGTACTGTTTGTGTATATATATATATATATATATATATGTTTTTGAGTTTTTGTTATGCTTATGAAATAAGAAGTTGATTTTGACAGCTACTGTCAAAAACTCACTTGCTGTCATGTTATTATTTATAACTTTAACTGACATTTACACCACATTCAAATATTAGTTGCTAAAATTTATAAACTCAATCTGCATGCTATTCAATATAATACTCAACATATTCACCTCGACTACTACTTTTACTTAAAAGTCTTTTCAACAAACATACTCAATATACTGACAGTTTATTCACCACACTAATTCAGTCTCAAGAAAAGATACACTTCTTCATTTCTAACACTTTAACTGTTACTATTCTAGAGTTTATTTTTTTAGTCTTTCTAAAATTCTAAAATTCACCTTGTTATTTATTCTCACTGCATCCATGAACAGTGTTCCTAACTTATATATCATCATAACTTAACTTTTATCAGTTGCTGCCCCTGATGAACAGTCAATTCTTTCCCCTCAATATTTTCACCTCTGCTACATATTCACCTTAAACACGCCTCTCAAAACCGCTTTTCTACTCTACTCAATCCATTAACTTCCACTTCTAGCTCCAAAAATCCACCATATTGACTAGTTTGCATTTTTTGAGCTCAAGTTTGGTCGGTCGAGCACGAAGTCAAGCACGTCCGAAGATGGCCGACACGTCGCCAGTCGATTGTGAGTGTGACATGTTGTTGCTGTTATTGTTGCTGCCGCTGTTGTGAGTATTGTTGTTGTTGTGATTGTTGATGCCACCACTGTGATGACTGCTGCCATGATGCAAGGTTGCCCCATGATGCCCCACACCCACGCCACCGCCTACACCATGGTGAGTGTTGCCCAAATGATGATGCGTTGTCGTCAACCCATTGCTGCTTCCACCATATTTGCTCGAGGGTGCACCACCTGCGAGTATACCACCACTGGTAGTCAAATGCTTACGCGTCGCTGCCGAAACGCCACTGGGCGCATGCGCATGTCCATAGATACGATGCAACGAATATTGCTGCACCGATTCGAGATCAGAAACAGATGAGGTGATCTTGGATCGCACTGCTATCTTCTGCATGCTGCCGTATTTCTCAGTGGCGGGCATCTTTATGTCGGGCAATATGCTCGATGATGAAGCGTGATGATGGTGATTGATCAACGTGGATCTTTGGCTGCTCTTGTTTGTGTTGCTGCTATTATTGTTGTTGTTGGTGTGATTGTTGTTCTGGGTCATTGTTGTTGCTGTGATAGCCGCATTGCTGACGGCAGTTGTGCTGGTTATGGAAGCGACGACTGCACCGCTACCCTGTGCAACGGCAGTCGATGGTGAAATGTCGGCGAAATTGTAGCAGGATGACTTCTGGGACGATGAGTTGAGACCACTTGAAGATGATGAGTTTGACATTCGACAGCTACGGTGTCTACTCGAAGCAGACGGTTGCAGGAATTCATGATGTGCCGCCTCGTCTGGTGTCATCCGCTCCGCCGGATCCCATTCCAGACAGCGTTGCAGGAAGTTAATAAAATAACGATCCTGACAGAGCAATATTTGGGAGAGTGACTTGCCTCCGGGCGTGCGCTTACGACCTTTTGTATTGGTGATGCATCGAGGTGCACCGCGAGAATCGAAGAACAGGCGTCGTCTTGTAGCCGTTGCTATGAGGTCCTTTGGCGGTAGTCCGAGTAACTCCATTATGCAGGCGAGTTGTTCAACTTCGTTTTCGCCGGGAAAGAGCGGAAAGCCGGTATACAATTCGGCCAGAATGCAACCTGAAGGAAGAGAAGAGAAAAGGAACTTTTGTAACAAAATAGTAACTGATTTCAATTTATTTTGTACGTAAAAAATATATTTCACCTCACGGCATAACACATATCTTTTAAGTTTTTTTAAATTTTTAAGTTGGACTTAAGTATCGTTGCCATCTTATCTCTTTTAAAGAGGACATATTCTCTTTTTTTTCTCAAGATCTTTTTTTATCTTTTTTTAAAATGAAATGGCCTCTTTTTTTTGGAGACAAAATATATCTATCAATAAAAAATTTACTAAAAATCCACACAAGGAAATTTGCATGAAAAGTATCAAGACTGATTTGCAAGTTAATAGCTACATGACAATGCTGAACGCCATCCCTGAACAAACGTAGTTTAACCTTAGCTGTGACCACTATATTTTTGCATACGCTATATGTTCACTATGACTATTTCGTCCTAGCTATTTTTTAACCCCTTAAGAGACATCGGTTAACCCTAAAATTGTTTTGAAGGTTTAGTTTTAGGTTTTAATGAAAGAAAAAATAAAGTTTTGTTCAAAAATATTTGTACAGTATTGCGCAATTAATTTTGGAACAGTCAAAAACGAAAATTTTTTACAATTAATAAAAAATTTATATCTCTGGCACTAACTTATATTAAAAAAAACGTTCCAGGGAATTTTACTTGATAAATAGATCTTTTAAAACAACCTGACCAAACCTGCACAAAATATCTTATGATTATTTAAAAGCATGGTCCAAAGAATTTAAAAAATTTTCAGTTTTTGAATGGATAAATTTAAATAAAATACTTAACTGTATCGAATTTATTAACTTATGGAAAACAGATTACATAAATGACGCTTAGTAATATAATAATTTAATTTTTCAACCATAAATTGGTGATATACATTCAAAGTTTAAAAAATTTTTCATTTTTTTTTCGATGCCTGCACAAAACGCTAACGTCGAAAGATTTTTTCACCAATGGGCTTGAACTGATCAAATGAAAGAAACAAACTGATAATATCAACGGTTCGAGCTTTTTAAACAATAAATTATATTTTCGAAAACGTATCGTGTTTGGAGTTTTTCGACGCATCTCAAGAACAGATGCGGTTATTAAAACAAGCTCAAGAAAGTTTTAAGTATGATTCTAAGGAAGCTTGATAAGTTAATCACAATTTGATCTCGTTTGTTACTTCAGTTTAAAAGACTTTATAAAAAAACTCTAATATGATTATTTGTTTGGTCGTATTTACTTGAACCTCATGTTTGTTTAACTTTTTGAAATAATAAGTGTTAAATGTTTTTAATTATATTTATATTTATTTTATGACAATTGTTTTTAAAACTAAGAAAGTGAAAAAATAATATATAAAAAAAATTTTTGTTTGATGTTTGTACTTTGCAATAAATTTGATTGAATTATAAAAAAGTCTCTTTTTGTCCTCTTTTTATTTTCAAAAGTCAAAAGTTTTCTTATTTTAGGTATGTCTTTTAAATTTTCTGCGCTCTCTCTATTATCGTTGACATTCTCACGTAAAGCTATCTCAAGTGTCAGCTGCAGCTTGTTGGTTGTGGTTGTTTTTGCGTGGTAAGTACCCAGTAGTTCGCGGCATCATTGACGAACTTTTCGTGATGATTTCTTAAAGTAAGTTTCCGCATGAGCTGCTGGACTTTAAAAACAATTAATACAAAATATGATGTAAAGTAGCGGTTGTCAGCGCCTAACTTTTTCAACTCCATTACGACAACTTCAAGATATTCATGATTGTTGTAATTCGCCGAATCGTTCAGAGGCTAAACTGTAGAGTTCGCAAACTATAGATGGCACTATCGATACTATCGATAATTTTACACTATCGTGACTATCGATAGTTTTGGACTGACTATCGATGATTTTCGATAGTATTTAAATATTCATTGACACCACTGTTTAGGTGTCATTGCCATTGCTGCCGAATTCGTTTGATTTTGACAATTTGGTATAATTTGATTTTTTGTTTTGTAGAGTGAAAGCTCAGGTCATGTTTTTTATAAATTTATGAGCATTGTGTTGATTTGGAAGATGGGTGATAGTTATTTAGAGGTTGAAAAGATGGAGTAGTTTCGGTTAAGATTTGTCTTAAATTTGCTTAGCTCAAAACTGACGGGAAACACGCTGGCAGGGAGACTGTTGCACAACTTTACCGTACGACTAAAAAACGAATTATCACTACAACGTGAGGTTCTGCGTGGCATCAAGGCAATGATAAAGGTAAAGGAGTGGACTTGGACAGCTGCCCGAGTGGACCGAGTGGCGTCAGGCCATTACGAAACCAAACATACGTCGATTTCCAATAGAGTTGAGAGAGGATGAAATATTTTTATCCCCTATCAAATATATCGCACTACGTTGAATTCGGTCCAGAAGCACGTTTCGATTTTAATTCCTTGACGAATTTTCTTTATATCGTTGTCTATTTTTGGTTAACGAAACTTCCTCAATACTTCGATTTTGGGTTCGTGCATGATAAATCCCGACGTTTCTGCATTGCGTCTTGCACGAACTTGGAGCATTTATATGAAATTTTCGTCAATGAAATGTATGGCCAAATCAGCATGTTTCGTCAAGGATCAAGAAAAATCGTACATGATTCATTTGAGATTTCTTCAAGACTGGAACTACTGGGTAAGTTCGTTTCTGAAATATCAACACAGCGTACATCTGAGAGACGTAACGTTATCTTTTGAGTAACTTATGAACTTGTTAATTTGGAATTTTATTTTAATTTTTAAAAAATTTGAGGGGTATTATAAATTTTTATATTCAAGTTAGTTAAAAACGATGGTAAAAAAGCGGAGTTTAGATTATACATAAATGGCTGATCTTTTGGAAAGCGTTTTGAACGACTCGAGTTTATCGGAAAATGGATTGCTGGAGGATGATATTGAAAATGACATAAAAGATAAGCTTCCTGATAATCTTGGAACTGATGAGATCATATCGCCAAATCAAAAAACAATCTCAAGCATCTTTTAGTTTAACTACGCAATTCTATATCCGTATAATATATACGGTGGAGGTTGAGACCTGCTATTAGAAGAAAAATCAAACACTGTTGGACGACATCAAAGTATCAAAATGCTGGTCGAGTTTCTGCAATGAATATTTTTTGAGTTGCTAGAAGATCTACTCGAAAATATATGAAAATAATTTCTGCGTCTTTAACAAACCCATTGATAAAAATTAGACTAGAAATTCCCACATTGTAAAAATATAAAAAATATCATACTCAAATTTCATAAACTCAATCACTCAAGATTTTTAAGTGAACACTCAATTTGGGGTGAATAAAATCTACTTTCGTTAAGCTTAACGAAAATACTCCACTCCTACTTTTTGACATTTGAGAGGGCTCTCAACTTTGGTGTAAATAAAGTTCAAATTTGAAATCTCTGTTTGAGTGAGTGCTCAAGCACAGTTGAGGGAGTCACCACCCTTGCCTCCACGTGCTATTTATTTTAAGAAAGTGATATTTTTTCACAAATATGAATTTAGAAATGTTTAATGAAAGAACGGACGAGGAATTTTTCGAAAACAATGTAGAAAAATAAGAAAATGTTATATTGTAAGTGATGACGAATTTGTTAATATTTAGCTGAAGCATCCTTTTTTATTTGAGAAAAGCCACACGTCTCAAATGAAGCAGAAAAAGAAAAAAGATTAACTTCAAATGGAAGAACAAATAGAAAAAATAGTGGAGTTATATTAACTCCTCTTTTGTTTCTCTTGTTTTCTTAAAGTGATTGCAAATTTAATCCATTCCCTTCTATAAATGTAATTCTTCTTTAAATAAATGTAAGTTTTCGCCTGCCATGCCGAAGCGTCGAATATTATATTTTCTTTTCTTTTAAAAGTTTAATTTTATGATTTTCTGTGCTGTTTGTTTATTTCAAGCAGCAATTTGATAAATAAAATTGACATTTCTCATTCCATTAATATTGAGTGAGTGCAACCAATTTGAGGGAATTGTTATTCACGCCGAATTGAGTGTTCACTCTAGACGAAACACACTCTCCTCAAGACACTGAGTGTTCACTCAGTTTTTATCAGGGTTCAGAAATTTTCACTCATGTAACAGAAATCTCCAACATAAATGTAAATAAACACTATTTGAAGCACACAACACACAATTTTATTTTCATTTCATTTTTGTGTGTAACGTAGTTATCGTGTTGTTGATCATCCAACATGAATTCTTCGTTTTAATATTTGCTTGTGCGTCACAAACTCAAACAATGATCGATCTCAACAATTCTCTGTGTTTCAGTTTTACACTTATGTTTGCGTCAAAATGTTCATGTTGGAGAATTCAGTCCTTTGTCAAAACCAAAACAAAGACAATTTTTCCAACATGAACAAGTGGTGTTTGCAAAATTGTCTTTGTTTGTGTCGGTCATTAAGATCGATCACTACCGTCGTGTGGCGTAAAAAACAAATGCTGTTCTAGTTGCTGTGCAGCGTATTGAACTGGTTTTTGGCCAAGTGTAGCAAATTTCGGCGTCAATTAGAAAATATTTTAAAATATTAAAATAATAACCTAATAATATGTCTTTTCAAGAGTTTTAAACGTCATTTATCAGTGTTAAGGGGTCGCTGATTTCAAATCTAAAATCAGAATTTTGATTTCGAATTTAAAATAAGAATTTTAAAATTCAAGATGGTGGATAGGGTTGCCACCTTAATTTTTTTTAGTTTTATAAATTCGGGGCTGGCAAAAAAAATGGTACACCAAAAATGGGTCGTTGAATCCGAATCCGTTGTCAGAATTTCCAAATTATAAAATTTTCGAAATTCGAAATCAGCGACCCCTTAACACTGATAAATGACGTTTAAAACTCTTGAAAAGACATAATGTTAGGTGGCAACCCTATTATTTCAAAATTTTATAATTTGGAAATTGTGACAACGGATTCGGATTCAGCGACCCATTTTTGATGTACCATTGTTTTTTCGCCAGCCCCGAATACATAAAACAAAAAAAATAAGGTGGCAACCCAATCCGCCATCTTGAATTTTAAAATTCTGATTTTAAATTCGAAATCAGCGACCCCTTAACACTGATAAATGACGTTTAAAACTCTTGAAAAGACATAATATTAGGTAGCAACTCTATTATTTCAAAATTTTATAATTTGGAAATTCTGACAACGGATTCAGATTCGGCGACCCATTTTTGGTGTACCATTTTTTTTTGCCAGCCCCGAATTCATAAAAATACAAAAAATTAAGGTGGCAACCCTATCCACCATCTTGAATTTTAAAATTCTGATTTTAAATTCGAAATCAGCGACCCCTTAGCACTGGTAAATGACGTTTAAAACTCTTGAAAAGACATATTATTAGGTTATTATTTTAATATTTGAAATTTTTTTCTAAATGACGCCGAAATTTGCTACACTTGGCCAAAAACCAGTTCAATACGCTGCACAGCAACCAGAACAGCATTTATTTTTACGCCACACGACGGTAGTGATCGATCTTAATGACCGACACAAACAAAGACAATTTTGCAAACACCACTTGTTCATGTTGGAAAAATTGTCTTTGTTTTGGTTTTGACAAAGGACTGAATTCTCCAACATGAACATTTTGACGCAAACATAAGTGTAAAACTGAAACACAGAGAATTGTTGAGATCGATCATTGTTTGAGTTTGTGACGCACAAGCAAATATTAAAACGAAGAATTCATGTTGGATGATCTACAACACGATAACTACGTTACACACAAAAATGAAATGAAAATAAAATTGTGTGTTGTGTGCTTCAAGCAAATGTTTGTGAGTGAAGATGTGTGAATATTCTGAACCCTGGTTTTTATTCACAACACCCATAGCAGAATTACCCAGGTAGTGTTGATGGAAAACATAAGCTGTCAAAAAATTTACTCAAAAAGAGAGCGCTTTCAATAGGCCATTGTAAATAATCAGCATCACGCCACAGGCATCAATCCACTCCTCTGGCGACGAGCTTCCTTTTGAGGCACTGAATAGAATTTAGCATGACGAACTGAAAAGCTTTTCGCACAAATCACACACGATTTTTTTACAGCTTTCATGATTTTAAATTTTTATTTGTTTATTTAAACGCACAAAAATTCGTATTTTTTTTATTTTTATGATTTTAGTTTTCGACTCTAGCTTTCTTTTTCGCTTTCTTTCACTAACAGCTGTTTTTGACCGGCAATGTTTTTCTTTTGAAGAAAATGATTGTGGTAGCAATTTAGGTCAGCCTGCCTCAAAAAAGAAGAGGTACGGTTGTTTTCGTCCATCGAAAATTTGGCGTAAGTCTAAAATGTTGTGCATAACATGTAGTAATACCTGTGTGTGGAGATCATAAAAATATTATTTATATTTTTTTTTTTATTTAATTTATTTTTTTTTTTTATATATCTCAAAACACATAAAGGGTGTTTTTTATAGAGTGGTACAAGTTTAAATCATAATAAAACATAGCAATATATTTTAAATATCAATGAAACGGGCTTCAATGAATAGAAAATTTTATGACATTAATGCTTAAATATGACTTTGGCCATGTGGCCGCCACGGCTGGCGCGTACAAGGCGCAATCTGGAACACCAATTTTCACAAACTTTTCGCAGCATTTGCGGCCGTATCTCGCCGATAACTTTTCGAATGTTATTTCCAGGTGTTCAATTGTTTGTGGTTTATCGACGTAGACAAGTGACTTTACATAACCCCAAAGAAAATAATCCAATGGGGTTAAATCACACGATTTTGGGGGCCAATTAATTGGGCCATTTCGTGAAATTATTATTTTTCGTCAAAAGTTTCCTTGAGTAAATCAATTGTAGCGCCCGCTGTGTGGCATGTGGCTCCGTCCTGTTGGAACCACATGTCAGCAAGATTAACGCTAGCTAATTGAGTTAGGAAAAAACTTTGAATCATGTTCCTATACCGTTCACCATTGACAGTAACATTCTGACCATCATCGTTTTTGAAGACATATGGGCCAATGACTCCGCCGCCCATAAAGCGCACCAAACAGTAATTTTCTGTGGATGTAATGGTGTTTCGACAAAAGCTTGTGCATTCTCCTCACTCCAAATACGACAATTCCATTTATTTACGTACCCATTCAACTAAGAATGGGCTTCATCGGAAAATAAAATTTTCCATGGAAATTCAAAATCAATATCAATTTGTGCTTCAGCCCATTCGCCGAATTGGCGGCGCATACGATGGTCGTTTGGTTTTAATTTCTGCACAAGTTGAATCTTGAAAGGTCTTAAGCCAAGATCTTTTCGTAAAATCTTCCATAAAGTGGAAGGACACAACCCCGGTTGCTGAGAACGGCGACGAATTGATTGATTAGGATCTTCAATGCTTTCCTGTACAGCGGCTACAGATTCTTCAGTGCGCACTGTTCGGCGTCTCACGGGCTGCACATTATCAGTAACAATAAATGTGGTCCGAAAACGATCTATTGTTCTTCGAATTAGCAGCTCTGAAGGACGATTATGTACGCCATAAAATGGACGAAGGCACGATAAGTTTAACGAACAGAACCATTATTTTGATTAAAAATTTCCACAATTTGCATACGTTGCTCTGGTGTATGTCTACAAGACTTTAGGCACAAATCAAAAAAGTTTAGGCACATGCTGTATGTGTACCATGTTTTTGCTAAAATAATGGTAATCTTTAAGTTCCCTTTAATATAGTCCCTTTCTCTGCGCATACTCATAGCGTAGTCATCCAATTGTCAATTGATTTAGGTTTGTTTTGATCTTGATTTCGTAATAGATTAAGCATAATGGGCAGCGGAAACGAAATTTCGGTTGACGTTAGCAAAACAATAATAAATCTTTACTTAGAGAAAAAGTTGTATCGCGAAATCTTTCAAATAATGGATAGGTCGTATTCAAGTGTGCATAAAATAATAATCCATTATGTAAATACTGGTAAAGTAGGGCGTTAGAGCCGATTTAGACGACGAAAAATATTTATGCTACGCCAGGAGCTGCTTAAAACTCAAAGATTTCGATTAATAAACTATGCCATGAAATTCAGCAATAGTTTGAAAACAACTTTGATGCTCAAAAAACTTGCAATACACTGAATAAAGCTGAATTTCATGGACGAGTTTCTCGGTGCAAGTCGTTTATTTCAGCTATTAAAAAAAAGAGGTTGGAGTTCGCAAAACTACATAAATGAGCTAGAATCATTTTGGGATTGCGTTATATTTAGTGATGAGTTCGAATACAACTTATTTGGCTCGGATGGCGCTCAAAAAATGTGGAAAAGACCAATCAAAGAGCTGTAGGAAAATAATACTATTAAAACAGTGAAACACGGTGGCGGGAATGTTTTGGTTGAGGGGTATGTAGCGGCATCTGGAGTTGAAAATCTAATTTTAATTAGTCAGAAAATGAATAAGCACTTTCCAATGTTGAAAAAAGGGGTTTACTGGGAAACAATAATATAACGCCCAGAAAAATTCGTCGTATCTTGTAAAGTAATGGCTAATCTATCACTGGAAACAGCTTTAAACACCTCCGCAGTCACAGTCACTATTAGCCATAATTGGCACATACTACAAGAAAATGAAATCGGTACATTACGTCAAAAATACGCTCAAGAAGGCCATACGCACCAAATGGTCAAAAACAACACCAGAGGAGACATCAAATTTAGTAAGAAGAATGCGAAGAAGTTTAGAGGCGGAAATTGAGCCCAAAGGAGGCCTTATCAAGCATAAGAGGATTCAAAATTTGATTACCCTGATTTGAAAATAATAATAACTTAAACTATTTTGATTTCAAAAACATGTCTCTTTTATTTTTTCTAATAAAAGTAAAAGGTTTATTTTTTAAATGCTCATACTATTTTTTCTGTACGTTAAGTGAAAACAATTTTACTAGCAGACTAACACTCTAAAAAGCTTTGTGCCTAAACTTTTTTGATTCACTTTAAATGAGCGTACGTCTCTCAGATGTACGTTATCTATCCACTACAAAAAATAACGTTATCTAAGCAGAGTTATTAACTTAATACAATACAGCAGCACAAGGACGTAGAAAGGGGGAGAAGGGGTGTTTTATCCTGCACCCGGAGTCTTAAGGGGGCCCAGAGTGGCGGGTAAGTAAATGAATAAAAAGCTAATTTGTTGATGAGGGAGAGAAGTGTTTTTTGTTTTAACGAAAAGTGTTGTCTCATATTTATTATCTTATTTCTTGCTTTGTATCGACCATATTAAAAATTATAATGAAACTTTCTCATGACTTCGGAACTTTGAATTTAAAATTGATGCATTTGTTCTTAGGTGAATACTTTTAAAATTGATACATTTGTTCTTAGGTGGATACTTTTGGATACATTTTTGACTGGCATAAATACCTTTTTTTATATATGTTGCGGCAACACTGTATATGAGTGTCGAAATACCCAGTAGAAAATTTGAAGCTGATTTGTCCAAATGTGTAGAATAAGGTGTAGAAATGAAAAAAAAAAAACGCTATTTTATGACAGCTTATTATTAACTCACTCTCTTTTTTAATGTTGAGTGCGAATTATGCTCTCACTCTCTGCTCTTCAATATGTGCTTGCTTCGATCCTCCCGTTGAGAGTTGGGCGAATAAATGAACAAACATAGTTAATATATACTGATCATTTTGCCTGCTTCGCGATTCTGCTAAAAGTTGTGAGAATCTGCGAACAAACATTGCGAATATAGTGAAAATTTTGCCTGCTTCGTGATAAAGCTACGTTGTTAATGGGACTCGCCAAATGTTTTGAGTTGTGCAACTTGCCTTGTAACAAAAAAAAAATTGCATGGTGCAAAAAATTTGAAAAAACCTACTATATGCAGGAAAATCTATTCTAACTGGTGTTCATGATCTTCGTAATTGGATCCTGCGACAATCATCTTGCAATCATTCCTTTTTTATTTCCTGTGCATGATAAACATCAGCGTAGTTGAAATCAGCGCAGTACCTAACTGCGTAGATGACTCGCTGTGATTCGCTCAAGCAATGAGATTTATGCGAATAGTTTATCAACTTTCTGTGAATAGGGCGAGTGAGAAGCTTTGAGAGGCTGAGTGTTTGTAGCTTTATCAATTCGTTACAGCGAGTCTATTAAGCAATACAGTGGTGAATAGCAAGCTTAGCGAAGCTTACTTTTTTAACGAGTCCACATTTTGTTTATTCGTTGAAAGAGAATGCAATGCACGATATCTACTCTCATTTTTAACAAGTGCTTATATGTATTAGTGAAGCCACTCATGTAGTTCTCTGATGTAGTTACTTATTAGTTGATCTAGAGCCAAGCTCTATTTTATTCACAAAACAAAAACAAAAATTAGAACCAGCTCAATTTCTGGGTGTATTTCTGATCTTAAAATGCTGCCAAGTTTCAAGCAATTTTTTCAAGACGAGTTGGCAAATCTAGATAACTATTCATTTTTTTATTTTGACGTTTTATCGCTCAATGGTATTGCTATTTTATTTTTACAAAAAACGGTTTTTTTGTAAAACAATGAAAATTAAAATCCCGGAGAAGTTAGTTAAAAATTAAAGATACGTTTGAAAAACCTATAAAAATTTCTTGGTTATAAAAATAGCTATAAACACTAGATGAATAGTTTTCGTTTATCTCTAATGAGTACCCAACAATATGCACTTTTTGTCCAATAGATGTTAAGGTATACTTACCTTTTCAATTTTCTTAAAGATTAAAAAGTAAAAATTTTTCGTTGTTTTGACACCAATAAAATTCTCATATTTGGAAAACTATAGAATATCTTAGTGCAATGAATTTTTGTGTATAACATCCTTACCTAAAGCCAAAAAAAAAACTATTCCAAATTCAAAGTCTTGACTTTCGACGCAATTATCTTCGTTGGTTTTTTAATATATTTCATGCAATCTTATTTTGTCTAAGAGTTCAATCAAATTACTTATTGTATATTACTAAAGACTGCAACAGTATCGTTAGCTAAGGATTTATATTTTTAATTTTTTTTTTTTTGGATAAAAAAAAGATCCAAAAAATGTCTTTTTCTTCCAAAAAATTGTGCAAAAGTTGTTTGCGTTGTAAAAATAATAAAAACCGAATATTGCAATTTTTATACTCTTTCATATGACGTATCGTTTTTATGCGAAAGCTTTTTCAGTTCGACACAAAATTTGTGGTTCTATTTCTTTTAAGAAAAATTAAATGTACACCCTTTTGATATTTGTAACAAATTAAATTTTGTTAACATGTTGTTTTTATAATTTATAAGAAATGCTTCGCCTTTAAGAGTTATTTCTTGGGTTCCCGCTCACCCCCTTTTAAGCTTTTTTATTATTTTGTTTGTCTGTCTTTTTTAAAATTTTTTTAAAAGCATTTACAATAAATTAATTTTGTTTATGGATAAAACACAAAATTTGAAAAATACAATAGCTAGATGACGTTATGAACATATGTTTATCGTAATAAAAGTACCATATTTCGTAATTTTTAGGTTCTTGCCATTGCACGTAAATTTATTTGCCTGCATAGTTGAAATTTTTTTGGTTTTTGTTCAAATATGGTTTATCATTTATTTAATTTTTCGAACTGTCATTCAAATTAATTGCTACTAGACGTTTTAAAAATGAGCTAGGCTGAATAAACATTATTCTTTAATGTGCGTCTTAAATCAAGTAAAAATAACTTTAAAATCATTTTTACTACACGGTTAAAAATCTTGGAATAAATTTAGTTTAGCTAAAATACTACTGCATATTTTTCAACCTACAGTTTTAAAATTTACACTTTTACAAATATTAACCCATAATTAAAACTATTCTGTAATAAAATTTGAACCAAAGAAATATTGCAATGCTGAAACTCAATATTAGACTATTAGGTTCATATGTTTGTTTATTGCTTTTCTTGCTAGTGAGCTTACAAACTATATGTCCCTGGTTCGAATCTCACTGTGTTTGTTATTTTATTTTTTTTCATATTTTAATCCAAGCTAATCTAAAAAACATAAAATATCTGCTTCTAGTTTAGACTTTGCTTAGTGTTCTTCTTGTCGTTATAGATATCAACTATTAAATAAACAATGCTATTCTGCTTATATAATTAACATAAAATCTCAATTCAAAGATAATCCAAAACTTTTTTATAGTTTTGTTAACTCAAAATGTAATGCCTCCAGCTTTCCACCCCTTATGAAATTCAATCAGGAAGAATCATCTTGTGACAATGTAATTTCTAACATGTTTGCAAACTTCTTTAAATCAAATTTCTCCGATATACCATTTAATACTAGCACGGTGTATCCTTTTCTCCCGCCAGTTAACTCTTTTGAAACTCCTGTAATAGACCCAAATATTGTTGTGAGTTATCTTCGACAAGTAAAATCCTCTTAAACGACCGGCCCTGATGAAATTCCGAGATGTATTTTTAAGCTATGTGCTAAGAACCTGTGTACTCCTGTAGCAAACATTTTTAATATTTCCTTACATAGTGGTTATTTAGCTATTATATGGAAGGATTCTTATATAATACCCCTTCATAAATCTGGCTCCAAGATAGATGTGTCTTACTATCGAGGTATTGCAAAATTAAGTGCAATCCCTAAGTTATTTGAGAAAATCATACCTGATCAATGATTTTCCACCCACTTCGTGTCTTTCACCATTTATGTCTCTCAACATGGTTTTCTGAAGGGTAGGTCCACTACTACAAACCTCTTAGTGCTTACTACGCGTGTTATAAATGGTTTTACTTTGGGACTGCAGACTGATGTTATTTATACGGACTTTACCAAAGCCTTCGACAGTGTTAATCATAATCTTCTATTGAAAAAACTCCACCTTATTGGATATTATTAAATTGGATAAATTCGTATTTATCTAGACGTACTCAAAAGGTTTTATATAAAAATTCTCTTTCAAAAAGTATTTCGGTCACTTTTGGCGTTCTTCAGGGCAGTCATCTTGGATTTTGGTTTTGTTTTTATTATTCATTAATGATCTTCCTTCGGTAATAAAACACTGTAACGTCTTAATGTACGCTGATGATGTTAAACTTTTTCTTTGTTACAAATCACTCGCAGAACGACATCTTTTACAATCTGATCTAAATAGACTTATGGACTGGTGTAGCTTAAATATATTAAATCGCAACTTAAAAAAATGTAAGCAAATGACATTCTCGCGAAGATCTGCTAGTAACATAAATTACACTATAAATAACACTAACTTAGAAATTGTTTCCAGTTTTCTCGATCTTGGTGTTATTATGGATTCAAAACTTCGCTTCTATCTCCACGTTAATATGGTGATAAATAAGGCAAGAGGAGTCCTTGGTTTCATTAAAATATGGGCTAAAGAATTCAGTGATGCCTTTACTACTAAATTATTTTATATCTCTCTCTTAAGGCCAATTTTTGAATATGCATCAGTTATATAGATCAGTTATATAGATTATCAGTTATAATGTCTACATCGACGCCATATAATCCGTTCAAAAACAGTTTTACTTTTTGCTTTACGTCATAGTTGTTGGAGTCCCAATATAATGCTTCCATCGTATGAAATACGCCTTAAGATTATTTTACTACCTTCCCTAAGAAGCAGAAGAATGATGCTTTATGTCATGTTTCTGTATATATTACTTCGTTTCGGGATTAAATCAGAATATCTCAGCTCTAAATTTTAACTTCCCATGGAGTGGATCTAGACATTTTCTATCTTTCAAGTTGAGTTAGTGCTAATTACGCTCTTCTTGAACCTTTACGATGTATGTGCAGTGATTTCAATGATAACTTCAACATGATTAAATTTTCTGATTCGGTAGACGTCTTAAAACGGAAAATTATATTACATTTAAATAATTAAATCAATTTAACTTCATCCTATTATACCTAACGCAGTTCTATAACAATGTAATATCGGTAATTGAGATTGTTCTGTTTCTCCTTTTTGTCTCGATACTATGTTTTATTAAATAAGCACCATCAAATATGAATCGTTTTTTAAACTTACTTTTTAATTATTCAATATTTTAATTTTAAATCTAATTGTGATTTACGTGCTCACGTGGTTTCCTGATTTGAAATTAGACTGAACTCACACTATCACCTGGATTAGTGTGCCAGAGTATATCTCTTTTCGATACAAGTTTATGCCTGCGTTGGTCCAAATGCATATCCAACTAATTGGGATTTTGATTTGGCGGATATGAGATTTATTTCATTTCCACGTAGGTCCTTGGGTTAGACAATGGCCGCAAACCAGTTAAAATGGGTATGGTGTTTTGGATTGCTTTTGAACTCAGGATTTTTATTTCGAGTACCTTAAATTATTAATCACTATTATTTAATTCGATGTTATTTATATAGAATCAAATACGCGTAGAATCAAATAGAATCAAATACGCGTTTTATATATATTAAATTTTTAAATTTCGCTGAAAAGCCAATTAATATGCTTAGTGGAAAATCCGAATTGCCAATAGGGGGTATGTTTAAGGACGTAGGTGCATTCTGTCTGTTCCGGCTGATCCGGACAGGATCTAGAGTGTAAATCGTGCATGCGTATAGGACGGGTATACGTATCTTTGAAAGATTTCATAGTCCGGGCGAATCAAAAAAAAAAAAGCTTGTACTAAATTTTAAACCAAAGCTGTATTAAAACGATTTTTTAGTATTTTGTAAATACTAGATTTGAAACCAAAACTGGTGTGGTCAAGTTTGAATTTTATTCCAAGATTTTTAACCGTGCACATGGTCAGAAGTTCACATTTAATACTACTTTTACATTGAATTCTAATGGGCATTTGGAGCATTCTTAAGGAAATCCTTTATGTTTTATGTACTAATTCAGTTATGAAAATTAAGTTCATACAATTTAACGCTATTCACTTTATACTGCCGTATTAGCTAAACTGCAGTGCACATCCATTATGAACTGATACCAAATGAAGAAAACTAGCTCTAATTCAAGCACTGATGACATGAAATTAAAGAAAATTATTTTTTCAAAAGTAAATTATGAGATATTTATTTAAACTAAAATTTTTTAAAATTTTTATCCAAATAAAATTGATTAAATTTAAATTATAAATGGTGAATGAACTGGGTTGTTTTGACAGCTGTTTCGTGTCGAATAGCTTGTCCATATAACTTTTGTGTTCAGTATTCAATAGAAATTCAATCATAAATAGGCTTACTTCTGAACAACGTTTATTAAGTGTGGAAACTTACTACCAAAATCAGTCATCAGTTAGAGAATGTTAGAGAGTTCTTCAACATCATTTTGGTCGTTATGAGCGTCCAACTGAGCGCACTATTCGTAACACCACGACCAAAATATTTTTATGTATAGATTATACAAATTTTTATGTATATATTCAGAAAACGAAGTACAAAGCTCTTATTGGATCACCCTTTATATGCGATAATTTCAAAAGATTTACTTTAATCTTTTTGTTCAATAAAAACTTTATAATTAAAAGCTAATAATAATAGCTAGGACTTAATATGAATAGGTATAATAAAGTATTTATGGGCTCATTTTAACTCTAAAGAAATATTTTTTATACTCTGCGTCCATCCTGAAATATTTAATTTTAAAAGTATATATAAATTCTTCTTCAAATGACTTGATTTAGTCAACTTTTGTCGTTTATTTCTAAAAACTAAAATAGCACCTCAAGTTGAAACTTCTCATAGAATTATGTTTATAGCATAAACTTTTAATTAGCACACATTTTGACTTAAGATTCGAGGTACGAAAAATAAACTAGTTGTGTTCCATTTTTAAGGTAGCTCTTTTCTCGTTAAAAGTTTTAATTTTTTAAATTTAAATTTTAATTTTAATTAAAACCAAAAATTAAAAGCCACATTTAACTATAAATCTGTGAACACAACAACGATTTCAAAGACTTACATTAAATAGTTGTTTTACTTTTTATGTTAGTAAATGGCAAAATTTGGAGTAAATATATAACCTATATTGAATGAAAACTACTCAGACGCAAATTTTTAAAACAGCGATACACTTATAGGCATGTATTGTCAAACAGTGTAACTTCACTCAGGGCGAATCCCAACTTTTTTATCCATTTTTTATGTTTTAGCAAAAACTTAATGCTTTGAAGGAACTTCTTACACCCTATTCCATATTTTAAATGTCCTTAATTCAAAATACTTGGCAGCATTTAAATGTTTCATGTATCTGCACCAGCAAAGGACGCTTTACAAATATTGCCTTAAACAATTCTCCGAATTTCTGTCTTATTCACACAATAAAATTTTATCTCCTCCCATTTCTATTTTTCGTGCATTGCGCTTGGAAATTAAAAGCATCTTAGTGCTCTTAGCTCTCCAAATAAATGCTAAGTAATATGCAAAGTTGCCAAGTTTCACTTTTTTTGGCATTAATTCAAGGATTTGTTTGACCAACTTGAACATATTTTTTATAATTTTTTATATACATGTAAAAAAAAATATGTTTAAAATGTTGCCTTACTACTGTGTTAAAAAATTGCCTTACATTCTTGCCTTTTTTAAAGATAAAAAAGCTTCTTAAAATAAATGCATGCTCCAAACCATCGTATCCTCTGTTGATTTCTACACAAACAAAACATAAAAAGAAACGAACGTATTGCCACTTAGCTGATTAGTTAGCATAACCTCTAAACAATGTTTGCAAGCAGCTTAAAACTCAACAAGTTTTTCAGCTGGCAACAACATTTCAAGCACATTGCGTTAAATAGCGCCACAACCTACCGACTTCCGTTTTGAGGCTACCAACACTTCCGGTCAATTTTAATAAAATAGCAAACATGAAAGTGAAAACATGAATGAATGCGGAATGAGAGGGAAAAGACCGCAATCTTTATTGCTTCCTTAGCTTTGTGCCTTTGTGTTTTTGTGTGCTTTCTTGTGTTCGTGTAAAAAGGACTTTGTTTGTGATTGTTGTTTTTCTTGTAAGGAAATTAGCACAACTATCTTTTTGCTGAGTTTGGGCTTGTTGTACACTGAAAAAGGAGTTTGGTTTCATTAACTAAATGTATTGAGTTAATGCTTTTCTAAAACGATTTATTGACTATCAAATAATATTACTAAATATTACCAAACTTATATAAAAGATAATAAATTACTTATTTAAAGCTTTTATTCATTTTTAACTCCCAGAAAGCGTTTAGTGGTTTCGTAACTATAACTAAAAAACGTTTGTCTCACTAGAAAAACTTAAATCTATAACTTATTTTTAAAAATTATGGAATTTTGAAAAAATATTAGATTTTTATGATAATCAAATTGGGGTTGTTAGAAAAACTCTTTTTTTCTCAGTGTAGACAGAAGCGCAACAATTTGTTGCTGTTGTTGTCATTGTTAATGGTAGTAATTGATGATAAGATGAGCTTCATTCTGAATATTAAGTAGATAGTGTCAGTAGGTCATGTTCTGACATGTTATGTTGGCTTAGAAAATTTTGCAGTAGCTATAAAATTAATGAGAAAACTTAAAGAATATGAAACATCTATACGTTTAAGATAGTTAAATGTCCAATCTTTTAAAATCTTTAAAAATGACTTTCTTTGACATTCATGACATTCAATTCTGAAATTCTTTGTGAATAGCATTCTTTGTGAATAGCATTCAAGTGAATAAAAAACTTAATTCATTATTCTTAATAACGAAAATGAATAATTGAAATTAATAATAAATCATTTTTGTAAAAATGAATGAGAATTAAAAATTGTAATTGTATTTATAAAACAATTTGGCATTCATTGAATGCATTCTTATGTAGTTATTCAGTTGTACTTAAAATTCTAAATATGAATGCCGATTTTACAGCTCTGACATTTACTAATAACAAAAAAAAAATATTCTATCCTAGCTGGGGTGTGAACCACGGGCTAAATGCTTTCCCAAAAGTCATCTTAAAAACATTGTTTTTTGTCATAAACATGATCTAATTTTGATAATTTTTTATTTTTTCGTAAACTTAATAAAATTGCTAACAATCTTGCAGCATTTAAAAAAAAGAAAATTGCAGCAATCTAGGCGAGGGAGAAGCTTCTGATACAAAAACGAATAAAAAATTAGGAGAATCTGAATAAAGTAGGCTAATTTTAAGTCATGCACCAATTTTATAAAAAATCTGGTGGCAAATTTTTTTAAGAAAACGCTTTTAAATGAACTAGAATGTTGAAAAAAGAAATAAGTCAGTTGATGTCCATGCGGGGAACATTTTAAGAATAGCGACAACTCTAAGTAATTCTTAATTTTTGCGGATTTTATGGATTTTTATCTCCTAAATCCAAATCTGATAAATTTCAGGCCGCTCGAAAATCGTTTATGTGTTATAACCCTCCACAACTGTAAAAAATGGATTGAGAATTTAGCTGGTTTTATTCTTTTTTAAAAAAAAAAAAAATATTGGGAAATTTTTGTATTCATATTTGAAAAGAGGAAAACTTGGGGGCTAAATAGTAATAAATGCAATTTTATTTAAGGATAAAGGAGACATCACATTATTTAATTTACTCAATTACTAAGGAAATTTGTTGAGAAAAAATTTTTGAAATTACACGAATAAAAATTAACAGCCCTATTCTGGAAACTTGATAATAGTCAACCAGTATTTTTATTATTTGTTTGTGTTTGTTGTAATTTTTTATTTCAAAACAAAAATTTAAGCTCAAAAAACAACATTTTTTAATGAAATTGTCAATATCTGAAAAGCAGTTGACAATTTTTATCAACATTTATTATTTTTGAGCTTCAAATTTTGTTTTGAAATAAAAAAAATTACAACAAACACAAACAAATAATAAAAATACTGGTTGACTATTATCAAGTTTCCAGAATAGGGCTGTAAATTTGAAAATGTTTCGGGCATGATACGTGAACGATTTTTACCCCATCTTTGAAATATATATAATTTTCTTAGGTGTGTGCGCCAACCGGCGCATTATGATATCAAAATTAGTACCAACAATTTCAGAAAATATAATTTAATAGGTTAAATTTTCTTTATGTGCATTATAGACTCCTTTATGTCTTTGGCCCCCTTAAACAAATCCTGCAGACGCCGTTGTTAAAATAATCTACAAAAATATTTTAAAAAAATTTCACTTTAAGTCTGTGAACATAACAACTATGTCAAAGGCATATAGTGTTCTTGCTTCTTGTATTATTTAATAGCTAAATCAAGAGTACATTTAAAACTTTTTTTTTTTTAATTAGTTTAAAAAGGCTGGTAGAAGTGTAATTTTTGTATTCCGTCTATCAAAATCTCCGTTGATCGAAGTCTGTAATTATTTTGGTTGTTGCACTGTGTTTTTTTTGTAGTTAAGTTAAAGTTTTAACATATTTGTAATCTCAATGTAACTTAAACGCTGATTCTGTTAAAAGTGTAAACACGATTGATTCACGCTGCCATTCATGCACTTTCAGCTAAATCCGCTGCATATTTTGTGGCAGCAGCTTGAACAACTTGCTGACATCACATTGCAGCTTGATGCAGCAAAAGTCAAGGTTGTAATTTATCACTTTGTTAGTAGTAGTTGTTGTTGACTTCTGTCAACACTGAAAGGATGCTAAATTCATTTATATTATATTGCATAATTTAAGGAGTCTAATGGATTCCAGTCACTGTTGCAGTTGAAAGCGCATGCTTGCTAGCTATAAAACTTAATTTGATTTTCGAAAAGACTTTTCTAAATTAAATGTTAGACTACGACGCTTGTCAGAAACAATGAATAAAAAATTAGTTGCACTTAAATTGACACAAATGATTGGTTGTAAAAAACCATGTTGATTTTATTTAGCAAATGTTGCGGCTATTATTTTAAATGAGCTTAAAGCTGATATGATATACGTACACACACGCATCAACCTGTGAGTTTTTTAAATTGCATGTGCACGTGTGGTTTATTGGTGTTAGTGCAAAATTTAATACCATCGATTTCGAATTACGTGGCAATGTCGTACCTGGAGGCTCATTATAAATATGTACAAGGCCACAATGGTACAAAACCCCACAAACGAATATATAGTATTTTCAGACTTATTTATTTTTAAATAATCTAGAGGTTTAGTAAAATAACGCCTGAAATAATTTCGTTGGATACAAAAGCATTAGAATATTTAATGTTTTTAAAGTTCTTGTAACTTCTACAATTAGATATATTTGTATTGGGACAATTAACTTTTTTCTTAAATGAATATATTTTCTGCATACTGTCGTTAATAAAACCATTAAAACTTAGCGAATTTAGAATTGAAAGGGTTAGTGCACTGTTCAAAAAATACTTAAATAAACTGAAACTTTCAACTCCTCTGATTTCGTTGAAATTATGAATGAATGCAGAAAAACTTCTAACTTTAAACTATTATTATACACGAACTTAAAATTCTCATTAGTTCAAAAGTTATGGACCTGTAAGACTTTGAAGTTTTCAAAAACAAAAATTTTTAAAGGTTTTTATGAATGAATATCATTATAGATTTGAAATGGTAAAATATTGTATGAATATTTTCCTATTTTTCTTTAGTAATTTCATTTAAAATTTTAGACAAAGAAAATTTTAAGCTCCTCAGCTGCTTCACAGAAACGGCAGTTGCTATCGGTTTCGATGCCCAATTTCACCAGGTAATATTTAAGTTTGCATTATCCAGTAAGGAAGTCCGTTAAAATTCTTAGATTTTGTTTACCTAAGCTTAAACACAATTATGCTCTCCGAGGAGCAATTAGGATTGTCTTCGCTTTGGGAGGCTTTTCCAAAAGTTTGATCGTTTGTGTCTCTCCTCCTTTCTAAGTTCTTCTTTTAAAGAATGTGTGCCCAATCTGCAGAATGGTTCTGATCCTTTAAACTTTGTGGCTGCGCCCTGCCGCGCTAAGTCATCAGCTTCTTCGTTATCTTGTATTATTTTGTGTGTACACAGTAAAAAATATGAGCATAAATTTTATACTATTGGGTTAACATATAAAACCAAACCAAAAATGTTTTAAAAGCTATACCATCAAATATTATAAATTTTTTCAGACCATTTTTCTCGTCAGACCAATCGAAACCACTATTTTTTATATTTCCCAATTTCGGTGAATGTTTTGCTCTCGAACCATAATATATTTTGATTTACACATGATATCCATATAAGATTTTTAAATTATGTTTGGTTTGTTATTTTTATAATATTGAGTGGTATAAAATTTTTAAATTATTTGGAATAAATAAAGTTTATACCGCACAAATGTTATAAAAAAGATAAAATTTACCCTCAAATTTTTTACTGTGTAGGGACCCAGAGTATAGCAACTATGTTGATTTTGCCTAGTTCATTGAGTTTTTTTAGTCATTCTCATGTTATTTTCGATGATATCTCCCAGGAAGCTAGTGCTTTAATTGCTGCTTGGCTGTCCGACATCACAATTATATCCTGACCTTTGTATTTGCGGTCCAGATTGAATTGTGCACACAGCTGTACTGCTGGATTTCCGCTTAGAGTTACTGGATGTTGTCCTCATAGGTTCAGAGCACTTGGTACTTGACCCGTACACCCCTGCGCCAACACCTTAAAATGTTTTGGAGCCATCCGTGTACTATCATATACTATGTGGTTTCCTGGCTTGCGATATTATCTCGCTGTCCGACTCTTTCTTGGTACTAAGTTTAATATCGAAGTGTTTTTCGCAGTTTTACCTTTCTACCTTGCTTTACAATATGCTCCTTATGTACTCCTGATAGTTTTATCTAAATCTGTCCCCTTTTTTAGCGATGTCTAGCAGAATTCGCTTTGCTACTCCCTCTATGAAGATGTGCAGGGGAGTTAAGTCAAGAATTACTTTTAGTGCTGCCGTAGGGCAGGTTCTCAGGCTCCTGTGATGCATACGCAGGCCAGCCTCTGCACCTTTGTTAGAATATTTCTCATTGTGGATAGCTTGGTTCTTCCAGCCCATGTTACTGCACCATAGGTGAGGATGAGTCCCTCCATCATGGTATACATCCAGCGGAGAATTTTTGCGTTACAACCCCAGATTTGCCCTGCCAGATTCATACATACCATGAGTGCGCGCTTAGCTTTGCTAATAGTCATCTCTGCATGTCTTCTCCAGAGAAGTTTTGAATCTAGTATGAGTTCTAGGTAGATACTTTACTTCTCCTTTGAAGGGAATTTCTGTGCCTTCCATTCTCATTGTTCGTTTAAAATAAATAAATAGAACTATGATGAAACATTCTTGTTTAGGTATTTAAGCCACACAAAATAATTTTTTTTTTGTGAAAGAGTGTTTCTATATATTTTATTTTTTAATTTGTATTTTCCTTAAATAAATGCGTTTTTTTGCTATGTTAATAAAGAAATAATAGTGAATTGGGTAGAATTGAGGAAAACTGTTTGGATTATCGCAAACTATGCGCATTCTAGTTATATTCTGTAAAAAAAAGTTGCGTCATTGCTGTTCACTTTCGCGGTATTTTAATTTTTTTACTAACTATAACTTCGTGTCACAAATCTATGGCTTTCTTGAGAAAAATAAAAAGTACAAAATTGATTTTTTTTTTAATTTTTGTGGAATTTTGAAAGATTTTGATAAAGTCACTTTGTATGGGAGTTAGATGTGGTTTTCATCCCAGTTTGTTAATTTTTTATCTCTATCTTTATATTTTAGATAATGGGTGATATGTATGCTTTTCGTTTTTTCAGTTTAAATTTTTTGATACCTCACGAGTGGTTCGTAACATGTGACAAAGCCAAAAATGCTCAAAATGTTTGCCATTTCACCACGAATAGACAAACAAACAAACAGCGCAACTCATTGAATTTTATTATCAAAATTCGTGCTCTGTGAGAAATGTGTTTACGTCCTTTTAAAGGTCGTCATAATCGACCCACCGAAAAGGCCATTCAAGCTATTGTGATCAAATTTCACATCAATTTCACTTTATTGGACATTAATTCACCAACCCATATGCGGAGAGTTCGTACTAAGGCCCTGCTTCGGTGCAACTATTTTAACGTACACACACTGTGATTAATTGCATTGCTCACAGTTAACTGTCATCTAATAACTCTTGAGAGCTTGATTTGCTCAACACCAAACGAAAGCCTACAGCAACAAGCAATTCACACTTTCTCTCTCGGCAATCCTTGCATGACGTCTTTTTGTACGTCAACACCACAAGCAATGAAATTTAATCATTAAGGGTAGGATGAGAATAAAAAGCATTAGATCATTTGGATCATTTTGATAATTTTAATCAGCTGCCGTCTAGACTTTTTTTTACACCAACTTCAAGATTTTCTAGGTAAGATTCACTAGGTAAAAATGGGTCGCTGAATGGTTTTGAAAATGATCTGTTTTGATTGCGCTATCAAGTTTTGTTTGTCTTCGCTGCAACCACACACATGATTTCTTTCAATCTCACACATGACTACACTGCAAGCAAAACAGTGTAGTGTAGTGTGAAATGTTTTGAAGCCTGATTTAACTGCACCTACGCAGAGCTCTAGTTTGTCCTGAGGAGAATATTTCTACTGTATCGGCCAGTATCAATGAAAATCGCAATATGTCAATCATGGCTGTTGTCTATAATTAGGCTTGTGTTATTCGACCACCTGGAAGATTTTACGTAAAGAATTCGTTATGAAAATACAGCTGGTGCAAGAACTGAAGCCGGGTGGCCTAATACAGCGTCGTTTGATTGGTGAATAGGACTTGAAAATTTGGATGAAGATACAGTTTTTATCGAAAAATTGTCTTCAGCAAAGAAACTCATTCTTGGCTCAATGGGTACGTCAACAAACAGAGTTTGATTTAAAGAGCAGACAGAGCCAGTTTAAGAGCTGCCAATCCACCCTGAAAAATGAGAAGTTCGGTGCGGATTGTGAGCCGATGGCATCAATGGACTGCACTTATTAAAACATAATGAAAATCACAACATTACAGTCAATGGAGCAAGGTACCGTGTGCTGATAACCGACTTTTTTTAGCCAAAAAGAAAGAATTAGACTTGGTTGACTTGAGGTTTCAACAAGACGGTGCCACATGCCACACAGCACGCGATACCATGGACCTATTGAGAAGCGAGTTTGGTGAGCAATTAATCTCAAGTTTTAGAGCAGTCCATTGACCGCCAAGATCATGCGATTTGACCCCATTAGACTATTTTTTGTGGGGCTACGTGAACTCTCTCGTGTACAGGGACAAGCTAGCCACAGTTGCAGCCCTGGAAGACAACAGTTCAGCTTCCATTAGTGAGATACCGTCCAAAATGCAATCGATTCGACCAAAACGCTTCAAAACAAGTTTTTGAGGAGCTGCGTGTACATAAAATATATTAAAAGCTGTTGAAAATGGAAAAACTATGTAAATTTTACTAGAAATCAAAAGCAATATTGGTCTTTGGTTTTATTCGTATTTTTTACATATTTTCATTTGCTACTTATTTCATCAGTTCGAGAAAAGAGAGGAAAAAGAGTCGAAACGAATAACATTGGTTATCCAGGGCTAATTTCATTTAAGTTAAGATGAATGCTAGTCTTCCTAAGTTATGTAATTTATTTTGTGGGCTTTTAAATCAAAAAGGTTTGTATAATTATATATTAATATTTTTCAAGATTATCAAGGGGTGTTATTTGTACGAATTCTTAAAGAAATTTGTTTTTTCAAACTAAGTAATTTTTTTAAAACAAACAAACTAAACACTAAAAAAACATACTAAAAAATTTTTCAAAAAACTAAATTTTTGAAAATAGTGCAAACGTTCGGCTGTCTTATGAAGAATACTTTGTCGAATAAATTAAACATATAAAATACGAATTTTTCTGACCTTAGTTAGAGCTTGTTTTTTAAGGGTACCTTTATGTTAATATAAGCGATTCTGAAGTCGTTTTTTGTACAAGTACAAGAAGAGCCTTTATTAATTCTATTTTTTTCTCCTATTTATACAAAAAATATTAGCGTTTAAAGGTGTTAAGCACATAAACTGAATGAGCGGATTACTAAAAAATTGAAAAAGAGATACCAAAAAAAGTTCATTTTAAGTACGAGAAAAAATATGAGTAAACTGAATCAATACTTTAAGAAGTGAATTAAATTAAAAAATGATTTGATGTAATACCATTTTACCTAAAATGTCTTTAAACAAGTTTGCTCGAACAAATACTTAAAAAAATCTTCAGAGATTGATATAAAGTTCTTTTTATTGATTTCAAAAATTACTAAAGTAGACAAAAAATTATGTGACGTAATTTGCGTGTACGTGACGTGACGTGACGTTTTCATGAAATGATGCGAGATAAGTAGGACCATTTTGCTTCCAGAATAACATGATCTGTAATCGTCTGAAAAAATGGGTGTAAATTTGAATACATAACAAGCTGTAAATTGATTTTTTTAGGCTCATTTAATAAAATGGGCGAAGTCACTACCTCGGCGTAAGTATTTACTTTACAAATGTATATATAATTTTTTTAGATAATTACAGATTATGCTATTTTGGAAGCAAATCTTCTCGCAACCCTTCATGACAACGTCACGTACAAGCAAATGTCGTAACAAAACAAAACTTTTTATGTACCTTAATAATTGTTGAATTCAATAAAAAAAACTTTATATCAATATCTCTGACTATTTTTTGTGGTACTTTTTAGTTCAGAATCGCTTATATTACATAAAGGTACCCTTAAGAACATTGTATTTTTATAGAAATTTTTGTAAAGGTCAACACTGTTATCACTTAACTTTTGCATATTTAGTCTATATGAAAGTAAATTAGCAATCATGCAGAATTGAATTTTTCTTTTTTCATTGAATCTGGTAGCTGAAAAGGGGATTCTGGATGTTACAAGTTTACTAAGATTCTTTCAACCTAATCCAATATTTCAATATCGTTTTTCCTATGCAAGAAATTAGTTGTTATACATCATACTCTACAAAGCCAATTTAAGAAGATTTTAAATGACTAACAAATAAAAAATTGGTCTTATAGTATACCATTTCTTAATTCAAATTTATTTGTTATATGAATGAAGCAAGTATTTTGTGCTCTATTGAAAAGTGCTAATTTCATATTCTGATTCAAGTTACCACGTTGTAATATTGCATTTGTATCGATGAATTTATAAATAACAATTGATTTCAATAAAAAAAAAATCTTTCAGCCTTAATTTGAGTTCTTTGAATTTCAATTGAACAACTTCTAATATGCGGAGCTTACAAAAAAATCGTTTAAATTCTTGACAATAACACACTTTAATTTTTGACATCCTCATGAAATATGCATGGACACATTGCAAGCTACAACTACAACAACAACGAATTCTACGACATGAGCCAATTACCTGCCACACATACATATATCTATCTATAAGCACAAACACTCTCACTCACTAAAACCAACATTGACCAGAATAGTAATAGCATCGAACAATATACAAGTGTTGTTATTTTTATTTATTTTGTTTTCTTGTTGTTTTTTATATTCATTTCTGATTTGTACTCACCTAAGCTCCACATATCAATGGCCGTGCCGTATTGCAGTCCAAGAATGACCTCCGGTGAACGATAGAATCTTGATTGTATGTATGTGTAAATTTTACGATTTACGTAGCAAGAGCTGCCAAAGTCGATGACTTTGATGGAGCTGCTACCACGCTGTTTCAAAAGGATGTTTTCCTGTTTATGCAGGATGAAACAGAAGAAGAGGCGAACAGGATATTAAAAAAAAACATGAACGTTTGCATAGAAAATAAATGGAAATAAATGTGAAAAGGTCGTAGAGAGAGAGGAAGGAAGGGAGGTAAGGACGTGGGTTTGCAAAATGACAATTGGACATGAAATTGACAGCACAACAGCTATCGTTGTTCGATGGACACAACTTACCGGCTTGAGATCACAGTGAATGATGTTTTCTTTGTAAAGCAGACGCAAACACTTCACAATCGAATTGCAGAAACGTCGTATGAGACTCATGCTGAAGCCATTGTAGTTGTTTTTCTTAATCAATTCGTAGAGGTTGAGGCTGTAATGAAAGAAGAGAGAAAAAGGCAAAAGAAACATTAATTAATTTTTGAATTGAATAAAAATTTAAGCGTTTTTTAAATTAAATGGGCAGAAAACGTCAAATTTTTTTCAAAGAAAACTCATGTTATAATCCAATAATAGAAATGGAAAACCTACGATTATTCAAAAAGACTATGACCACTATTTAATGCTTAAATAACATATTGAGGCCCATAGAAATTACGACTCAATGGTCTCTTTAATTCTAATTTATTAGTTTTAAATAAGTTCATCAATATCAAATCAGTATCAGTTTCAGTATCAGTATTTGTATCTGTATCTGTATCTGTATCTGTATCTGTATCTGTATCTGTATCTGTATCTGTATCTGTATCTGTATCTGTATCTGTATCTGTATCTGTATCTGTATCTGTATCTGTATCTGTATCTGTATCTGTATCTGTATCTGTATCTGTATCTGTATCTGTATCTGTATCTGTATCTGTATCTGTATCTGTATCTGTATCTGTATCTGTATCTGTATCTGTATCTGTATCTGTATCTGTATCTGTATCTGTATCTGTATCTGTATCTGTATCTGTATCTGTATCTGTGTCTGTATCTGCATCTGTATCAGTATCAGTATATCAGCAAATTATTAAATCACATAGAAGTATTAAAATGCAATTGAGAGTTATTTGATGCATTTTATTAAGTCAGTGATGAAGATTATCATAGAATTACTGAAAATCCCGGCGCGTATATTTTATAAGCCCTTGAAGGTGATTGATTTCAGTTTCTTCAATTTTTAAATGAAAATATACAATTTCTTTTCTTCAACTTTCCCTCTTATGCCAAGTCTTCTCTGTTGAAATTTGTTTCAATCATCAAAATGCCTTTGCTTGAATTTTATATCTCCATATTTATAACACAGTCAACGAATGTTATTTGCAGTAAGTTAGGTTGGTTAATTACGGAGGCTAACATAGATTAATTCTGCTCTTTAGTGATACCGGCTGCAAACAAAGGATCCCTTGGGGTTATTTGAAGTCTGTAAAGATTTGCGTTGAATTCGTAAATCTTTGGAGGGATTCGAGAGATATTTTGGTTACATCTCTTAATGACACGAACGTCGATGAGCCTAGCTATTTTAGTCTCGATATGAGTAGGACGACGCATGAACATAGTTGGTTCTCCATCGTGCTAAGTTCCTTGAACTTCCTAGAGCTTCATCCGTTGTGATGCACATCTTCCTCACATTGGCTTTCGTCATGCAGTGACCAGTGAGTATACCTATAAGTGTACTGCAATCTCTGCGTGGGCGTGCTAAGATGAACAGAGTCCGTTTTGCATATTGTGCAATGGAAATGATTTTCGAGATTTTGCACGATGTCATATCTCTCTATCTTCGACTCACTGCTTGTGTGGCTCTTTTTTCGAGGTTCCAGTACATTTCTTGTAGCGGAGTACTTACTCCCATAAATACATGTTCTGCAAATTTTGATTCGAGCCCACCATCCTCCTTTAATAGACCATCTGCAATCTCATTCCCCGCAATGCCCTGGGGGCTAGGGAACCAGTAGATGCGCACTCTCCAAGACTTAGTGCCCCATTCTGCTTCGAAGCGCATAGCGTATCTATTCCAGCCAGGACATTTTGGACTTGGTAGTGGAGAGCATGTATTTAATGGCCGCTTAGTTGTCGACCTAAAAGGTAATACATGAGTGGTGTGTACCCATGGGCTGTTATCTTCGTGGCTCTACCTTCAAAGATTTTGAGCAGTTCATTGACAAGAAGATTCCTGCCCCATTCAACGTGAATCCTTTTGCTTTAGTAGATTGTCTAGCTATAAGTTTATAGCTGGTGGTGCAACTATTGCACGTAATGCTCTCAGGACTGCCATAGTTGATACATTCCAAACAAAATTTTTGATACGAATGTAACATGCATTCTTAGGGACAACGCTTCCAGAAGACATTCTATAGATCCAATTGAGCTTCTTCTTAGTCTTATCAAGAGCATTCAAGAGGCATTCTCACAAACTACCTCTGGAACACATTCCAGTAGCATTTAAATTGCACTATCCCAATTTTATTTAAACAAAAATGATTTGTGTACGAAAGTTATAAGCTATATATGGCAAATTTTTTCCTTTAAATGGTAAAACAATCCGTTCATTTACATACCATACAATCGGAAAACATTAATATCAAAGCAGTATATTTTTGTCGCATACGTTCATTTTACGTGTGTAGCGCACCTGCTCGAAATGGCGAAAAATTCAGGTAGGAACAAAAACCACACTTATGGGCTTCTAGAAGTGTAAGGCAAAATTTTTTTTCATTATTTCGATTTTAGTCGTTTATTTGATCCCTCTTCTTCAAAAAAGTTATTTAATGTAGGTTTTTCATTGTCTTCTTTGTTAAAAAATACAGACCTACCTTAAAAACTAACCTCCAAAAACTGAAACGTTAAAGACCACATAAAAATGGTTATATATTAAAACAACAAAAATTATAAGAGAGAAGGATACTGTTATGTCTAAAAACGGGTTTATAGCAAACAAGTTAATTTTTACAAGAAATGAGTTTTATTTTATAGTAAACATGAAATGTTTTCCGGAAGCAATTTATTTTCACTTTTATGTTAACTGCAAATAAGCCTATTTGTTGCAATAAATATATAATGTTTACTGAAACGCATAATTATTTTTGGGGCAAGTAAGCTTATTTGTTGCTGTATTTTATTTTAATTATTTATTATTACTTAATTTTTTTTCTTCTTTAATTGTTGTTCTTTGAGGTTTGCCATTGTTTGCTGCTGAATAGAAATATTAATTCAAATGAAAAAAAAACTTTTTAAAACACTTTCTGTTCGAGCTGGGTTTGAACCGCGGCTCTTTCGCTTACGAGCCATGTACACCACCAGTAGGCTACAGCCACCGAAAATCGTCATCTGACTAAAGCCACTGATAGACATGGAATGACTTTCAAAAGCATAAAACATGAACTTTGCGGACTTGTTTTTCCGCAAAAATATTTTTTTGTCACATCAATCAAAGTATGTTTACCTGTAGTGGAATTCCCAAACGCGCTAACGACGATTTTCGAAATCGTTAGTTAGCGAAAACTGTCATTTTCTATGAAGGTGGTACGCACAAAGACCGATAGCGACAACGATTGTTATTGTGAAGTTTTTGAGAATTTCACTACTAGAATTGTAAATAAACATATAAATAATTGTCATAAAAATAGCAATATTTATGATAAACAAGAGATGGTCACAACTGCGAAATATAATTACGGTAAATAAAAATATGTTTGCTAAAAACAAGGTCGAAAATGTAATTTTTCTGCGTGTTTATATAAAATGCAAGTTATCAACGGGTCATGAAATATTTTCGAAGTATTTGCAGAAATATGCATTCGAGTGTAACGTTGAAGGGAAAAAATTTACCATATTAAGATTGCTTTTTGGTTATATTTGATAAATAATATGGATATGTTATGGTTTAAAAATTGCGATATTTGAAACTATTCAGTAGAAGGCACCTTTTGGTGCTTTTTAGATGCAAATTGTTCGATGATTTCATCATATTGAATTGAAACTGCAATGTTATATTAAAAAGATATGGAAGTGGTAGCCTACTGATATAGTGTGACCCGTAAGCTAAAGAACCGCGGTTCAAACCCCAGGTGAGATAAGTTCAATTGAACTAATATTTCTGTTCGCCAATTGATTGGTAGAAACCAGGGACATAACTGTTATGCAACTTTTTTAGAATTGGTTAAAATTAATTATTAAAATGGGTTAAAATACATTTCAGTTATGAATAACTTTTATTTTTAAGAAAAATGTTTTTTGGTTGCTGGATAACTTTTATTTTTGAGGAATAATTTTTTAGGTTGGCTCATAATTTTTTTCGGTTATTAGAGTCAAAAATCAAGAAAAATATGACTTTTTCTTTTAGAATGGACCCACATCTCTTAGCCGTGGTCGATATGGGGTAATCATCTAACGTCATCGTCGTGATGTCAGAATTTCAAAAAGTTTTTTGACACCCTGGTGGACCCTAAAAAGGTGTTTTTTATATTCGCTTCCCTTTCTAGAATCTTTCCCAGAGAAACCGGCTACCACATCGATTACCGACGACTGACAACCTAACCGAATACAAATTACTGAAGCAATTACCAAGCGATTCCTTAGCCGAATACCGATTACTAAGCGATTACATAACCGAAGACTGATTACTGAAGCGATTATCAAACGATTACTTAGCTGAATACTGATTACTAAGCGATTACATGACTGAATACTGATTACTAAAGCAATTATCAAGCGATTACTTAGCTGAATACCAATAACTAAGCGATTACATAACGGAAGCCTGATAACTGAAGTGATTACCAAGTAATTACTTAGCCGAATATCAGTTACTAAGCAATTAAATAACCAAATACTGATTACTGAAGTGATTATCAAGCCATTACTTAGCTGAATACTGACTACTTACTAATCGATTACATAACTGAAGACTGATTACTGAAGTGATTACTTAGATGAATACTGATTACTAAGTGATAACGTAACCGAATACAAATTACTGAAGTAATTACCAAGCGATTACTTAGACGAATACCGATTACTAAGCGATTACACAACCGAAGACTGATTACTGAAGCGATTATCAAACGATTACTTAGCTGAATACTGATTACTAAGCGAAGACATAACTGAATACTGATTACTAAAGCAATTACCAAGCGATTACTTAGCTGAATACCAGTTACTTAGCAATTGCATAACCAAATACCGATTACTGAAGTGACTACCAAGCGACTACTTAGCTGAATACTAATTACTAAGCAATTACATAACCGAAGACTGATTACTGAAGTGATTACCAAGCGATTACTTAGCTGAATACCAATTACTAAGCGATTACATAACCGAAGACTGATAACTGAAGTGATAACCAAGTAATTACTTAGCCGAATATCAGTTACTAAGCAATTAAATAACCAAATACTGATTACTGAAGTGATTATCAAGCCATTACTTAGCTGAATACTGACTACTAATCGATTACATAACTGATGACTGATTTCTGAAGTGATTACTTAGATGAGTACTGATTACTAAGTGATTACATAACCGAAGACTTATTACTGAAGTGATTACCAAGTTATTACTTAGCTGAATACCGATAACTTAAGCGGTTACGAGAACAAAGGAACAGCTTGAACAGGCGGAAAAGCGACAGCACGATTAACCCATGCCCCGGTTACTTAACGCTGCACACATAAGATACTATCATAAGAACACATTTTTTAATAAAGACATAGTAAATACTTTTTAGAGTTACTGAATCTTTTACAGGATCCTGGTGTGGCTGAGCTTTACCTCAGCCTGTGTATATAGAGTTCTGCCAGTATATAGAGGGCACTGATTTCATCTTTTTTAAGAATTTCAAAGTTTTTTGAAACTAAGGTGGACCCTAAAAAGTGTTTGTTGTTTTATAATCATTGTAGATTCGCTGGTTGGTCATTTTAAATCTGATGTTGGAATTAAAAAAGTGCATAAATTTCACATAAGCATCTACCTAATTTTGGAAAATATATAACATTGTGCAATTAAACCACACATTAAAGGTCCTATTAATATTAAAAATGCATTTGATAATTATTAAGCAAACATTTATTATTAAACAAAAACAAAACATTAATATTAAAATAACATTATTCAATTTCTTACATAATGACTAAGCAAACATTTTTTATTAAAAAAATCGATTTCTTAAAATTTTGTAATACAAATAATTTTTTATGAGGTACACTCAGCTTTTTCATTATTTCAATAGTTTTCTATAGTTGATTAAATACTTTACGCAAATATGCGAAACTAATTTAAGAATTTGTCACAACCTTTTTAATTCATTGCTGATGTCAGATGCATTAATTCTGGAATTTAAAAACATGATTTTATTAATTGAAGTTGCATTTGATGCAAGTTTTTTTAAATTTTGTGCTGATTTCGTGAGGGATCAAGAGAGATCAAATATAATGTTTTTAAAACAAAACTGAAGCACAAATTCATTGAAAAATAAAAATAAAATTAAACAGTTTTTATCGGCTAAGTAATCACTTGGTTATCACTTCAGCAATCAGTCTTCGGTAATCAGTAATCGCTTTGAAATTGCTTGGTAATCACTTCAGCAATCGGTATTTGGTTATGTTATCGCTTAGCAACTGGCATTCAGCTAAGTAATCACTTGGTAATCACTTCAGTAATCAGTCTTCGGTTATGTAATTGCTTAGTAATCAGTATTCAGCTAAGTAATCGCTTGGTAGTCACTTCAGTAATCGGTATTTGGTTATGCAATTGCTAAGTAAGTGGTATTCAGCTAAGTACTAACTTGGTAATCGCTTCAGTAATCAGTGTTCAGTTATGTAATCACTAAGTAATCAGTATTCAGCTAAGTAATCACTACAGTAATCAGTCTTCGTTTATGTAATCGCTTAGGAATTAGTATTCAGCTAAGTAATCACTTGGTAATCGCTTTAGTAATCAGTATTCAGTTGTGTAATCGCTTAGTAATCAGTATTCAGCTAAGTAATGGCTTGGTAATCGCTTCAGAAATTAGTCTTCGGTTACGTAATCGCTTAGTAATCGGTATTCGACTAAGTAATCGCTTGGTAATCGCTTCAGTAATTTGTATTCGGTTAGGTTATCAGTAGTCGGTAATCGATGAGGTAACCGGTTTCTCTGGGAAATATTCTAAAAAGGGAAGCGAGTATAAAAAAACACCTTTTTAGGGTCCACCATGGTGTCAAAAAACTTTTTGAAATACTGACATCACGACGATGACGTTAGATGATTACCCCATATCGACCACGGCTAAGAGGTTTGAGTCCATTTCAAAAGAAAAAGTCATATTTTTCTTGATTTTTGACACTAATAACCAAAAAAAATTAATATCAGAAAATAACTGTTATTTATGGCCAACCAAAAAAATTATTCCTCAAAAATAAAAGTTATCCGGCAACCAAAAATCATTTTTCTTAAAAATAAAAGTTATTCATAGAAGATTTTTATGTGTTGAAATTGCCTAACTTTTTCTGCTGTGAAATCTATTATAACAATTATTTTCGTTCCTGGTAGAAACCTTACAAGGGCTGAAATGACCAATTTATTATTCATTATTAAATTGATATTGTGGTTAAGCCATTTAATCGCTCTTGTTTTATCGAATTTTGAAGATAATTTGTAACTATCTGTAATTTAGTAAAACTTTTTTCAACTGATGCAACTGATTCAGGACTTGTTAAGACAATTCTAGCTTTGTGTAATAACAGCATTTGAAAACAAATTCTTCATACCTTTGGCTTTAATGTCATCAAGAACTTCGATGACTCAAAAAATATTACATTATATCAAATCTTCTTAGAGGAAATTATCTGATATATAATTCTTCTTATATAATGAATTTCACTGAAATTATTTTTTTAACATTAAGATTTATTAGTGAAATTAATCAAATATATAAGATGATTCTATTTATTGTTTATTGAGCGCTTTTTCAATTGAATTAACAAATTTTTTAATTACTATTTGCGCATTTTCAAAAATGCTTTCAACATTCTATGCATAAATTCAGAATAGGTACTACATGTAAATATTAAAAAAAAATTGCCTACAAAAAACTCGAGTATTTTTAAATAAAATTTAATATCGCGCCCCTTGCAAGCTCGCGGTTCCTTGCTTTGCACGGTCTGCACATGTGGTTAGTCAGGTTCTGGTTTACGCTCGATTTCACTTCCTATATAATTTTTATACTACGGGCTACATATGAAATCGATTATCATGGTGTAAAAAAATCGCGGAAAGAGATATTTTTGGTGGGATTTATTAAAACACTAACAAAACTCAACCACTTTCTATTTCAAATACCAAAATGCCGTTAAAATCGGGAAAAGGGATATTTTCACTGGGTTTTTTTAAACCCCCAACAAAACCCAACCACTTCCAACTTCAAACACCAAAATGCCGTGAACATCGGGAACAGGTATATATTGAGTAGAATTTTTTAAACCACTAACAAAAACCAAACTTTTCTCACTTCCAACACCAAAACCATTAAAAAATCGGGAAAAGGATTTATTCCATGGCATTTTTAAAACACTCGAAACAAAAACCATTCGATTCCATTCCAAGGACGGCCGTCTTAAAGTTCTCTTGGAAAACACCTACTAGAATCTTTTCATTTAAGGCCTCAAAGTAATCTTCCATTAAAAAAATTCTGGAAGCACTTCTAGAGAAGTCTAATTCCTTTTTCACATGGAGCAATTGAAAAGCAAATGCAACTACAACGCAATAATTCAAATATTGCAAGCCACTTCAATTTTAAACTTAATTGCAACATATGCACATAATACTTTTTAGTTGATGCTATGTTAAATAGAAACAAAAAATTAAAGTAGTTAAAGCGATTCGAGTGATGGAGATGCTATTTTATACTTTTATGCGCGAAGAAATCAACGTCTAAATAAAATTGTGGTGTTTGGTGGACAAACTGATGTACAACAAAACACAATATGCAACACAAAATCGCCGACTAAAATTGCAGCAAGCTGTGTTGCATTGAACTGGTTGCAAACGTGTTGCCAACTTGTTTTGCACATGTTGTTTCATATGAAGGCTTCGGTATAAAAAATTGGTTAACAACTTTTGTTGCAGTTGCATTACTTTTCAATTGCTCCATGTGTAATAAGCCTTAGGAAAGCATTCCTCCCAATGACATGAATAAGTTAAAAGATTGCCTTCTGGGTATGAAAGTGGAAGGGAAGGAATTCAAGACTTTCCCCTTCCACTTTACCTTCTTTTGGATCACTTTTTTTGCTGGGTTGTTAAATGCATCTGAGATGTCTAAAAAAGCACCAAGTGCGTATTATATTTTATGGAGGGCTTTTTAAATGGGCACTTCTACCCAGTAGGCAATTGCAGCAGTCCGAAGGCCTTCTAGCAGGCCTGTGTTAGGTTTTAAAAGGCCTTCCACACTCCTTGAAAACACCGTTTTATTGCTTGTAAGAAATGGGAAAATTTGTCAGGCCTTCCGTTCTCCTTGCTCAAAAAAGACCTGCAAGAAGCGCTCTTTCGAGAAGTTACGTTAGAAGGAAAAGCAATATAAATATCAACTTGAAATAAAAAACGACTAATAATTTCAAATTTGAACCATGGTCCTCTTATGTGGCAGTCCCACATCTTACCCACTCGTCTCAAAAAATCAATAGCTTATTTTGCATCAATACAAATGAAAGTAAGCTTTTGGGAGCCCGGGTTCGAAACCCAACTCGGGGTTTCTATTCTAATCTACCAATCTACATTTTTTACAAACTGTTCTTTGTATTTAAATTTTATTTTGAATTTTTTTATAAATTTTCTTCATACAAAAATATAAGAAAAGACTTGAATTTTTTCCATATAAATATTTTCATATAATATAATATGTAATGTGTTAGTTGTCGGGAGCCTGGGTTCGAGACCCAACTCGGACAAACAAATTTTTTTTGTTGTTTTTTTAAATCTTAATATTTTTACAAACTGTTCTGTGTATTTAAAAATTTTTTGGAATTTTTTTTGCAAATTTTTTTATATAATATAATATGAAAATAATCAGAACCTTCAAAAGGTAGGCCTTACAGAAGTATTCATCAATGCTGCGATCATGGAAGGTGTATTGACGCCAAGAATAGCAGTGCTAGCATGCCTTCATTTGCGGAGCACTCGCTAAAATGTCCACTGGGTAGTGAGTGTAGTGCCGTTTCAATAGGTTTCCCTTTCGTGTATGCGTGTTGGTGGTTGCTAATTGGATTCATCATTTCTTGGGCAAAATGGCCTATAGTCCTTCGGATACTGGATGGCTACTCTTACCTGCTTTCGTTAAGAATACAAGCCTCGCTGTCCTCCAAGCCACAGTTACATAGTTTAGCCTAATTCATACTTTAAATATATATTTTTAACCTATGGGACAACTCGTTATTCGGCCGTTTGCAACATGGCAGGAATTATACCGTCTGGTCCCGAAGATTTATGTCCCGAGAACGAGTTTATAGTCCATTGGATTTGGTCCGACGTTATAAAGTCTTTTATTATTTGCTTGTCCTGTGTCGCGGTATTGCGATAATGTTTGGAGCTTCAGTACAGCTGGGAAAATATGCGTTTAAAAGGAACTCCTAACTGCTATCCGTCCACTCATAATGGTCTTTGTATAGCTAGCTCTGAATGGAAGAGGGCTGCTTTGAGTGTAGCTTATTGAGCTTTGCTGTATGCGTACTTCCTTCTATGCTTGAGCAAAAGATTGTGGTTTATGTGATTTCCACCAAATAACAGTTTAAGAAAGAGCAAAATAAATACTGTTTACATATAGCTAGTTTTGATAACTTCTAAATTAATAAAAATATCAAAAAAACATTTTTGTAAGTAATTGGGTCATGCATATGGTTATGGAATGGAAAATAAAAAAATTAATTAAAGATAACCATTTTCGAATACGCAGTAGGACGATGTTCTATTTCTTTAATGTTTCTGCATCAATCTTTTAAATCTTAAAAAACTTACTGCATTATTCTGTATCACGAAGTACCACTCCAATGATAACAAAGACATGAGAAGCAATACTGTTTTGTATGGAATAAAATATTAGTTCTCGTGTTTTTATCATCGTTAGTGTGCTTATTCGCGATACAGAATAATGCAGTTAATGCAGTCATCGAAATTTCTTTTGCTTATACTATAAACTTCATAGACATTTTCAAATTATTTCTATGAGCTCGTACATTTTTTTTTTTATATTTTTAATCATATTGATTATTTTAATAACAAAAAATGTATCACAATAACTGTCAAACTTTGTTCTTGCGTACTATCAGTTAATTAGACGTGGCATCAAATCAAATAAACTTATAAATAATCAAAACAAAACCACTTCCTTGAGATATCGTTAATGAAACTATTGTTTGTTGTTTATTTTTATGTTTATATATATGTTTTCTTACGCTACTGTTGCTGCTTTTTAGCTATAAAATTTGTGTGATTTTGTGTAGCACATTTTTGGGCGCACTCTTGCGCTGCTTATATATGAGCCAAGCATGCAACGCAAATTAATTCACTTTAACATGGCATTTTGTTGTAGCAGACTTTTAGGGGTTCATAACGACCGGCTTTTTTATGGCTAAGTGTGTGTACTGTTTTGGTAGTTGTTGTTATTGTTGTAGTTGTTGCTGTTTTGGTTTACTATTTTATTGTTTTTTTTTAAGTCAACAACACTGACATGAATTCAAAATTCCATCTACAACAACACAACTTAAACGACAACCAAAAACAAAAAAAAAAAAATAAAGAAAAAATGGCGACAACAACGACATGCAAATGAAAAATTATTTTATTTTCATTTGAAGCAGGCCGGCAGCGGGGGTGGCAGACGAGGGTGCAATGAAAGGGTTAAACAAAAATCGTTAGTAAAATTCCATGAATAAATTTGGCTGCAGCATGCCACCAAACAACAACAACTACCATTGAGTTTTGAAACAATTTTCATTTTCTAACATTTTGCTATATACTGGATTGTTGAAATTCCCAAGCGTAGGCAATACTGTCAGTTTTGGACATTTTTGGCAAAGAGTTCAATAGAATCATAATCATTATCAGTTCTCTGCAGTGTAACTAACTCATCAGTACTGGTTTAAGATCTGTTTTTCAAAAAGCCAACTGGCATTTTTAACAAGGCGATGTCATATATTTGTATTTCCAAAAAATTAAAAAAAATATATTACTGTCAAATTATTGTCAAAACCATCTGACCTTTCACCACTGTCCAGTGCTGCTATTGAATCGCTGACTACCGACTGTAAAACAAATGCTCAACCATTGCACCACTACATTGTTTGTATGTAAGCGAACAATAACTAGTATGTACAAGCAAGCCACACATATTGTCGTCAGCATCCAATATATTGCAAATAATGAAGGAATCCTAAAAAATTTGTTGCTTTCCCAAGATTCTGAATCGATTTTCACTTGGATAAATTAAATTTGTTATTTTCTAATTAACCCTTTCAGTGGATTTCCCCTATATATTGGACACGTCAGAAAATAATTTTTATTTTTAACGCGTTTTTAAATTAAATCGTTTGGTTCTATGAAAAAAAGTGAACCCAAAGTCAGTTGGTTTTTCGATTTTGTACCAAAAAGCAAACCAAATTTATGTTGGCTTATTTTTTAAGAAAAAAATCAACCGGATAAAAATCAAATTTATGTTTTTATCGCTTTATGGCTTTAATGATAAAAGCATTAAGAGAGTTTAAAAAACGAAGATCTGAAGAGTTGAAAACCTTCAAGAGATTAAAAAAAAAGATTTTGTGCCGCACATGGGCAAAACAAGTTTTTCTTTGTATTAGCTTGCAAAATGTAAGTAGCGCAGGTTTAACTCAAAAGTATGTTTTTTTTATCTTTTTAGGGCCTAAATGATAAGAATATCAACTCAAAAATATTATTTTGTTCTTAGCTTAGCACAGTCACTCGACAAAAGGGTTAATAAAACTTGTAAAGTTGTAGAAATATGAATGTAATTAAAAACCAAAAAAATACGACCATTCCCGGAGGAATCAAACCAAAGACCAGAGATCGCTTGGAAAGTTGCAGCTCAACTCAGTTTTTAATTTGCTTATTTTGATTACTAAATTATTTTGTGCATAAAAAGAAGTAAAGGCAATTGAAACAGAAAAATATGAACACGAAGCAATGATACATTTTTCTGCTAATTTTTTCATCTGGTGGTAGACGGCGACACTATGTCCTCTCATCGGTTTTGACCAGCTAAAATACTCGCCAAAAAAACTCTTAGATAACCCTAACTCAGAACTCTAACTCATAATTCTAACTCTATCTTCCCGCTTGTAAAAGCTTGACGGTGATGAGATTGTAATGCAAAACTGTAAGTGGGATGTGGCAAAATCGGATTTGTATTTTTAATATGGATACTTTATTTTTATTATTGTGACTACAAAAGTTTGATTTTATTCGTCTGTGCAGCAACATCGTGTCTTAAAAACGTTTAGTTTAACAATGAAGAGTATTTGTGAAAATTATTATTATTTATTTTTGAACCAGAACAAAGATTTATATATGAAATTGCAAATTTTTTATTTATTATTTATTCGAAATGCAATTTTTTTTAAAAAAGATCAAATAACCAAGGCATGCACCTCATACAAACGTTTGATCTTTGATCTGAAAGAAAAGGAATAGATTATTAGAGGAAGAATTGATTGAACCATACGCGAATTATTGATTAGTTGGAACAAAATACTCATAATCATACTCATACTTATACTTATATTTATACTTATACTTATACTTACACTTATACTTATACTAATACTAATACTAATACTAATACTAATACTAATACTAATACTAATACTAATACTAATACTAATACTAATACTAATACTAATACTAATACTAATACTAATACTAATACTAATACTAATACTAATACTAATACTAATACTAATACTAATACTAATACTAATACTAATACTAATACTAATACTAATACTAATACTAATACTAATACTAATACTAATACTAATACTAATACTAATACTAATACTAATACTAATACTAATACTAATACTAATACTAATACTAATACTAATACTAATACTAATACTAATACTAATACTAATACTAATACTAATACTAATACTAATACTAATACTAATACTAATACTAATACTAATACTAATACTAATACTAATACTAATACTAATACTAATACTAATACTAATACTAATACTAATACTAATACTAATACTAATACTAATACTAATACTAATACTAATACTAATACTAATACTAATACTAATACTAATACTAATACTAATACTAATACTAATACTAATACTAATACTAATACTAATACTAATACTAATACTAATACTAATACTAATACTAATACTAATACTAATACTAATACTAATACTAATACTAATACTAATACTAATACTAATACTAATACTAATACTAATACTAATACTAATACTAATACTAATACTAATACTAATACTAATACTAATACTAATACTAATACTAATACTAATACTAATACTAATACTAATACTAATACTAATACTAATACTAATACTAATACTAATACTAATACTAATACTAATACTAATACTAATACTAATACTAATACTAATACTAATACTAATACTAATACTAATACTAATACTAATACTAATACTAATACTAATACTAATACTAATACTAATACTAATACTAATACTAATACTAATACTAATACTAATACTTATACTAATACTAATACTAATACTAATACTAATACTAATACTAATACTAATACTAATACTAATACTAATACTAATACTAATACTAATACTAATACTAATACTAATACTTATACTAATACTAATACTAATACTAATACTAATACTAATACTAATACTAATACTAATACTAATACTAATACTAATACTAATACTAATACTAATACTAATACTAATACTAATACTAATACTAATACTAATACTAATACTAATACTCATACTCATACTCATACTCATACTCATACTCACACTCATACTCATACTCATACTCATACTCATACTCATACTCATACTCATACTCATACTCATACTCATACTCATACTCATACTCATACTCATACTCATACTCATACTCATATTCATACTCATACTCATATTCAAACACATACTCATACGCATACTCATACTCATTAGATACAGTCAAATCCTACTTTGCGTCTGATTCTCATTCCCCCCCCCCCCTCATATGAAAGGTGATTTCATAAAAAAAGTAAAACGCCAAAAAAAGATCACTTTTTTCATAAACGGGATGAGTTGCAGTTAAAATCGTGTTTTTCGGGCCCTCAGAGTTAATGTGAATTTATTAATTTTCATACTGGCATTAAAGCTACACAAATATTACAACAAAAATCTATCCCTTTGCAAAATTGATTGCTGAAACCGATTCCGTACTCAGATTTGGCATGAAATTAATTTTGCGGTCACCAGGAGTAAATATGTGCGAATATTATTGATTTTTTTTAAACTCAGTTGTTATTTCAAATCTTTCAATCTGGTAGATAATGATGTTCTTTTCAAAATTAAAGACTTCACTTGTAAAGCCTGCTTAGTGTAGATAATATTTAAAGAAAAAATTTGTATATCAAACAATACTTAAGCGAAATATAATTTATTGTATCAACGTATTTTTTCGATAAATGTGAATTTGTTGTAGTAGTAATCTGCTGAACAATTTAAGAAAATTTTTATTTTGATTAGTAGTAGCTAATCGATTGCGTAGTCTGTGGTTACTCATACTCATACTCAAAGTCATACTCATACTCATACTCATACTCATACTCATACTCATACTCATACTCATACTCATACTCATACTCATACTCATACTCATACTCATACTCATACTCATACTCATACTCATACTCATACTCATACTCATACTCATACTCATACTCATACTCATACTCATACTCATACTCATACTCATACTCATACTCATACTCATACTCATACTCATACTCATACTCATACTCATACTCATACTCATACTCATACTCATACTCATACTCATACTCATACTCATACTCATACTCATACTCATACTCATACTCATACTCATACTCATACTCATACTCATACTCATACTCATACTCATACTCATACTCATAGTAAAATTTTAAGAATTCAAAATATTAATGTAATCTAAGAATTTAGCTTTTTTGAAAGTGTAGTGATCGTAGTGATCTTAGTGATCTAAATTTCTCAAAGACTAGGTAGTTGACTGATTGGTTTTATATTCTTTTTTGTTCATTTTCATTTAATTTTTTTTTTTTTTCATTGTCTAATAATCATTAAAAGGAATACATTTTTTGCAACATTTAATATTTATTTTACATGGAGAGAAAAAAAAAAACAAGCAAGTAGGTTATCACTCACACTCAAGCGTAAATTTCTCAATTAAAGCAATATTTTGCTAGAACTGAGTCAACTTAGAAAAATGTTAATTCAATGTTTATTTGCTTGACGTGAGAAAAACTGCTGCAAATTAAAATAATTTGCTTGATTTGAGAAATTCATTTTCCTTGAATTGAGAAAAATTTGCTAAAAAATATAAATTTACTGAAAACTACACAGTAAAAAATTTTAGATTAAATTTTATCTCTTTCATAACATTTGTGTTTTATTAACTTTTTTTATTCCAAATAATTAATAAATTATATATCACTCAATATTATAAAAATAATAAAACAAATATAATTTAAAAATTTTATATGGATATCATGTGGTAATCAAAATATATTCTGGTTCGAAAGAAAAAATTCACTGAAATTGGAAAATTTAAAAATATTGTGATTTCGATTGGTCTGACGAGAAAAATGGTCTGGAAAAATTTATAAGATATGATGGTATAACTTTTAAAACATTTTTGGTTTGGATTTATATGTATACAAAATAGTATAAAATTTATGCTCATATTTTTTACTGTGTAAAACAGTTTGCTTGATTTGAAATATTTATTTTCCTTGAAAAAAATTGTTTTTATAATTCTCAAAAAATTAGATTTTTTAGACGTTAGCAAAATTAGTCCTTTATTGGCAAAGAGTGGTTCTGACTCTATACCGATCATTCTAACAGGAGATTTTAATAGGAGATTTCAACTTAGATATATACAACCGGAAAATGAAAAGCTTTTATGTTTAATGAATTTAAATTACAACTTGAGCCTCTTATCTGAAATATTTTTAACAGCATTAGGAATTTCCTGTATCAACATGGTATTTGTATGGTATATTGACAATATTAGCAGTCACAAATTTATTTCCTACTTTTCCTATCATAAACCAATTTTAATAAAACTATTCAATAATGATAGTTAAATTTCTTCTTATATTGTATAAAAAGCCTTTAGTACTTAAAATGATGTGTAATACATTTACTTCCTTTTGACTTATGAAATTTGTCTGTTGTAATTATTAAGAGTGGTATTCAATGAGCTCCGTATTGGCGATGTAAACAGAGTATGTTTGGTAAGCTTACAGCAGGGTAATTTTCAATAGCAAAATAGTAAGGAATTAAATATACGCAACTTAATACACAAAAACGTGGTGTATACAGTACAGAGAACTGCATGAGTGGCTTCACTAATACATATAAGCACTCGTTAAGAATGAGAGTAGAAAGCGGGAATCGTATTCTCTATCAACGAATAGAAAAAATGCATACTCGCTCAAGAAGAAAACTTCGCTCAGCTTGCTCTTTGCCACTGCAGGGCTTAAGGTCCAATTATAATAGACGTAATGTAAAGCATCGAAATGATGTCAACTGTCATCGGGACGGGACGTAATGTAAGAAAACGTTGTAGCAATTATAATAGGCAGTAGCCAGGCAGCTGTTTGTTGTAAGTAATTGCACGTTCCCATAAAAGATCAATTCAAACTTCGTTTTCCATAGCTGTGGATATAATAAGCGTAGTTCAACAATATAAAATAGCGCAATAATCGAATTTAACCTCAATGTTTAGTTGCTCTTTGGACAGACGTAATGTAAAGTAACGTTAAAAATCTAAATTCAACGGATATTTACGTCCCGTTACATTACGTTACGTTTATTATAATCACTTGTATAAGAAAGTATTGTTTGAAACAATAAGTGAAAGAACGCACTGCTCAATTGACATTAGATTACATTACGTTACGTCTATTATAACTCCGCCTTTAACAGACTCACTGTAACGAATAGACAAAGCTGAAAACAATCAGCCTCTCAAAGCTCCTCACTCGCTCTATTCGCAGAAAGTTGATAAACTATTCGCATGAAGGCCCAACCAAAATAGACGATCTGCTCGATGACGAGTAAGAACGTAAGTGTTCGGTTAAATACATTTTACTGTAGCTACCCAAAATGAGCAAACGTAACTGAACGAAACTAAATGAAACAGTTTGACAAGACGTATTATTCTGTAAGAACCGAACTGCTAGCGTAGCAACTCGTCAACAACAGCTGTGCAGAGTGCGTTTTTATTTAATTTTCATCAATTTATTTCAATTGCACCATTATTTCACTCATCTTTCATAAATCTTTATTAAAAATTAAAAAAGCATAAATTAAATAAATAAATAACACTCGATTGCAACTTGATCAGCTGATTCAGACGAGTTGAGCGAGCAACGAGCGCAGACGTTCGTCAAGTTACTATCGTCTCGTTTCGCCTATTTTGGTTGGGCCTTGACTCTCGATGCTTGAGCGAATCACAGCGAGTCATTGAGCGCTGATTTCAACTACACTGATATTTATCGTACACAAGAAATAAAAAAAAATAATTGCTAGAGAGTATTGTATGTAAATTAAATTTTAAAAGTTGTTTATTATTTAAGTACTGTTTTACAGCAAGTTAATTAGTTTGTAACTAACATTAAATTTAAAAAGTCATTAGCCCATTATCATAAACAAAATAAAAGCCGATCTTAAGTTTAGTACAAGCAATTTTAACTGTTTTTATAAAGAGTTTAACAAAAAATTAACTGCATTTTTAAGTAAAATAAAACTGAACTTTACTTAATTATGTATAAGGTATGAACACATTATTTAAACATTTGCCAAAAAAAAAATTTAATTTTTTTCGATTTTAACCATCCTGTTTTTAGAAGTTAGGAGTTTTTTTTAAATTTAAGTATTTTTTCTTAATTTTATTTAAATACTCTTTGATTAAATTACGTTAGAAAAATGCATAAAAACAATTGCTGGTTTGCAGATATCATGCTTTTAAAATATGAATAGACGACAAATGTGCAAACTATCGGACCCTGCATCTCCGAAAACGCAACTTTTAAAAATATAAATTTTTTTATATTTTAATTAGTATCACTCATTTTTAATACATTGATCAAATTCTGAAAGACACCTACGATCGTTAACTTATATCTAGAGGGCGACATATGACCATATATATGAGGTGGTATACGACCACGTATATCGTCTGAATATCACTGTGAATATATTTTAAATACACTAAAATACATTATGTGTCAGTTGTTTATTTAATAGAAAAAAAAAATATTGAATACTTTGTACACTCACGCTCAAAAAAAAAACCGAGTTAAAAATTTGATAACTAATATTATTTTTCTTGAATTATAACACAGTGTGCCAAACCCATAAATAAACAAGCACATCCAAACTTTATAGAAATTCTTAAAGGACAAATTATTAGATCGGCATTTTTTTTTTTTTGAGCGCAAGTGTACATATCAATTTCAGATGAGAATTTTTTTTTGTTTTATACTTTTTATAGCGTGGTTTGTAACAGTCGGGTTTTAGTTTTTGAACTTATTTTTTATAGAATTTATGTATCATGGCTTCTTTGTTGAAACAACGCTGTTGAACATTGTAATAACCCTTGTTGTGAAATTTCGTTGTTGTTGTTAATGATGATGTTTGTTGTCCAAAACATTTCATGTATTTGATGTTGACTATTTTGCGGTTACCGGAAGAGTTTTTCAACAATGTTTGATACCAATTAATGCTCAAAATTATGGCAAATCACGCTAACCTTGAAAATTCCAATGATTGTTGAAAAATGAATTTATTGCATGCTTCTAGGTGCTCACAACATCATTGATGGAGTTTTAACAATATTTTTTTTTTGTTTATTGTAATTGTTACATGTGGTCAGATTTAGATTAATTTTATGGTTGGTCAACACGAGTATGAGATCCTTTGGATTCCGTTAATATAGCAGGGGCTCTAATCACGTAACTTTTAAAACGACTATCGTTTGAACGATACTGAGTTACCATAACAAAAATTACAAAGACTAATAATATTAAGAGACAAAAACACTATTTTAGATATTCAAAGGATTAATTATTAATTGTAACGCATTGTTACAAACGGAAAATGAAAAATATATGTATGCTTTTTAACCAAGTAGAATAAAAGTCCATCTTTTATTTCAACGAATTCAAAAACTTTCAAATAATGATAAGTTTTGTAAACTTAAATGCTTACAAATAGGAATAAATCGAAGCTTTTACAATAATATCTACTCATATTTGACATAACAACTTCTTTGGAAGTTTTAAGCTTAAAAGCTCTTTAAAAAATCTTTTGCGTATCTATATATGTATTTAAGAAAATGTTTTTATCTTCATAAATATATTTATTTAATGCAATGTACGGAAGGTGTATAGACTCGTAATTAAAACTATTATAAAGAGGTTTAAGCTCCTTGCTAACCTTGTATACTCAGTTATTTTAATTATACATATGTGAAACACTCAATAAAAAAAACTCAAAAATGTTCCTAGAATAAATTTAGGTGCCATTAAATTCGAAGAAGAGCCAAGAATGAACCTTTACAAGGATTCGCACACTCAATTGATTCAGCAATTTTCAAGAGCTTTTGCCTAAAAGCTCACTTTTCCAATAAGCAACAACTTAAGGCAATGGATGCTGCTATAGGCAAGAATAGCTTCAAAGGAAGTAATGCTTTTTTTATTAATATTACTAAAGTTAAGCTAAAACACTCGAACCAACTGTGAAGCATAGAGATGTTGAAAGCCAATAGATGAAGCTTTTTTGAAACTTATACTCAATGCTGTGCAAGCTTGCTGCTGTAAATGCGCAATGCCGGAAGGCCATACCAACGAAAAGACAAACTTTTATTTGCAAGCAGCAAGGTCTAATGCTATCAATATTGGATACATCCACTTAAAAAATATTTCCAAAACAAAAATAATAAATGGAAAAAGTTTTATAATATGGCCTTGTCAAAGGCCAAAAACAAACAAAAGTCAAAGTCAAGGAAGGGAAGAAGAAACTATATAAAATAAAGAAAATAAAAAAAAATAAACGCTAAGCATGAATTCAACCTCAAAGCAATTGGCGTTATAACTTCATGTTCAATTCATTATAAGCAGCTTTTAGGCGCAATTGATAAGTTAATGCTATGCATTGAAAGCAGCGCTTGCATGTTTGTCTGCGATTTAACCTTATTTAGGAAAATATAAAAATGAGCAAAATAGAAGAAAGAACAAAACGGCAAATGAAATTATAATCAGCCAATTTTTGGCAGTAAAAAATTGGCATAAATAGTGGGTGGGCCAACAAAAACAAAGAAAAGCTTAAAATTAAAATAAATTTATATCCGATAAAAATTACATGCCAAACAAATGACTTACAATAGTGTAAGCAGAAATTCAAGTTCATGAACAAAATTTTCAAAAATTTTGGGTTTGGTTTGGCTCCCTACCACAGTGGCTGATCCCCATACAAAAAGTGTCAATAAATAGAAAGACTCATCGTGGGCCAATAAAATTGAACACATGAGATGAAATTGGCTAAAAGAGATCACATACAAAAATATTTTTAAATCCGCCCACAACCACGCCTGTCTCCCATAAAAAAAAATTATGGCGCTAGTTTTGTTTTTTTTTTTTTTTGTTACTGAGCCTATATTAAAACCACTCGCTCAAAACTCCTAAGTATATGTGAAGAATTTTAAAAATATATTCTGTGATACGTCCACCTCCCATAAGAAATGTTTCTGTTTTCATGAGGCACAGCATTCAAACGGCGGAGTTTAGTGGTTTATTTTATTCAAAGATATAATTTTTTGGTTTTTATAAAAAAATTTCAAAAAAGAAACCTAAAAAAGAGCTGACATTATTATTAAGAAAAATGGATTGAACCTTATGCAGCAAATTACACATATAAACAGCATTTTCGCGAGGCGATACCGACATAGCTAGTTCGATTTGGAATGGTATCTAGATAATAAAAACCATTTAGACTTTTAAAAGTTTTGAAAATTATATCCCCAATTATGATTCTATAACTCGAAAACATATACTTATATTACAAATTGTATACATTTTTACAAATGAGACATAAATACCTTTCATTTAAGCTTTAATTTGTACTGATTTAACGATTTTTGTAGTAGATGTTTGAGTAGTTTTACTAAAACCGCAATAAGTAAAGTACCCAACTTGCTACAAACATACTTTATACCTTAAAATTTTCGTAAAAATATTTTTTTTAACAACAAAAAAAAAACAAAACCAAAAGTATATTCTTACCTACTTAAAAATGGGGAAATGTAAAAAACGGAATTTTTTAAATTCCTTTACTCAAATGTAGTAGCAATTCACAACATTTCTTCAAAAATCATTAGATCAGTATAAATGATATCTTGAATAAAAGGTATAAGTGTCTTTTTTGTAAATATGTATAAGATTGTTTAAATATCTAAATACTTTTGGAGTTATAGCATCATAACTGGGATCATATTTTTCAAAATTCAAAAAAATCGGAAAATTATTCTAAGAAACATCCGAACAAACCTGGACAAATCTTTATAATTTTTATTATCTAGAAATAGTTCTCAATCGTACTTGCAATGTCGTTTTCGGCACTCAAAAATTTTTTCCAAATTGTTCACTAATGTTATTTCTGATTGTAAAAGTGATCTAGTAAAGTCTTACAAATTTAAGAGCATACTTTTTGGAAGTGTGATAAAACGTGCGCAAGTCATGTAGCATATAGAGTAGAGGGGGGGTAATGTCGTGCACACAACTTTAAAGTGCTCGTAAAGCCGTACATGACAAGCGAATACAACGAGTAAGCATCCGATCGAAAGATAATTTGGTTGGTAACATTTATGTGTAACAATATTCGTGTAGCATGAAATCGTGTTAGTAGAAATTAAAAAAAAATGTGCACGACATAACCCCCCTCAAAATTTGTGGGGTAATGTCGTGCATTGTATTGTAAAGGTATCAGAATGTGTGAAAAACGATAGGTAGTGGTTCGATTCAAGAAGATATAGCATTATTGTTTATTTATTTATTATTATTAATTATAAGGCAATATACACAAGTCCGAAATATGATCAAAATATACAGTTTTATGAAAAGAAAAGTGAAAATAAGCAATTTGCTATATGAAACACGAAAAGAAAAACAATATTTTTTCAAAAAGTGCTTGACATTGAGAAAAAATTTTGGAAAATTTTATTTTGATTGTAGCGTTTTGTTATGGCTTCACGACTCCCTTGGTACACTAGGGCGACCGCGTTTCCTTCCCTTTTCTTTTCTGTATAGTGCACGACATTGCCCCAAGGGTCGTTTTCAAGGTTGACTTCGACAAATCGGTAAAGAACAAAAATTTTTTCGGTCACAATACATCTTTTTTTTCGGCGGAAAATTTGCTTTAAGAAAACACTTACCTGGTATATTTTCCTCCGAGACAAATAATTTTTCTGATCCGATAAAAAAACACTTTCGTCGTCCCGAGAATGTGCGATTTTTAAAAAACGTCGCACATATTGCCCTTACACATGGATTTTGCTAGTATTGTATGCATGAGCTCTGTAGGTCAGTAGGCCCATACCTTACCAACGGCTGGTATATCATTAAATTTTTTATGCTAAAAAAGCCAGTGCACGACATTACCCCCCTCTACTCTACGGCTTGTATATTGTAAGCCAATGCCTAAGAGTATACTAAATAAAATTGTTCATGTTCTAAGTCTTACTTTGAAAACAATTCTAGAAACCAATGATGGAAATGTAGACACAATTGGGCTTTTTTCTGCTTTAGTTTTAGTCTGCTAAAACATTTTAAATTTCCATTTGTTCATCATATCAACTTGCATACAGAATTTCTTATTAAAAAATTACAAAAAATTACAACAAAAAATAATTTTCGGGTATGCAGCAAAGTTTTTCAATAAAGCGTTTAACAATTTCTTACGACATTATTTAATTGTTTCTACAATAATGGACTTTTAAGGTCTCTGCACTAAAAAACTGTGTATTTTTCTTCAAAATATTTTGAAACTATGCCAAGGCTATACCCAAGGTGGGTTCTCAGGGTTCAAACCCCCCAATAGGTTGAAATTTTAATAAAAATTAATGCATTAAATAATTATTTTATTGAATCAATTTAATATGTTCTAAAAGAACATAAAAAATCATGTGCTGAAGTTGCGTTTACGTGTAAAAGTCTTTGTTATGAGCTGAATCGTGAAAACAATAAAAGTGAAAACCAATGCAACTTTAGTTATCGGATCAGACGTGACACATTCAAAATTACCATCACTATTTTTTCACTACCCTTGACGCCGACAGTTGTAGATAATGGTTGTAATGATAACAGTGAAGCCATCAAGAATGACCTTTATAATTAGAACCTTTTTAATTCGAATCGCCTAGAAAGATTTTAAAAAATACTTCAGCCAACAACTGATATTTAATTTTTCCTCGAGCTGTTCTCAAAAATTTTAATTTCAGCATCCATGGTTTTTTTCGCTGGAGTTGGTTGGCTTAGCCTAAATATGTAAATGGAGCTTATTGTAAGTTCTGATTTTTCTTTAGCTCTGCTTATGACGGCATTACATCACAGCCTAATAATTTACAGCCTAGTAATTTACGGCACAAAACAAGTTTTAATTTAATAAATTTTTCTGCACGGTTCATTGTGAATCTTTTATAGTCAAGAGTTTTTAAACAATTATCTTTCGAATTAAAGATATGAGTCTGAAACTGGTTTCATTTTTGAGGAATGTGTGAAGTTGACATTTTTCAGAATTCTGATCCGAGGAAAGGTTTCAAGGTAATCGTTTAAGTAATTTTTTGAATATTAAGGCTTTAAGTTTATGTAAAAGTTTTTCTATCTCTAAAATGCTATCAATTTGAGAAAAATGAGATATCGTTCTCATCCCTAAAATTCCTTAAAACATGCCTCCGTAATTCAATGAGCGAGATCCGTTTGAACGGATGCGCTTTCCTTAGCATCGCACACAGTGATCGCACAGCAACACAGCAGGACATGTTGGTAGAATTTGCAAAAAAAGAAGACTTAATTTTTTATCTGTTTTTATTCTATTTCCATACAAAAACTTTCAAAATTCAAATAACTGAATTGTTGTTCTTTTTTAATTTCTTACAAAATTCTTTCAGAAGTTGTTTATTTTGTTATTAATATTATCGCTTTAATACGCATAAATTTTTGAAATTTTTGCCATGCATGCAAACACTCAAAACTTTTTCAACGATGTCTTGAAAATAAGGATCGCATTGAACATAATGAAATTATTTAAATTTTATTTAAAATAAATTAAAAAAAATTCAAAAAACACAAAAAACAGCATTATCTTTAATGCTATTGCAAAACTTTAAAATTTGTTGATGCAGATTGGAAGAGCCTTTTCCGGCTTTTAATATCATTCTGTTTATTTTTTTACAACTATTCTGCCAGCCAATATATGTATAATCGTTATAAAATAGACCAATGTTAATTTTAAGAGGGGTTCAAATTAAACTTTTTTTCTAATGGAAAAGGTCGAGGCACCTTAATATATTTACTAACATACATTTATAGTCCCTGCAGTGTAACAATGCAATCAGCAGTAAACAATGATTTGTCTTTACATTAGTTAAAATAAACTAGTTCATATGTTGTCACGATTCACTAGTTGCAAAAATAGTTTAATCTCAACTAGTTTATGTCAAGTCACAATAACCAAAATCTAACTGCCGAGTTGGTGGCTATTATTTTACATATTGTCAAAATCAACCAGTTCCACAACCAGTTAGAGCTAGGTAGTATTTAGAATAGTGTAAAGTTTTGAAAAGACTAAATCCACCAATAGTCCTTGCGTTCGTCACGACCGTAGTAATAAGGCGAACCATCTTTATTACTGAAAGTTTCCGATTCCAAGATATGTACAAAGCCTGATTTGGACATACATAGTTTCTTTAAAACTGATTACTGAAAACTAGAATTGATGTAACCATAACATACTAGTTGTAAACTAGCTTTAACATGTTCAGAATGAAATTTTACTGACCATAACATGTTAGTTGTAAACTTGTTTTATACTGTTTAGAAAAGGACAACTGCTATTTTCTATGACATCGCCATGTTAAATATACCAGTTGGGTATGTAAAAAAAATAGATCTTGAACCAGTACTGATCCGTTTTCAACTAGTTAAAAGACTGTTCAAATCATAGTTGGTTACACTGCAGAGATATATTAAAAACTTAACTTGAAAAGGAAATTTCACAAAAACTTACATATTTTTATTTTTTAATTTTGAATAAAAAAATTTTCATGGGTTAGGGGTTAACCCATTTGTAAATCCTGGCTACGGCCCTGAACTATGCTAGTTAGACTATTCTTAAACAACAGAGAAAAAATTTCATCAAAAGAGCTAATGAATTTTGGTATTAATTTCCACTTTTCAACCACTGTGCGACAAAAGTTGGCGGGAGCGTCAATCGATAATGCATGTTTTATGACAACAGCAAGCAAACCTTGCATTTTAGTCAAATTTATTTGACATTTATTATATTTTTATTAGCAGATGGCGCGCCAGTTGCTGTTGCCTATTTTTAGGCACTGCCAAAGAAAAGGGAAGCCAAAGAGCTCATTGTTATGGCGAACACAATGAAGAAATTAATCAAGATTAGGAAAAGGTTAATGCAATTACTACCAGATATACTACAAGCATAGAGTTATCTGCGTTTTGGAAAAATTTGGCAAGGCAAAAAAAAAAATTAACTCAGCTGCCAAGTCTTGAGAAATGCTTTTGAACAATATATCTTATTTTTCAGTCTAATAAAACAATGTGTTCAAAGAAAAATCTGTGCAATGTTCAAGGAAAAATTCTCTTGATTTATTAAAATTAAGAATTTAATAATATTTCTTTTAATTTATTTAATAAAATATGTTCTGTCATTGCTACAATTTGGTATACATTTCCTATTTTTTTTTTTATAATACAAATATTTTACGCTCTGATTCATTCTGTAGATAACATTTCGATAAATCTTCTATTTTGTTAAAACTATCCAACTCATTGAATATGTTTTTGTTAGCGTTTATCTCTCTGGTTGTAGAGATACATATGTTAGATGCACGATGATGTCCAAAGAAGGAACAAAGAAATATTTAGGTCATCTGAACATTTGATGTTTGAGTACATTGATTTTATGCATATTTTTGGACATTTAACAGCAAAATATTGAAGCAAATATTTTTGACAGGCAAATAAATTAGGATAACAAAGCGTTTGAAATAAATCGAAATAATTGATTAAAACACATTGAGCACATAAACATTTTGATTTTCTTTATTTTGACATAACTGCATGGTTAATAAGTGCGTTGCATTCGCTTTAATATAATCCAGATTATTTTTTTACATGCAAAGCAAAAATAAAAATAATAATTGTATAACAAATAGAATTATTTTTTCTATCCGTATAAAATCCTGTACCCTGTGTATAACCTGTATAATTTTATGCGCTTATGTTTTCTACAACAGCTGCAGTCATTTCATTTTTTAATTCATTGTTTAATGATACAATAACTATTAGGCAGGAGTGACAGTTCTAGCTGCGACCATTGAATGTCAAGAAAAAGAAAACAAAATAGAGAAAGTGTGTCAGACACATTGGCCGCATTCAGAGGAGTCAACAGTAGTCAGCTGTTATGGTAGCGATACCTTAGTGAACGATGTTTTTCTCTGAATATGTTTTTACTCTGAAAAAGAAAAGTTGTAATTTTTTTTTTTAATTATTATTTTATTTACATATTATTATTATTATGTTATTATGTTATTATATAAATAATTTAATTGCAAAGGTTTCTCACACAAATTTTAACACAAAAATTGCCATCTATTGACTCCGCTGAATGCGGCCAATGTGTTTGACACACGCTCTCTATTTTGCTTTCTTTTGGTTTACATTCGATGGTCGCAGCTCGTGACAAAAGAGGTAGCTGTCAAGGCTACATAATAGTAATTGTATCATGATTATTTTTTTGAATTGAATTTTGACTGCAATGGTAGCGCCTTCTACGAGTGTTTGATGTTTCTCTTTCTTTGTGTTTTTGGTTTAGAGAGGATATTCGTTAATCTTTTTTGTTCTCTCTGATGTTGTGCGTCATAAACTGCACGCCTACTCCCATCGTCACTTACAGTGTAAGCCGCCATGTTCGAACAAATGGAGTTGAGAATTGTAAACAGGCTTTAGAGGCCTCACAGCTACATATTGTTCAAGAAATAATTTTGTGACGTCATGTGTTTACTTACAACTGGGTGTGCATGTATCTCATTGAATTTTCAAAGGTTTTTATTTGCTCACGAAATTGAATACTTTCAAGCACAATACTTCATTGCAATGTCACCCACTGCTTCACTTAAATTATTGCTATTTGCTACATACTGATATCTCACACCAGAATCCAATTACCCTTCGACAAAAGTGTGCACACACAGCATGATAAAAATAAAAATGAGCTGAGATATAGTGTGAAAGCCAATTCTCAAGGTAGCATTTGGCTGGAGGTAGGTAGACAAAAAGCATATGGTAGCTGACTTGCTTGACAAATTGCTTACGCCAGTCAGCTGCATTCATGATTATTTAAGTTGTTGCTGGCTTTTCCTAAAGATTTCGGTTTAAGAAATCTATTTTAAACGTTTCATTTCATTTTTATTTAAAAAGAAAAATTAATATGCAGTATTTTTTTCGAAAAATTGATCAACAAGAGTCAATTTTTTTACTTTATTTAAAATAAATCTTCAAACTTTATTTTTAGCAATTTTATGAAAGCAGCGTTAGGATGTTCCTTCTTTTTTAACTGGACTAATTTTTAGTCCCACTAAGATATTACTGCATTTTTTTTAAATTTAAACTTTTAAAATACTTACTCATAATTCAAACTCCTCTGTACTATAATTTAAACCAAAAGAAATATTACAGCATCCACTTTAGCTTTTTGGTTAAAATTTTACCTTTGTGGTTTCAATTTTATCCTTTTAGGTTGAAATTTAAGTAAAATTCTGTATAACTTTTTGTTTTTAATAAAATTAATACTAAATTCTAGTACACGTGGATACTAAATTTGGAATAAGACCTGAAAAAGTTAGCCTTGCAATGCTACAACTCAATATTAGCGGCTCGGTTTATATGTTTGTTTAACGCACTATTTATGTGTAGGCCAATAGCCCGTGGTTAGAGTAGTGAGTTTACGATCTGAATGTTGTGTGATCGAATCTCGCGGTGTTTGCTTTTTTTTATTTTTTTTTTTTTAATATTTTAATCCCAGCTTGTACTAAATTTTAAACCAAAGCTGTATCAAAACCATTTTTTAGTACTTTGCAAATACTAGATTTGAAACCAAAGCTGATGTTAACTTATATGTAGTACAAAAAAATTTCAAATTTAGTACAAGATATCTATCTAACCGTGTATAAAGCACAACTTCCCCTAGAAATGTTCCTTTAGGTAAAAAAACATGTACTGCAAAAAATTTCAAGAATATAATTACGGGAATGCGATGCGCCCAGCACCCAAAATTAGTATATACCATTAATATGGAAAAAACTAGTTTTTTTTTTTAAATAATTTAAGTAATCATAACAAAAAATTATTAGCCAACTCAATACATTATCATATTAAACATAAAAGTAACGAGCTATCACTCGTCGAAATTGGTCACAAAATTTTAAATCTATAAAACTTTTTGTCGAGCAAAAACAAAAAAATTTATAAAGTTTTCTTGCAAAAATTTTAAAAAATTTCTTAATAAAATTTTTCAACCGTATAACACATAAACGAATTAAATTTAAAATATATGTGCAACAAGCGCTTTTTTTTGTATCGGTTAAGAAATGGAAAAAATACAAAACATTTAGTTATGTTACGACTTTGTCACTCTGAATACGTCACCTGCAATACGTTAACAAAACGATTTTACTTTAAAGTAATTGATTTTTTTAGTTAATTTTTTAATAAAAATATTTAATTTTTCACAATATTAAGTTCAACATTATTACTCGATACATTTTTCTATTCCTCACGACATTTTGTTAAAAAATCCTTTGGAATGAAAAATCTAGAAAAAAACCTTATAGTTTTTAAGGGTAAAAAGCATCTTAATTTTTATATATAATGGGGTAAAATTTGAGTACCACTTACTTTTGAAAAATTTATTTTGTCATCCAAAAATTGTCAAAAACTCATTTTTTTCCAGTAAAAACACATTTCAAAAGTAATAACAAGAACATTGCAGTTTTCCCATTTTTCAACAGATTTTGATGGAAAGATACTTTTATGCTTAAAAAGCAATTCAAATTTTTAAAAAAATTAAAAAGAAATTATTTACTCTAATTTAAAATATTTTCTTTTGATGATAAATTGTGATCTACTATTTTTTTTATTTTTTGCATAATTTTAATTGAGAGCTTCTTAGATCAAGTAAATGTGAAGAAATCAATAACAACAACAACAACAACTCTGTACAGAGCCAATCACTCAGCAGACTAGACAGCCTGTTTCGGCTGCTAAAACTATATTGTTTTGCTCGCAAAAATGTTTTGAAGTTTTCCCATTTCCGATTTGGACAAATTATAGCTTGCTGAGCAGATAATTTCATATATAATACTTTTCAATTACGGAAAGACTTAATTAATTAATTTGTTTATTTTCTCTAGACAAAAATTTTGTAGAATTGAAACTTTTTATCCAATTTCGACAAATGGTAGTTTGTTAGAAAGTTAATTGTACACTTAATATGGTAATGTCTTTAGTTCATTCAAAAAATTTATATCTGATAATTTTCAATTGTTTTTGAATAAAACAATTTTTTACCCATATAAATTTTATGGTCCAAATTTGGGGGCTGGGCACCTCGACTTCGTTTAATCCGATTCTTAAAATTTTTTACAGAACATGTTTTTATACTTAAACGAACATTTCTAGGGGAAGTTACGGTACATATCCCGGAAAACACTTCCTCCATACAGCTAATTAAGACACTAATGCAGCATGCATTCTAATAATTATTGCCTACAATTAGACACTTGTTATTTCTATCTTGCTGGGAGCAAAATTTAGAGGGGCTGCTTTTAGAGTTTACCGCCAAATTTGAATGTGCATAAATAAATTATTTTATCATAATTCTGGAAATTATATGTTGCGTATAAAATTGCGAATTTTTACATGCGCCTTAAACTATGCAAGACAAAAAGTAAACCTTTAAATAATTAAAACGTGCTTAGCTTTACACAAGCCTTGCAGCATGAAGGTCCTGTAAATTTCTAAGTAGCAACATTAATGGCCTAAGGTCTGCATATTTTTGATGACAATGATTAAATTGGTTAGAAGTCATAGCCTAAAAGTATGCCAGAATGCTTATCAAACGTTAAGAACCTAGCGTTAAACAGCTTATTTAGCTTAATTTCCCCGGAGCAAAATACATTAAAAAAAAATTATAAGAACACAATTTATAATGGTGTAGGTGCAGATTTAAGGAATTTGTTCATATGAGCACAAATAGCCTACAAATATACAAGAAATCATTGAAAAAAGCATTACAAAACAAATCTTTTCTTTAACCAAAATAATGAATTTAAGTATTCTAACAAACTTTTTAAAACATATGATGAAACACCATAAAGTATGTAAACCCATTGCAGATTTTCAAAACATTATCGTTTTGGAATTATTTTCATAAATTTTATAACTAAAAGTAATACAAACTTTTATATCATCTAACGCATTGACGTCGTTCAGAAATAAAGTAGAAATATTTGTGACATGTTTTAATTAAAAGCAAACTCTTTGGTTGTAGCATAAAAATAATATTGCATATGTGCCGAGCTGGTTCATTAAAATTAATGATGCCAACAACAACAACAATGTAGCTAAACATTTTCTAAATTTTCTTCTATCAAAGAAAATGTAAATAATTAAGAAAAAATTGTTTGCAAGCAATAAAAAACAGACTCTCACTGCAACACAAATATATGCCAGTAACTATCGCAAATACTCACACACACACACACACACACACACATCCAAATACACGCTTATACACAACTATATGGACCCACATCAAATACTAGTATAGCATTTCTGTAATTTGATTATCAAGTTAATTGGCACATGCTGCAATAAAGAGGGTGGGTTTATACCCAACAGTATCCCAACTGTAGTCAGGTGTGAGTAATCAGAAAAAAATAAACAGCCTTGGCTAACAAATTAGTTATAGGCAGCGCGTAACTAGAACGTGTAGCAAACGCAAACGTTTGCAGTCGCTGCACAGTGTATTGATAAATAAAAAAATTAAAAACGATCGTTATTTTAAGAAAAGGCATGTGAGTGGCACGTTAGAAGTGAAACCTTCAGAAATTTTTAGTACAAAGACCTTTTCATAAAAAATCGTTACCTACCCAGCAAAAAAAGTGCTTCCAAGAGAAGCTAAAGAGGAAAGCAAAGTCGTGAATTCCATCCCTTCCAGTTTCATACCCAAAAGGCATTCTTTTAACATATGCATGTCATTGGAAGGAATGCTTTCCTTAGTCTTCTCTAGAAGTGCTTCTAGGACTTTTTCAATGGAAGCTTTCTTTGAGCCCTTTAATAAAAGTATTCTAGTAGGTGTTTTTCAGGAGAACTTTAAGAAGGCATTCGACAAGAAGGCTTTTTGTGGTTTCCCGACATTCTAGCGATTTTGGTGCTGGAAATGACTTGTGTTTGGGTTTTGTTGGGGGATTTAAAAAAATTCCAAGGTAAAATATCCTTTTTTCTGAAATTCAAATAATTGAATGTCTTCCAGAAGTAGTTTTTAAAAATGCCTCTCGAACGAACTGCTTTATAAGGCTAAGAAAAAGCAGAGTTTGATCAATAGAATGTCTTCTGGAAGCAGTGCCCCTAAGAATGCATGTCACATTTGCATCAAAAATTTTGCTGGGTAAGAATGAGGAAAAATTTACTTAAAAACCAATATTTTTAACTTTCGATGCAAATATCATCAAATAACCACGTTAAAGTATTGAATGTGAAAAATCTTTTTTTTTAGATTTGATACTATGGTACTGCATAAGGCACGACACGCCTTTTGGCAAATTGTCGAATCTTTATATTAGATTAAAAAACAGATAGAAGAATTTAAAAAACTTGCTATTTTAGAAATAGGCTTAATTATAGGTATTTTTTGCTTTCCTGAAAAGTACCGATTTTCACATTCGATAGTTTGACGTGGTAGCGATGATATGTCTGCTGTTTTTAAATATATGTATTTAATTAAAGTGGCGATCGTAGCCTAGTGGGTAGAGTGCGTTGCCCCTAAGCTAAAGAACCTTGGTAGCCCGGATTCATTTCCAGCTCAGACAGAAACTACTTCTGGGTCATTTGTGATCAAACATTTAATATCACGCACAACACAATTGATCAAATAAAGCTAGGTCAAAGTCCTTCCAAGTGCTGAATGGCCAGTTTATTTTTTATATTTAATTTAAATGTTTTTTTTGCTCAGGAGTACAATAAAGAGACTTAACAAAAATAGTTTAAGCTGTACCGTTTGGTCAGTGAATATCTATATTTTATCATTTTTTTCAAAAAAGATTTAAGCTATTAAATTTTTATTAAAAACATGGCTCAAAAGTTGCTTTTGTGGTAAAAATAAAAACAAGTAAAAGTTATTCCAGTTTGCGCAAAAGTTGTTAAACTGCCTTTATCATCAAAACATCAAGCGCACTCAAATTTTTGGCCAAATTTATTTTTTCCAATATATTGTTTTTATATTTGTAGATAATAGTCAAGTCTCAAAAATAAGTTATGTGAAAAAGTTAACGCAAAATCTCTTTCCAATCAAAAGTTATAGCTTAAAATCCAGTTTTTCATACCATTAACTATTTTTTTTATATCAATGTAATAAATTTTCTGTTTGTTTGTTTGTTTGACCACAGATAATAAATTAATAAGAGGTGTCAGTTCGAAGTTCATTCAAATTACATTGTACAAACGTCCGGAGAATAGAAGAAAAAAAATTATGCTTTTATCTCAGCAGTTGTTTCATTCGCACTTATAGAAAAGTATAGGCAGCGTCAATACGAACGCTGAGACAAAAGCATCATTCTTTTTGTTTTTTTTTTCTATTCTCCAGACACTTGTACAAAGAAAATTGAGTGAAAGAGCATTCGAATTAGAACCTTTGGTAAATTTACTTTCTGTGGTTTGACCTCAACAAAAATCTGAACGGGTGGTCAGATTTCAATAAATTTTTTCAAGTATTTACATCCTACATTAGATATAGGCTTATTTGGTTTAAACTTTTAAATTTCTGATTTTTTTGACATTTAAAACATTCACAAAACTTTAAATTTTTTAGTACGACTTTTTCATAATACATCGTTACCTAAGAATGAGAAAAGACATGAAAATCAAAGTTTTGTCTTTTTTTTTTATTTTCGTTTTTAAAAAGTTTTTAATTTGTTATATATTATGTTGACTTTATATGATTTAAATACAAATTCTAAATGTTTGATAGTTTAAATCATACTTGATTTTAAATGCAAATTCTAGTTGTTTGATAGTTTAAAATCGTTTATTGAGCTTAAGGTCAAAGTTAAAACAATTAATTGTTCTAACGAATCTTTCCAAAGAAACAACCACAACTACAAAGTTTTTAATATGAAAAGGAAAAAATCACTAGGTGATTTTATTGCCATTTCGGCCGGGCTGAAGGCTTCATCAGAAATCTTTGTGATACCCGTGTAAGCGTGCACTAACGCACCCTGTAGTGCAGTGTGATACCCGTGCAAGCGCGTACTAACGCACTGCACCACAGGGTGCGTTAGTGCGCGCTTGCACCCTGTGGTGCAGTGCGTTAGTACGCGCTTGCACGGGTATCACAAAGATTTCTGATGAAGCCTTTAGCCCGGCCGAAATTGCAATAAAATCAGCTAGTGATTTTTTCCTTTTCATATTGAAAACTTTTGTTGTTGTTGTTGTTGTTGTTGTTGTTTCTTTGGAAAGATTCATTAGAACAATTAGTTTTTCTACATTTAGAATTTGTATTTAAATCATATAAAGTCAACATAATACATAAAGAGGTCATTTAGGAAAAAACTTTGTTATATATTTTGAAAATGTTCCTAAATTTTTGAAAACCACCGCACAAAGAGGAGACACTCTAAGAGCGTTGGGAGCGCCGTCTATGTTTTCGTTTGGCTTTTACAAATTGTCCTAAAAAAGGCTTTTAATTTGTCCAACCGTTTAACAAATACTGCAACGTTTAGAATATCTTTGAAATTGGTTTGTGTACATACTAAGCGGTGGTTTGTTTATTTATGTTTGTTTATTTTTAATGTCATTTTTCGTTTCATCGAGTTTCAAATTACAACGATGATAAAAAAATTTAACTTAAAAAATTGATGTGCGCAATAAAAACCAATAATTCAATTGTTACAAATCAGGAATAATTTTGAGAATATCTTTTTTAATAAAGAAATGCAAGACTTTGAAACTTCACATATTTAATTAAAAAATTTTGAATTTTCCCTTAAGAAACGATAATTAAAAATTTTCACAGTTAAGAAGTAGGTTTCACTGCTGCCAAAAATGTGCTGAGGCTCTCAGTGGTAAATAAATGTTCGCATGACATAACACATGTTCACATGACAATTATTTCCTCAGTACAATGTAGCTGCGAGGCATACAAAGCCTGTTTACAATTCTAAATTACGATGGGAGGAGGTATGCTATTTATGACGACAAGATAGGAGATTATTTAATAAAAATTCTCTTAATATAAAAAACCACAACAAAAACCAAAGACAACACACCAAAAACAAGCAAACGAAAGAAAATTACGCGTTCTGGTCAATCCGCGAAAAAAATACCTATTCTCAAGCTGTATTTTCTTTATAACCAAAGAATGCTATATAAGAATAATATTTAACACTAGAAAAATATTAGAATATATATTGCTAATTAACTGATTTTAAAAAATTTGTGGTTTTGAGTAAAATTATTGAAATTTGCAACACCTCAATTTATTTTCAAAAAATTTAACAAAAAATTTACTTAACCCTTTATAACGCAGAACTGATATTTTACTGCCAAAGATTTGCGGTGGAATATTAGAATATATATATATATATATTTCTTATATATATATATATATAATATATATATATATGTCTTGAAATTACATGTATTTTACGAATTTCGCTGAGCCAGAATTTGACCCGCCCTAATATATATATATATATATATATTGCAAAGTCACAGATTAAAAAAAATAGTTGTTTTTTATCAAATTATTGAAAGTCATGTGTTTTTTATGTTGCAAAACCTAATTTTTTTTAAAAAAATGGAATAAAAAATTTACTTAACCCTTTATAATGCAAAACTGATATCTTACTGCTAATAAATTTTGGTGAAATCCACTGTGAGAATATGTTTCTCATATTGTGTACTTGAAATGTGCCACTTATGTTCGTGGGAAAAATATTCCCTGTGCCTTATAATTAGTTAATAGTTTAAATATTTAAAATTTGGTTCCAGTGTCATCAATTAAGGCGTATGTTTGGATTGCATTTAAAATTAAAATATTACTGAATATAATAGGTAATTATTTTAATTTCAAAAAGGAGTAAAACTATATCAAGACACAAGCTTAAATATGATATAACTATTTGGCTCATCTTAACTCTGTAAGGATCAAAATCAATGACGGAAAATCTTCTATTTACTTATTCAAGTTGCTATTCCCCAAGATTGCCCAATTAATTATTCTAACCAGTTTTTGTTCCAACAAATGTCAAGTATGAACATTTTAAAAATAAAATTTTACAAAATTGTTAATTTTTTTAAAAACAAAACAAATTCTTAATCTTTTGTCAAATTAACACAAAAAAAAATTGTTGAAACCTAAGCTACTTCAAAAGTAACATATTTTTTACAGAAATAGCCTATTTTTAACCAGTGTGTGACGCCAAACTAATTTATTAAATTTTTCACTACCATATCAGAATTAAAATTTTATTATATTTAATATATAAAACTTTGTTACGTTTCAAACAGAAAGATTATTAATATTCGCAAATACACTTAACTGGAAAACTTCCTGTTAGAAAACACGATGTAGCGACATAGACTAATAAAGACAAAATGTTATCTTAACAATGAAAAGAAAAATATACATATATCTTAAAAAACAAATCATATTTTGTCATATCCCACTTACAATTCTGCATTACAATGTCATTCCCAACAAATTTTTACAAGCATGCTGCAAAAGCTAAGCTACCAAAAATAAAAAGCTAAAAATATTACAGCTAGTTTAATAAAAAACCACAACTATAACGATATATTTTTTTTGTTTACATTTTTAAATACTAATTTTAGTATAATAAGGGAAAATTACAAATCTAATATATTTCCTTCAATTCACATAATTATTTTTGTTTGATAAATTTTTTGAGATCGTCATCATTGATAATGTAAATCAGCTGAATGAAAAAAATCCAAACCTGCGAGAGATTATTTTAAATAAAAAAAATTTATTTCAATTAAAAATTCACATTCTACCATTTTTACTTTCAATACTTTTCAACTAGTATGTATTTATAACATTGTCACTTTTGCAAAAGTTCGTATAAGAAACAGCATTTTAAAGTTTCTTACTTAGTAATTTTTAATAAAGTTGTGTCAAAAAAGATATTATACAAGAAATATTATGAAATTTGAAAGTAGGTGATCATCAAAAATTCTAGGATATATAATAATTTCACAGTATTTGTCCAAATTTTAATTTTGGTGTGGATTTGTTGAAATTGTATTTAATGGAATGTGCTTTATTGTATAACACAATAAGAGAATTTAAAATTGGTTATCTATAATATGTAAACTCGATAAGCTTCGGCACTTATCTCTTAAAAAAAGTCGAAAAGTTGACGTTTGAATGCAATTTTAGAAGTTAATTTTAATAAGAATCTGATTCTAATACCAGAATCTGATTATATTTCTGAAGTCAGCGTACTCAAATCAACTATTAATAAAAGCTTTATAAAGTTTAGAAAACTCCTTTAAATGTATCTCTTATTTTTAGGGGATCAACACACTGTGCGCTGTTATGGATGCAAAGGTTACAAGATGAGCTGTTGTTCTTGTTTTACTGACATGCGCAAACGATGCTCAGATAAATTAAAATAATTTTGTTTTTCTTGCCACTTAATAGTTGGCATCTTCAGTTACATATAGATGGCACCTTAATGAAGCCAATTAATACGTATGTTGCAAGCAGGCAGGAAAGAAGACAGGATATAGAGCAAAATATAAAAGGAAATTAATTTAATGTCATTGAAATTATGAATTTATTGTGGCTCCATGTAGGTTAGGTTAGGTAAGGTTAAGGTGGCGATCGATCAAAAAAGAGACAACCTAGATGATTTTGTCTTCTGCGGGGTAGAGCGGGGCATGAACAGAGGAAATGCGAAACCATCTCCTCCTCTTCCTCATCCCTGCAACTCCTGCAGGAGTCATTCGCATTGATCCCCCATTATTAAGGTATGCCTACCCAGGGTCGTATCCAGGATTACTTTCGCGGGTGTTTGCAAAAAAAAATGCATTTCGCAACCAATAAAATAAAAAAATTAAAATTTATTTAAAATCATTCGTTAAAATCAAAATAATAATTTACTTAAAATATATAAATATGGTCTATTTTTAATGCTTAATGCTCAAAAACAATCCATTTATAACTAAAACGTTAATAGTCGAAATGGAAATAAAATCGTCAAAAGGAAATGAAAATAAATTATATATTTTAACCGATTAAACGCCGGCGTTGCTTTAATGTATTAGTCATCAACGCAGGGTTCAAACAACAACAAAGAGAGCTTTCCGAGTGCACAACTTTACACTGAAACAAGAAGTTGTTAAAAGCTCTCGCACCAGTTGGTGCAAGGAAATATTATCGAGCGTTGGTTTTTTAACATAACGATTCTTTTTTATTTTTGTGTTTCCTTTTCACTACGATAGCGTTTTGTTACTATGCAAATAAATTAACCATCCAATTTGATATAGTTTGTTAATATATGGCATAAAAAAGTTTTACTTGCATTTTGAGCTTCTACCATTTTTGCAATTAGAAAATAACGATCAGTTGTTTATAGAACTTTAAAAATCACGTTCGTTAAATAATTCATTGGATTACTTAAAATTACCACACTTAAGTTTTTAGAGATTTCATGTAAAACAACAAAAAGTATAAAAACAGCTCGGTAAATAGCAATACTACGGGGTTTTTTAACCATTAATGTTTTGGTTTTTGTTTTGTTTTTGTTACTTTATAAATGAATTAATTTAAATTTTTTAGTTTCAAGTAATAAATAATAAGAAATTGTATTTAAAACGTTTCGAATTATTTACTTCTAAAAGTTTTGAAAAGAGAACTTAGAGTTTAGAAAGAGAAAAGCATGTAAAAGGAAAGAAGTTAAGTATATAAAAACAAATTTGCAGCTTATAATAAAAAATTCAACCGCATGGCCGTTTTTACTGATAACTTCTTCATTATCAATATTAAATCTTCGTTGCACACTCCTCAACGCCAAACCAATTAGTCTCTCTTGTCCTGTTGAGTTTTGCAAGAAACTTTTTAGCGTATTTAATGTTTAAAAGGATCGCTTTGCACTACAAGTAGTGACTGGTACAGTGGCAAATATTTTTAAAAGAGAAAAAATTGACGGAAAAAACTCTTTATTGCATTCATTTTATACTTCTATTGCAGATGTAGGACGCATTGCAGCTTCTTCTTCATCCCATTTTGTTTTCTACATATCAAGTTCTGAAACTAATGTTTCGGTGTCAAAAATGTCATCGTATCAGGAAAAATGAAAAGGAAAGCAATAAAATAATTTCTTTTACACGGAGAAAAAACATACTTTAAAATTAAACAAAAAATTTCAAATAGAATTCAACTCAACTTACGAAACAAAATTTTAAACAAGCGTTTTTAATTTTTAACTATAAACTCATTTCTGTTTTTTGCATAATTCTCATTCCTTTCAATTACAAAAAATATGTCGCTATCAGAGATTGAATTGAAAAATTATGTGCAGTAGAATCATTGAAAATTATTGCCAAACAACTGAGACCCCGATTTTACATTTGATTGATTGTAAATATTTTTGAATAAGTCTTACAAATATTGAACATTAGATGGTATAAAAACTAATTAATTATTTTGATATTTAAAATATTTCAAGCCGCAATAAAACGAAAACTTCATCAAATGAAGTCAAAAAATTTTGTTTCGGGGGGTCCCAGGGGTTGCCGATTGCGAATCTTTTTTCCAAAACTCGAAAAAGTAAGAAAATAGCATCGAAAAAATGGCGGTTTAATTTATTTGTTTTTAATTTAATAACAATATTTTTAAATTATGTTTTAAAATATTTGTTTTAAATATTAAATTTTTTGCATCAAACTTTTCAATTAAATGAAGTTGTTTCGTTTAAAAAAATGTTTACAATGAAAATATATTTGAAAACATTGTTTTAAAAACAAAAACTTTTGCTTTAAATTAAAATTTAAAAACATTTGTGTTTAACTTAAATGAAATTGTTTGAAGCTCTATTTTAAAAACAAATTCATTTAATATGAACACAATTTCATTTAATTTTAACACATATTTGCCCATCAGTGCATCATCGAACATCAGTGTATGTTCGTAGCACTACGAAGTAAATTTTGCTTAAACTTGCGTAAGTATTTATAGTAAATATTATTAAAATTACATATTTTTAGTGCTTTTTGCTTTACCTTTCCAAGATTCACAAAGTAAAGCCAAATGAACAGCATATCCTTGTATTGATAAACTTGCGGTAGCACGACGCAGCAGATTTTTTGCTCTGCTTAAAGCAATGTAATTCCGCAAAAAGTGCTACTATATAGTGCCCGTGAATGTTTAACCCACTTAGCGCAACCGTTCTTTTTAAAGGCCACCAAAAACGTCAACATAAATGAGAAAAAAATAGTTTCTGGCGCTATGTGGGCTATGCTGGGTTTGTCATCTTAAATCGAAGGTATAAAAGTCCCATATTTCGGGGAGGGGGGGATCAGACAGTGTCCTGTTAAAGAGATCTTTTCTCGCGATTTGAGTGAGCTTCCTCGTTTATTTTTCAGTAAAACTGGACCCCATGTGTCTAGCTGTGTTAGAGCTGGAATTAATAATTTCTGTGGCATGTTGCCTTAGAGCCAGCTTTCACGAAGCAAGTGGCATGCCTATTGTTTTCATGTCAGGCAGCAGCGTTACTGTTGTACCTTCTCTAGCGAGCTCATTCCCTCTACAATTACCAGGAATGTCGCTATGCTCCGGTACCCAAACCAAATTAATTTCGAACTTATCGGCCATCTCATTAAGAGACGAGTGAAACTTAAGGGGTGTTGGTGATGCTAGGAATACACCCCCAAGGAATTTTATCGCTGTATGTAAATGTAAAATGTAGATATCTCTAGTTGATATCTTACCATACCTCAGCCATTCCACAGCTCTGTAAATGGCAAAGATCTGGTAGTCGAAATGAGGTTCTGATGTCCAGATCCGTAAAAAAGACATCTCTCCCGCCTTTGCTGCCAAATTTTGATCCGTCAGTAAAAATATGCGCGCCAACTTGGTTAATCGGCAGTTACCCCTTCCCATTCTACTCTACTCATTCGCGAATGAGGAAGTGACAGTAGTGTAGTTGATGTTGATAGGATCTACTCATGCAAGATTGATAATAGAGAAAGGACCTCTACTAAATAATATGAAATTTTCTATGAAGAAATTTATACGAAAAAATTCCAAGATTTTTCATACAATTTTGTATGGATCCGAAGTGTCGTATTTGTTTCGAACTCGTTTTCAAATCCGAGATGGCTGATCCAAGATTTCGTTTTTGTTTCGAACTCATAAAAAACCGACTTTGTTACATGAAAATATTTTATATCAATAGAAACTAATATTTCGATGTTAACTGCTAAAAATAGGTCAATTTAAATAAAAAAATGTTCTTTACCATTATTTGAAAAAATTCTTTTAAATATATATAAAAAGTATTTTCATATAGGTAATTTTGTATGAAATAATTTATGGAAATTTTTAATGTTGATTTTCAATGATTTTAATAAAAATTCTAGATACTTGATAGTTTAAATCATTCTTGATTTTATTTTTGAAATTTTTTTTCATACATAATTTTATTTCAATTCATGGCACCATAACTAGGCAGGGCCGGCTCGCTTAGTGCCCTCACGCGTCAACGAAGAGTGGAAATTGAAAAGGTTGAGTAGTTTTCAAAATGACGAAGTTCGTAAAAACATCAAATGAAATAAGAATATTGTGTTCTCAAATTGCAAATAAAGCGGACACGTGTGTTATGTTTGAGGTAATTTGAGTGAAAATATTATAAAAAAAGTTTAAAAAAAACTATAAAATGCCCAGGAAGTGTTCAATTTGAAAAAAAGCAAAATAAAAAGTTTAACCAAAAATCAACTAAAACTCAACTAAAACTCAACCAAAAATCAACTAAATAAACTCGAGATGAAGAGCTGATTTTGACAACTAGCTCGCTTTTCTCTGCTTTCTCCTTCATTCTTCTCTGAGTTGGTCCTACCTGGTTATTCTACCATGTTTCATGTTTGTTTCTATGTTAATCATTTTCTCTGAAAAGTTTTTCAAGTTAATCTTAGGAAAAGTCAACTTGAAAAATTAATGGCTCCGAGATCTCGTGCTTGTTTCGAACTCGTTAACGATTTAAAGATTGCGAGTCTGAGATCTCGGACTCGTTAGCGAGCTCGTTCTTCTTTTGGTGTTTATTGGGAAACTATTGGCCGCATTCAGCGCAGACAACAGTTGGCAACTGTTGTGTGAAAATTCGCTGAATGGTCGAATTTTGGGAGCGCTAACTAAAATTGATTAGGTAGCGGATGCCATTTAATCGAGCATACAAATTCTATGCTGCGTGAACACAACTGTTTGATTAAGAACGCAGCAAATTTAAGTGAGAAACCTTTGCAATTGAATTAAATTTACATGTAAATTATACAGGGTCCGCCATCTAACTTTTTTTTCAACTAGTGCTTATTTCGTGAATGGTAACACTTAGCTCATGTCTGATTTGACAGATAATTAGTTTTATCCTTCCGCTGAACGAATATGGTTGTGAATACGCTTGAACAACGCTGGGAAATATTGCGACATTACTTTGAAAATCATGGTAATGTTGCAGAATGTGTGCGTAAATTGCGTACGGATTTTGGAAGAAGAGAAGCACCGTCAGCTCCGTATGTTCGTTATCTTGTGAAAAAAGTGAAAGAAACTGGCATCCTCATCGATAAACCAAAGCGTGAAAGGTCAAAAGCAGTGCGTACACCCGAGAATATTGCTGCTGTGGCAGAAAGTGTGCGTGAAGCGCCATCAACATAAATTCACCGTCGTTCTCAACAATTGAACATTTTGGAGATATCATTCAGAAGAATTTTGCATAAAGACCTTGGTATGACGCCATACAAAGTCCAACTGGTTCAGGAGTTGAAGCCAACTGACCATCCAATGTGTTTTCGCTTCGCTAAGTGGGCCCGCGATCGACTTACAGAAGATGCCGATTTTGCCAAAAAAAATCATCTTTTCAGATGAAGCTCATTTCGATCTTGGCGGGTATGTAAACAAGCAAAATTGTCGCATTTGGGGCACAGAAAACCCGCACGCATACATTGAAAAGCCGCTGCATCCAAAACGAGTCACTGTTTGGTGCGGATTTTGGTCCAGAGGCATAATTGGGCCATTTTTCTTCGAAAATGAGCAAGGAGTGGCCGTTACAGTCAATGGCGATCGTTATCGGGCCATGTTGAACGAATTTTTTTTCACAAAAATTGAAGAGGAGGATATTGGAAACATTTGCTACACTCGATGTTTTGCGCCCTGTTTTTGAAGATCGCATTATCAGCCGCAGAGCTGATGTCGTTTGGCCACCTCGGAGCTGCGATTTGACACCGTTGGACTATTATTTCTGGGGTGCCCTCAAAGATAAGTGTTACGCCGACAAGCCAGAGACAATTGACGCTATAAAGGGAAGTATTCGTGAAGCCATTGGTGAAATACAGCTGCACACAATCGATAATGTGCTTAAAAATTGGACCGATCGTGTAGGCTACTGCATGGCCAGCCGAGGCAGCCATTTGAATGAAATTATTTTTTATTATTAACCGGAAGGATTGTACTTTCAAATAAAAAAGAAATTTGAGAAAATATCTAGTAGTTTTTTTTTTATATAATTTTCAAAAAAAAAAAGTTATTTGGCGGACCCTTTATATAATCAAATTGAATCTAACTTCTGACGTGTAGATTAGCAACACATTCAGAGAAAAACATCGCGAACTAAGGTAGCGCTACCATTACAGTTCACAACAGTTGTCTGTGCTGAATGCGGCCATTGAGAGAACTTCTGCAAAGCAATTATAAAAACACACAGCTAAACCCACGAGAAAATTAAAAAACATGCTATTCACACACACACACCCACACATTTCATTACAAGCTTTGTAGCCTAGATTTGTTTTCAGCCATATTAAGGCACAATCTTCTGGACAAAAAATATCAAGCATCAAATCTTGCCTCTGATGGCGCAG